>CM065592.1:150431546-150905125 GCA_033119425.1 Bufotes viridis | reverse complement strand
TAAGAAGGTGCAGACTGATAGGCTACAGTGGGGCAGCTCACCCACAAAATGAAACCGGGGGCTACCAGACTTTCAGCAAACCCTACTACGTATGGGGCTCTGAAGCAAACGGATGGTCATTGCACCTCTGGTAACAAGGTTGCATTGGCAGAAAACGCTTTCATTTTAGCAGCAGTATTAAAATTGGACCTCCGCTAACTGGCAAAGGGTTTTCTGTGAGGAGTCACGTTTTCTGCCTCATCGAACAGATGGACGTTGGAATGTCAGGCAAGAAATAGAGAACAAACACCCTGTGACCACTGCGGGAAGAGCACAAGCTGGTGGTGGCAGTGTTATGGTTGGGGGCATTCTCTGGGCCCCACTCATCCATGTGGAAGGCACGCTCAACAGACTAGGATGAACCCATCCTTGCACATCACGTACACCCGTCTTCCAGCAAGACAATCTTACATGTCACACGGCTAGAAATATTCGACATTGGTTTCAAGGACATGACCAAGAATTCCAAGTACTACCCTGTCCCCTAATTTCTTCTAATCTCAAAAACAGCATTGAGCGTCTGTGTGACCGCCTCGATCGTTGGGTTTTCTCTGTGGATCTTCACCCATGCACCCTCCAGTAGCTGTGGGATGCACTGCAGTCGGCATGGCTTTAGATACCTGTGACAACCTACCAGGACATTACTGAGTCACTCTCAGCCCGTCTCCCTGCTGTCCGTGCCATACACAGCATTTACTCTAGAGCTGGTGGTCATAATAATGTGACTCGACTGTGTACATGCTGTTGGGGGGGACGGGGACTTCCAGTTGTTACATTACCCACATAGTATTGCGCCACCTGGTGTTCAATGTGTGCAATCTACACATCCACCTACTGAGCTGTGTGCTGCGGGTCACCAAGCTCAGTCACTGTCCCCACGACCAGACATCTACACAGTGACCCCCTGTTCTATACAGAGCAGCCAACAGACCTAGCTTTCTGCAGGGTATATGTCTATTCCCCTGGGTGTAGCAGTGGCTACACTGCGATGATACGAGAATCTCCAGTGATGACAGAATGCAATACACTGAACACGATGTGGGGCCACAATGCGTTGACAGACCCGGATGACTATAATAGGGGTCCCATCAGGCCTCTGTAAGTCTGCCACACTGCATGCAGTGGTAGATCGACCTGCATTTCTTTCAGAATCCACAGTAGATGCACATCAGAGCCTCCAGAGCTGCTACCATCCTAGCGTCAGTGTGAATAGAAGCTTTTTTCCTGCCAGGTGCTGCTTCTGCAGTCGTCCGCTTCAGAAGCCTTCCCCTCTGCTGTGAGTGACAGCTGTAACATCCAACCAGAAGGCCAGCTGCCCTAGAGGGGAGGGGCTGTGAAGCAGACAGCACTTCACAGTGAAGGAACCACCTGCTGGAGAACAACCTAGCAGAATTACACTTCCTATTCACACTACTCCTGTGCCCCCACCATGTACTCTCTCCAGCCCCACCTTGTGCTGTCAGCAGATTTGCAAGGTCCAAATTCATGCACAGCAGAACAGCCTCGTCACACTAGGTCCCTGGTAGTGATTTTCAATACACAAAAATTGCTGTTGTGTGGTACAATTTGCCATTGATTTGGCTGAAAATTTCAACTATATGACATTTTAGTCAGACGAGGCCTGTGGTGGATTTCTGGTACTTGTGCACCTCCTTCCCTCTTTACAGCGATATTTGCCTCCATCCGCCCCATTCAGCACTTCAGGATGAACTCACTAAGCTCACGCGCTTTAAACAGATTTTCCAATACAGCCGTCCTTACATTTAGGGTAAATCATGGTGCCAATTTAGTCTTACTAGATTTAAATCATACGCTGGATGTGGATACAAATAGAGAAGGTATCTAAAGGTCGTCTCCAAGTACTGAAGCAGTTGCCATGACAATCGTGCAAGCCTCCAGTTCTGCATTCATGCTTCATACTACTCTAAAACCGAAGATGATCATACAGGAACTGCAGCGACCTCTGGAAAGGAGTCAAACATTTACTAAAAACACAAAATCACACAGGAAACAGGCCGTGGACCGAGGACCACCTCCAACCCAGATACATACCCCAAGAGGAGACACCCTAAACAGAACCAGAATACTGTCATCATGGTACCCAAGTGCTTTCTCACCTCGACATTTATTTTGCATCAGTAGGATATGCCATCATCTGATAATTGCAGGTGCCCCCACTGGGACCCATACCCATCTCAAGAACGAAGAGCAGGCAGCACATGCGCAGCTTTCTCCATTCACTGCTGGGACTTGTGCTTGCTCGGCAGTTTTCTGAAGTCCCACAGCAGTGAACAGAGAGGACACCCCTCATGAACAGCATTGCTCTTCATTCATTGCGTCCCTGAAACAGGAGTGGGTCCCAGGGGTGGCACCCACACTTAGACATTTATGGCATATCCTATTGATCTAGCACAGGGCTCCAGACAAAAAAAAATATCAAGGAGCCATTGGCTCCTAACCTGAAAAATCTAGGAGCCAAATGAAATTTTTAGTCGCCAAATTTAAAATACATATAATGAGATTTTCTAAGCCACACCCACGCAGTTAAAGGGTTTCTGTAGTCATTTCCATGACCTGTCAGACTAGCCAGATTCGCATTGGTAATTCGTGTGCTCTCTGCATCCGTATGTCCATTTCACACCCCCCAAAAAAGATAGAACATGTCCTATTCTTGTCCGCACCACGAACAAGGATAGGACTGTTCTATGATGAGCCGGACGTTCCATAAAACGCAGAACGCACATGCCATTATCCATGTTTTGCAGATCACCAATTTACGGACTGTAAAAATCCAACAGTCGTGTGCATGAGCCCTTACAAAGGGTGACATTTGCAACATAAATTGATGTGATGTAGATTTTCTTGTGGAAAGTGTCTGCAGAGAGTGAATGAGATTTCTTAAAGGTTAAATATACGTTCCTAAAATCCCTAAAATGTATTTTCGCAATGTCCTGCAGGAAGACTGTTGCGCTTATTACAGGAACAGGCCCCAGTGTCGGCTCCTGCCTGTGCCCACTCCATAAAGCCTGGCACAGCACTTTAGCTCAGGGTCTTTTGTACTGACAGGTTATGCAGAGATTTAAGAATAAGCAATTTTTGGCATCTGGGTTTGTTTTTTTTATTACACATTGGCCAAGATTTACTAATCCTGTAGATGGTGACCCAGACCTGCACCAGATCTATCACAGAGGTCAGGCTGGAAGATAAAACTGGTGCAGGGACAGACCATTAAGGATCCATTCACATGTACGCAAGTGTATTATGGATCCGCAAAACACGGATACCGGTTGTGCGTTGTGCATTTTGTGGCCCGCACATGGCCGGCCCTCCGATAGAAATGCCTATTTTTGTCTCCGATTGCGGACAAGAATAGGACATGCTCTACCTTTTTGCAGGGTTGCGGAATGGAGCAACAGATGCGGACAGTACACGGTGCACCTTTTGCAGGCCCATTCAAATGAAGGGGTCCGTCCGTTGTGCAGAATTGTGGGACAGATGCAGACCCAGAACTACGGACGTGTGAGCGGACCCTTACTCTGACTCTGTACCAGCTACTGATTGGCTAATTTTGAGTCAGAATTTTATGCCAGAACTGTGGCACAATGTTGGCACTAAGTGGTGCATCTAGGGCTCTATCCATTTCCGCTTCCCCTAGGTGTAGAAGACCTAGATGCGCCACTTTTTAGACAGATCTTTGGCGCAGATACATTAGAAAATATGGGCCAGTGTGTCTTCCTCCTAAACTGAAAAAAAAAAAAATTCCAATAAAAACACAGAAGTGCAGAAAAACCACCAAATACCCACATGTGAAATCATCCTCAGGCACAGATTGTGCACCAAAAAGCCACCAGCAGCAGCATCTGCCTCCCACTGTTTTCAATGGGAGACGGCATGTAACGTGGCCACGGCTTATAGCGGCTAAACCACAAAGGGGTCTGCAGATTGAAACTGAAAAACCGCACCATGTGAACCAGCCCTAAAGCAGATTTTTTTGACTGGCTGGGACTGACGTATTAGATTCTGCCACTCTCTGAAATGGGACCGATAATAGAGAATGAAGTGAAGATTTGTGCAGGTCCTTTTAAGAGTAAAACACTAACATTGTAAGCAAATATCCCCAGCACCCGTGGTACTACAAATACCATAGAGCCAGCCTAGCTAATCATATGTGGAATCTGACTGTACAACCCCACTAGTTGGCCGGGGCAGAACATGTTGCTGTGACCACCCAGGCTCCCTCACCTTCACACAAGCGCTCCTCATACATAGTGACCGGATACTGCATACCATTAGCGCTGTCCATCAAAACGCCCGCGATACTAAGCCCCGCCCACCGAGCATAAGCCCCGCCCATCCATCGGCAACAGCCTATCACAATGCTGGAGTGCCAGATTAGCCAATCAGTGAGCAGAATCCAAAGTCTTTTGCCTGCATGGGACCAGACATCTGATTGGAGGATGAGGTTTCTTGCTATTCCGGCTGGGCTGACAATGGTGATTCGATGTGTGAAGCGCAATGTTTGAAAGAGCAGTGGAGTGTCTAGGCGCAAATGGCGACAAGACTACAAAGTCTTGTCGCCATTGTGCAATTCTAAGTCGCATTGGCGACCATTTTAGTCGCCATCTGGAGCCCTGTAGCATAAATATCCAGATGGGCCAACCCTTTAAATGGTTTTCACCAGGGTTATGCAAGTGCAGCATAAACCCTATAAGCGCTCATGCACATGACCATTGGATGTTTTGCAGCCAGCAAATTGTGGATCCGCAAAACATAGATACTGGCTGCGTGTGTTCCGCAAGAACAGACCGGTCAGCCCCTAATTAATAGGACATGTTTTTTGCAGAACGGCATGGAAAGCACACAGAGGTGTATATACGTTGTGCACTTCCCACAGAAGAATTACGAGCAGAAAATCCACAGCGTTTTAGAGGATGAGCATTTACCCTGGGTTCAGACCTGAGCGTTCTTAAAACGCACGTTTTACGCGTGTTTTGGTCGCGCGCATTACAGCGCGTTTTTGCAAATAAGAAACGCGAGTCGTACGCGCGTTCTTGTGATTGACTACTGTGGTGTCAATCACAATACGCACGACAAACGCCCCAAAAAAAGCTCAAGTACTGTAAAACGCGCTGTAAAACACGAAAATGTGAACCAGTCCCATAGGGAAGCATTGGTTGCATGTGTTGAGTGTTTTACAGCGCGTTCGAACGCGCTGTAAAAAGCGCAAGTGTGAACTTAGGGTTAAAGGGGTTCTGCAGTAATTTTAAACTGATGATCTATGCACTGGATAGATAATCAGCATCGGATCAGCAGGGGTCCGACACCCGGGACCCCCGCCAATCAGCTGTTTGAGAAGGCAGCGGCACTGGCAGTAGCGCCGCGGCCTTCTCGCCGTTTACCGCAGGACCAGTGACATCATGACTAGTATCACTGGCCTGGGCGGGACCAAGCTTCATTCAAGTGAAAAGAGCTTAGCAGCGCCCAGGCCAGTGATACTAGTCATGGCGTCACTGGGCCTGCGGTAAACAGCGTGAAGGATGAGGCGCTACTGCCAGTGCCGCTGCCTTCTCAAACAGCTGATCGCGGTGGTCCCAGGTGTCGGACCCCCGCCGATCAGATGCTGATGATCTATCCAGAGGATAGATCATCAGTTTAAAATGACTGCAGAACCCCTTTAACTAACCTCCTGTACACACAGCAGAAAATGTCTACAACGAAACCCGCATATAACCTGGCATGTGGTGCGGTATTAAAGCGGGAGCATGTCAAGTTATGTGCCATGAACTCTGCAGCAGAATCGCCATGTCCTCCCAACAGCTAAGTGTCTAGACAATCTCATACGAGCTGACCCCATAGTTTGTTACAGTGTCTCAGTATAGATGAAAGGTAATCCAAGAGGGAAAAAGAACAGGGATCAAGCATCCACATGCTATGTATATAGATATGGGTTCTGGGCATAATTCATTGTATAAGACGCAATAATCTATATACAAACCAAATAGTATAAGTTTTAATCAAAATGCATAAACCCACTCACCATGTCAAGGTGGCCTCTTTAGTGGGTACCTACTTCTAATATGACAGAGCACCACATAGCCACCGCAACACAGCACCCGCAGGACGCATGACCCGGTAGTCCAACAGCACCCCTGCTGTCAAACCCCCTGTGGCACTGGGCTCCACCAACCAACAGGCACAGCCTTGCAACAATATCCACGCAGTACTGCACCATGTGAACATGATGGTTCTGAGACCACGTGGAAAGGTGAGCTTTTCACATCTGTTTACGTGGGGCTGTGCCTGTGGGTTGGTGGGGTCCAGTGCCAAGGGGGCTTAGGGTGCAACCACATGGTCAGGTTTCTGCATGCAGTTTTGAAAACCAAGACCATGAGTGAATAAAAAAAAAAAAAAAAAAGAGAAAAGACCTTATATCTGTTCTTCATACTTTCTCTCCTTTTATGATTCACTCCTCATTTTGGCTTCCAAAACTGCATGCACAAATCTGACCGCGTGGTTGTACAGCGGTTGGACAGCAGTGCCAAATTATAAGTGGGGACTCTCTCAAGGGCGGGCTTGTAAGTTTTGATCCAGGTGTATACAAGTTCCCTTGTATAGATATTCAATTAATTATTCTGGGAAGCAATGGATCAATGCATGTCATGTGGAGGTGCAATCCATCTTTTCCTTTTGGAATTTTATAAGTAAAAAGCATTTACTAGCATGATTCCCCCCCATTTCCTAGCCAATAGCAGGCCGCGATAGGAACGAGCCTCCCTAGCGTCATCCGCAATGCCATGGAGGCTCGTCCCTGTCGCGGCCCACAGCCCTGGGGTCTGGGCATTTCAGGGGTTGATTAAAGAAGTATTCCGGTTGTGATCCTTTATCCACAGGATATGGGAATAACTATTAGATTGGTGGGGTCCGATCTCTGGCACCCTTACTGATCAGGAAAACAGAGGCCACATGCCCATCAGAGACACCGAAATGAATGAAGCAGCGGGTCAGGCAAGAAAACTGATGCTCCATTCACCTCTATGGGAGTCTAGGGGATGTAGCAGAGAGCTGTACTTGGCTGTCGCAGGAACTCCCATAGAGATGAAGGCTCAACCTGCTGCTCGGCTCATTTTGGGGCATGGGGTACCTGTTCGCAGAGGCAGGACCCCCACAAATCTAAAAGTTAGCCTCTATTCTGTGAATAAGGGATAACTTAACAACTGGAATAGCCCTTTAATTGCCTGCAAGGAGTGGGGATCAATGATATATGAAGTCAATCAGTGCTTAGTACTACTATTTTCACTTGCCAATCATCGGGAGGGGTCTGAGCGAAAGATTGCTCCTGCGTTCATCTAAACTCTGCATCAGACATATTGTTTTCTGCCTCGATAAAAGATGTAAAGACAAACAGCACAAGTTTACCCTGGGCAACGAGCGGTCTGTGTAAAAGGCCTTTACCCTGCCGATCGGTCCTTTCACATTGACAGGGGAGCACGAGGTGAATCGAGAAGAGATTTCCACTGCCGTTCGGCTCTGTGCACATTTGCGTCCGAGGCTTCCGTCACGCAAAACCAGATGCAATGGATCTGCATGCATCACACCATGATGGAGGTCAGCAGACCCCATAATTACAGTCCAATAGGCAGATCTGTCACTGCAGCGGTTACAAATGGAAGCCACGGTGCAGATATGAACAAAGAAGAAACTACCAATAAACTACTATTTTAGACACACTGAGGAAAACAGGCCCCAGTGGGGGACTGCTCAGATTACGGTCTCCATGATGAAAACATGGAGAGATTATATGACTCCCATAGTCGACTGCGCTCCTATCCTGTGCGGCGTTATACGCTGTTAATTAACAACCACGCACAGAACTGGATTGCTGGATTTACGCTGCCTTCACAGAAAGGTTCCTGTGTTCCTAGAATCTTCTATCGGTTCACTGACCAGCTGGCATTCTCCCCGCAGCATGCAAATGTGTACACAAGGACTACGGCGGGGGAAGCTCACGCTGTACCAGGATACAATCACCACCTCCTATTCAGGCAACGTATAAAAAGATTTTATGTGCCAATATAGTAAAAACCAGAGCTGCTGCAACAATAACAAAAAAATTAAAGTCACTTATACTGTGAAGGAGTGCAGAGATGCCAAGCTAAATGTGTGTGAAAATACCACAATAAAATAGGCAAGGTAGATAGTAAGCTTTAAAGGGGTTATCCAATCCCTTTAATGCCCGGGGCCTCACGCAGGATGCACTTACCTTGATTCCCGGCACCCATGTCAATGGCTGGCCGCGACAGGGATGTCGCCAGATGTTCTGATCCACGCGACGGGGAGATGCAGGGTGCTGGGGAGCAAGGCAAGTACAACCTGTGTGAAGGGCCTGGGCATTAGAGGGGACATTATCGGGTAAACATGCTGTGGTACCTGGAGTTTCTTCACTGGCCTTTTGCACAGTCCATTTTACTTTTGCTTAAAACTCTCCACGGCCAGAAAAATATACTTACACCTGTCATTTCACTTTTCAGAATAAGTTGTTTGTGTTCATGAGGAAAGACACTACATCTAGCCATGATGCGACTTGTATTCTACATTTACTCCTCTGCAGGCTCTCTCATTAGCAGTTTTCCACAAGCTGGTGGCTGGAGATTAGCTGCTATGATGTCTCCCATACACAACACACAAATGAAGAGATCCTGCTCCTCTATCTGTAGCATAACCAGCAGCATGGATGACATTACACAGTGAGCAGTGTAGCTGTAAATCCAGCACTGGGGTGAGGTGAACAACCCCTGCAATAACATAATAAAAATTGATCTTATACTCCCCACTTTCTCCAGCACGGTTCTCTGCAGCACTGGTCCAGTCTTCTTACGGCTGCTTATTCACGTACTGCTGTGCTGGTATATGACACTTGACATATGACACGCTGAATTATATTATCTTCTTTATTTCAATAATACAGCGGGCTCTTCTGCTATTTGGACTGTGTAGGAAATATACACGCTTCTGCGATATACTTGGATTTCCGTTTAATATACTTGACTTCTGCAGCTAATAATTGTCCTCCATGTTAGACTGCTCACGATATGATTGACTGCAGCAGCCACGTGCTACATACCAGTGTAGCCCTATTCCAGTATGTGAACAAGCAGCGGCAGGAGGACTGGACCAACGACCCAAAGAAGGGCACAGGACAGTATAAGATAATTTTTTTTATTTTAAGCTATTGAAGGGCTTGTGGAAGATTTATTTATTTTTTTTATAGCCGACAACTAGGTATGAGAGAATCGCATAAAACTTTGTTTCAAAACTGTATGGAGTAAGCACTCTGTACATTATTAGAATGTATTAGCTACGATAAGCTGAACCTACTACTCCCTGAAGTTTCGCGAGACTTCGCATAACTTCAAAAATTCATTTATACTGTAAAAAACAAAAACAAAAAAAAAAAACAAGTGTTGGAACCGAACCAGAGTTCGGGAAATGTTTTTTTAAAGTATAAATCAATTTCTGAACTTATTATGCAAAGTCTTGCGAGACTTCGGGAAGTAATAACTTCGGCTCATCGGAGCCAATACATTCTAATACTGTACGGAGCGCTGACTCAGTACAGTATTGAAACAAAGTTTTATGCGAATCAACTTTAGATGTTTCATCCGAATTCGATTCGCTCACCGCTACTGACAACCATCTAAGACAGATTTTAGAAGAAAAACATAAGTGAATTATCAGTTCAGGAGGCATTGGGAGAAGAGGCTCATGAATGAAGACATTTTTCGATAATAAAGGTCAAGTTTATTTTTCGCTTGCACTATTGATCTATGCAAAGTATGTTGAAAGTACAGCGCCTACTTTATGATCGAGGACACATTTGCTAAATAGCGAGACAAAACAAAACGACCAAGAAAATTTAAAGGGAACAGAACTACTAAAATGTATGGACACCCGAAGAGAAACATATCCCAATGTAACTATCTCTAAACTGCAGTAGGCCAGCAAACGAAATTAATAATCTGGAACATCGCCATACTGTTTAAGGAACTTTGGAGCCCTGTGGATGCATTACATGATTACAATAAAGAGCCTGGTCCGTCTGATGGTTTAATTGAGGGGGGGATCCCACAGTATAAAGTTGAATAATTCTACAAACATCACATTTTGGCTTCAGCGGTGTCCTAGCTTGCTCTTATGAATATGATCCGATGGAACATTTGGTAAGCAGTTTTCACTCTGCTTGAGCCCCCCACAAACCAAATCACGGAAAATAACGAGCTAGTGGAATTAGGCCTGCTGCTGGTTATCGTATTTCTCGCACCATAAGATGCGCCTGACCATAAGACATAATAAAAAGTGCTTCTTATGGTGCGGGAAATACAGTAATTTATTTGACAAGCTTCCCATCACAATAAAAAAAAAAAAAAAAAAATTAAACAAAGCACTTATATTAAGTGATGTGTTCCCGAATGTGAATATGCTGTGTCCACCTCCGTAATGTGCAAGTCAGAGTCAGACCGCGAGTTACTCTGCATCTGAGAAGCCATTGCAGTTTCAGAAGTAGCCGGCTCACCACATCAGGGTTCCCACATATCCAAAAGAGCAGACCAAAGCAAGACTGAGCACGTGTGCCCCCCTCAGCACTGAGGTGAACAGAAACAGCAGATGGCGCTATACTAACATTATTCCTTAAATAGTTGAGGATGAGGTCTGTATAGTACATCGGGACATCTGATGTGCTATGTCAGGCTTAGTGAAGCGAGGACAGGCAGGAGCACTGCACAGCATGTCACTGCGCTCCGCTGCTAGGTCTGAACAGCACATTGGAGCAGGGATGCCCTGCACCCATGTTCTATGTCCGGCTTAGCAGAGCGAGGTCAGGCAATAGCACATACTGTAGTACACAGAATCCATACACTGCATACCTGACTATGGGGTACAGATTCTGTATTCACTGTATTGAGAAGCACTACAGAAAGGCCCCAACTACAAGGGCATGTTTTATCACAAAAACAAAGTTAAATAAAATATTACAAAAAATATTTTAAGGCCATTTTGAAAAAGAAAAAAAACGCAATGCAATCTGCAGACAGCATGTGATAAAGCAGGAGGAGCTGAGCAGTTTTATATATAGCTGTGTGGGAAAAGATTCTGTAAAACATGTCACATACATTTATACCTCTGCTTTTTCTGAACTTGTGTACAACCATCAGTGACTGACCGCTATCTCTGTATAATATACATACTGACACAGTCAGTGTTCGGTCAGTTATTTCCATCAGCGATTTTGAGCCAAACCCAGGAGTGGGTCCATACACAGAACAGGTGCAAATGTTTCTCTTATACCCTATGGTATGGGCTCACAATCACTGATGGAAATCACTGACCAGACTGATTTTTCAGCAGATAAGCAGCCAATTACCCAATGAAGGAGCAAACACTTGATCATCAGGCAATCCAAATCTTTCGACATGTTAAAAAGTTATCATTAGCAGATATTAGACGCCACGATCTGCTGCCAGCAGACCACTATACAGCATGGGGACGAGCGATGGCATAGCTGGCAGAGGAGATCGATGCAGGCGATCGCCGGGAGGCAACGCTTCTAGGACAACAATCGTCTGCCACATCGGGCTATGTAATACAACTTTACACAGGGAATCAATCACTGGTAACACTTCCTCATGAACAACTAAGGTCAGAAAGAGCAGAGATATAAATTAATAAAGTTACAAGCTTTATTAAGCCTTTTCCCACAAAACTATATACCGATCGGCTCAGGCCTCTTTCACACTTGCGTTCCGAGGATCCGCCGGGCACTTCCGTCCCGCCGGATCCATCAGAACGCAAGTCGCCTGAAAGCATTAGAAGACTGATCAGGATCCTGATCAGTCTTCGAAATGCTTTGAGGTTACCATGGCAGCCAGGACGCTATTAAAGTCCTGGTTGCCATAGTAGTAGTGGGGAGCGGTATACTTACAGTCCGTGCAGCTCCCAGGGCGCTCCAGAATGACGTCAGAGCGCCCCATGCCCATGGATCACGTGATCCATGCGTGTAGGGCACCCTGACGTCACTCTGGAGCACCCCGGGAGCCGCACGGATGGCAAGTATACTGCTCCCCCGCTCCCCACTACACTTTACCATGGCAACCAGGACTTTAGTGTCCTGGCTGCCATGGTAACCATTCAGAAAAAGCTAAGCATCGGATCCGGCGATGCGCCGAAACGACGTTTAGCTTAAGGCCGGATCCAGATTAATGCCTTTCAATGGGCATTAATTCCGGATCCGGCCTTGCGGCAAGTGTTCATGATTTTTGGCCGGAGCAAAAAGCGCAGCATGCTGCGGTATTTGCTGCGTCCGAAAAACGTTCCGGTCCTAAACTGAAGACATCCTGATGCATCCTGAACGTATTTCTCTCCATTCAGAATGCATTGGGATAATCCTGATCAGTTCTTTTCCGGCATAGAGCCCCGACAACGGATCTCTATGCCGGAAAACAAAAACGCCAGTGTGAAAGAGCCCTCAGCTACTCCAGCTCTATAACATCGTTGCCTCTGTATAGGGATAGACATGTCAAGGGGTCTAATGTTCTGAACAGGGAAATATTGGCTGAAAACGTGTGTAGATACAGCCCTCAGCTGGCAATACATCCAAGAAACACAGCTATCTTCCCCAACGTCTCCAACTCAAAAGCTAGTTTAGCAGTGCATGCAAAGAGCAATGAGGGAGGCAGGCGCCTGGCAGTGGCGTATCTCCTGGGAACAAAAGCTCAGGCAAGTTCCAACATGTCCACCCAGTTTCCTCCAATGGTATATTACTGTCAGGCTGCCCATAAACGCATCAGATGGTCTGCCAAACCCATCTAAAGGAGACCTATGTGGAATGTACATGGACAGCTTTAGCTTCACATTCTGAAAGACCTCAAACAAGACAGCTTGGTACTAAAGAAGAATGGTCATTTTTAGGTCCAAATTCCTTTTGGGGTTTTCAGGGAATATTGAGGTTTATACCATATCTGCTCATGTAGATCTTCTTCGAGCCTTTTTTTTTTTTCAATTTAAACCCTCCTGACCCATTTTCCCCATGTAAACCAATCACTCTGGATTGCCTACATCCTGTAGCTGTATTCATCCAAACCCATGATGCACTTCCTTCTCTGCCACATCTGCAGCCCCGCCCCTAAGGCCCAGCTAGCTTATAGCTCCTCCCATGAGCTAGTTATACAGACATTACCCTATCACCGCCCCACCCATGGAGATAATACTACAGGAAATACAAAGAGAGCTGCAAGGACACGGAAGATGTGAGCAATAAGAGCAAAAGAAACACATCTCTAAATTACATCTACCTTCATACAGGATTATTTTAAAGGATGTGGATGTAACCTGGAAAACCCATTTAAAGGGACCCTCCCCATCTCAACATTGGTCAACAAATCACATTAGTGTGGGTGCTACCTCTAGGCCCTGCTCCTATCTCCAGAAGGAGCCCCCGAAGTGAAGGACAGCCCACTGCGCATGCTTAAGGTTTCCAAAATACCCGAGCAACTGTGCTCGGCTACTTCTCTGAAATCCCATAGCAGTGAATGGAGAGCAAGCAGTGCAAGCGCACTCGCCACCCCCAAAGAAAAAAATAAAATGCACAGGTAAAAACTGCATTTTAAGTGGCTCAAATGCGCTTGTCAGACATTTTTTATTTATTTTTAAACGTGAAACACACGTTATACACTTCTCAACACTGAACTCGCAACACCCAGAAGGAAAAGTTGTGGAATTATGAAAATACCAGGAACAATAGACATGTTAATCATACGTAAATGATAAAAAAAAAAATAATGAAATGCGCACAATTACACCCTGTGGCATGCTGTCAATGAGGTTATTAATGCTTTTCTGAGGAATTTCCTGCCATGTTGAGTGCACTTGAACACACAGGGCCAGATTTATCATTACACTTACATCTTACTCCACTTTTACATCTGCCCAAAGTCACTTTTAGTTAGTCAGATTTATTAATGGTCCTTTAATACTGTGATAAATGTGGATTGACGGTAGCAGTTTATCCTTCAGTAAGCGGCTTTACAAAAGTCGCAAGTCTTTACAAAAAAGTCGCATGTTCTATTAAAAAGTCGCATAAGATAAGCATGGTCCCCCCTGGAGTGAAATTGCGCATTTTTTGCGACTTTTTAAATGGTTGCAATAGTAAATCTGTCTAGAGATTCATTTACATAAGACAACACGCCCACTTTCACAAAACTGGAGAGCTTGAAAAAGTCGCCAAAAAATGCGCAATTTTACCGATTGCGCATTTTTTTGCGACTTTTTCACTCCATTAAAGTGACTTTAGCTAATGATAAATCTGGCCCACAGACTGTCGAGATCCACTGCTGGCAGCTCCCTTTGCAATTGCCAACCAACGACATCCCAGATGTCCTCTATGGGAGACAGGTCCGGAGACGCTGTTGGCTATGGTAGCATGTTTAGGCCACAGTAGCACAAGCAAAATCCTGCCTGGCGTTCTCCTGTTTATCTGTTCCTGGGACACTGGAGAAATAGCTGTACCACGAGCAAATCAACGGAATACCGAGCTGTTCGTGCACTGAAATGAAGACTAGAGGAGTCTGGCTACCATACATCATTCACCCCCCCCCCCCCCATCATAAACTCGGGAGTAGGAGCGGTGTGGCGATCCTTTGCGAAGAGCGCTTCATGGCATTGCAGGCGTCCGATCCAGACCAATCTCCTGCTATCACTGCATCCGAGACAAAAGGAGGACTCATTTACAAAATAGTCACATAGACCTACTAAATCCTTTTAGGGGTTACAACATAGATATTAAAACGTAACCTTTATTATATTTTTATAAAAGCTGATACATTTATTTATACACCCAGTCCCATTAAAATTATCAGGGAAGGAATCCGATATTCCACTCAATACTGAATGTGTGTAATCCTCTTACTTGGAGGTGCTGCTTATGGCTGCAGTTCACTTTGCTGTGTTACAATGTGTGCATCTGCCATAGGTTAATGCATATGTTTTTCTACATTACTATCAGGAATCCAGCGCATTCGTTGCTCAACATTGTGCTTGATGGAAACCTACAACTTTGTTGCAACACTGGAATGTGTAGCCAATTGCTCACTCTTAGAAGCTTCTTGGCAGTCAGATTCTGATTGTCAGTGTTGCAACAATGTGATTGTATAATAGAGCAGATTTCTATTTGCTCCTACTGCACTTATATTATGGCGCTGGAACCACTTGACTAATTCCTATGTTTGTGCACACATGCTTTGTCACACTATGGCTCATGAGAGAGGAAATAGATTCCTACAAAATTACCAGGGAATGGTTTCCCTATTTTATCGTAAAAGGGGGCGCCCACTGCTCACCCCTCTTTACTATGAGCCATATCACACCAACTTTCTCAGCCACGCAGATACACGCTGTTTAGCGCTTACCAACCACACATTCATTCATACAATTATATGCTTACGATTCGGTCCATGTCTAAAAGCCAGCGGGCACTAACCCTCCCGAAATGTTTCGCCGCATGTGCGGCTTCATCAGGGAAATAGGGTATTAGTGTGTTGGTGTTATATGGCTCATAGTAAAGAGGGGTGAGCAGTGGGCGCCCCCTTTACGATAAAATAGGGAAACCATTCCCTGGTAATTTTGTAGGAATCTATTTCCTCTCTCATGAGCCATAGTGTGACAAAGCATGTGTGCACAAACATAGGAATTAGTCAAGTGGTTCCAGCGCCATAATATAAGTGCAGTAGGAGCAAATAGAAATCTGCTCTATTATACAATCACATTGTTGCAACACTGACTTACAATCAGAATCTGACTGCCAAGAAGCTTCTAAGAGTGAGCAATTGGCTACACATTCCAGTGTTGCAACAAAGTTGTAGGTTGCCATCAAGCACAATGTTGAGCAACGAATGCGCTGGATTCCTGATAGGAATGTAGAAAAACATATGCATTAACCTATGGCAGATGCACACATTGTAACACAGCAAAGTGAACTGCAGCCATAAGCAGCACCTCCAAGTAAGAGGATTACACACATTCAGTATTGAGTGGAATATCGGATTCCTTCCCTGATAATTTTAATGGGACTGGGTGTATAAATAAATGTATCAGATTTTATAAAAATATAATAAAGGTTACGTTTTAATATCTATGTTGTAACCCCCTAAAAGGATTTAGTAGGTCTATGTGACCTTTTTGTAAATAAATGTGTAGTATCCTGAGGGTACAACGTGGGCATTGGTGTGGTTTGTTAAAAGGAGACTCATCACTGAAGAAGATAAACCTCCATTCCAGCTTCCACTGCCATCTTGCTTTGCACCATGATAGCCTCAGAGCGGTGGAACATCAGTACCTGGATGTCTGGATCGTAGCCCAACGTCATGCAGTGGTTAGTGTGGGCACTGTTTGCCGCCCTAGGCTTGGGATGTGACGTCCAATTTTACTTCTTGTACTGTTTTCCCAACCACTAGGACACATAATGATGAACAGTGCTGACATCTCGGCCTAGATATATGGCGCTCTGACAAAGTGATAAACCGAGGCCTGTCGGCTCTAGGATTCTGCTTCATGTGGCAAAAAAACATTGCTTTCAGTCAGCCTTTTCTGCCCCTTCCACGTGTCAGAGATTGGAGCTAGGTGCTTGAATATTTGGTCATCTGCAGATCTTAGCAACGCATACTACTTCCTTGATTTGCATAACCTTACAGGTAGTCCTTCTTGGTGCTGGAAGGTCAATATTGAGGAGTGTTATAGGTGTTCGTAAAGAGCATGCAACCAAAACCCTGACTGCTAAACTGCAGCAATTTGCAGTAAAACCTGTGAACCCACGGGCTTTCCCACAAACGGAAAATCTTGAATCGACTCTACATAACCAAAAGCCATTTCATCAGAAGAAAAAGCACGACAATTTCCATATGACATAGGCAATTTTTAAACTTTAATTGCTCAGGAAAGAAAAAACAAAGAAGAATTGAAGTTTTTACCTCATGCAGCGGTCTATAGGAAGTGCCAGGATAAAACGAGAGCAGGCCACGAAACCTGTCAAAGAAAACAGAAAGATAAACTTTTAGAGATGTCATTATACGTACACTGAACAATCCTGACAGCTTAAAGGGGGAAAAGCAAAAACCAAGGGCCACAATGCTAAAAACAAACTCCCCTCCATCGATGCCATGCTGACAACGCTCCAGTCTCCGCTGCTTCTATCCTTTTCCTGTCCCGATTCAACACACCAAAAACGTCGGGAAAGTCCTGTTCAGCAAGTAACCTACCTCAGCTAGACAGCCGGGCAGACCGTCTATAGGGGCATGCTCCACCTGCGAGCCTCCAGCTGTTGCAAAACTACAACCCCCATTATTCCCACACAGCCTACAGAAGGGAATGCTGGGAGTTGTAGTTTTACAACAGCTGGCGGGCCGCAGGTTGAGCATCCCTGGTCTATAGCTTTTCCAGAATGTCAAGCCAGGACAAAAAAGCAGTGGGACCAGCAGCGTCAGAGTGACCGCGAATTAATGGAGGCGTTACTTCTGACACTACCTGGCAAATCATTTGTTTCTCAGCTACCCGTCCCTGGTCATGATGGCAGCAGGTGAGAAGTGAGCATCTGTGGTCACGTGCTGCTCTGGGACAAGTCACCACTGAGGCCAGTGAATGGCTGCAGCAGTCAGTGTGATGCCATCACTTATAGGGAAGAGCAGGACTCCATGGGTGGCTTTTATTTTATTCTTTAAACAGTGTCCGGCCACTCAATGATTTATTTATTTTTTTAGGGTGGGGGGGGTGCCAAGATAATCCCTTCAAATGTTAGATTGACACATTGCGTGGATTTATATATTGACAGCCTGTCTTCGACACAGGCCATCAATATGAAATTGGCGGGGGAGGGGACCCAACACCCCACTGAACAGCTTCAGTGCCAGAACTACAAACCTCTGTCCATTGTGTACTGTGTAGTAGATGGATACTGCAGAGCGGACATACCTCCAACTACACCACAGACAGAGCGACTCCAGAACTGCTGATCAACCCCCGACGATCTAATACTGACAGCCTATCCTTAGGACAGGCCATCAATATTAAAGGGGCGTTCCAGGATTTTACTACTGATGTCATAGCATTCGGATAGGTCATCAATATCAGATGGGCAGGGGTCCCACACCCGGACCCCCATCTGCATGCATACAGCTGCCATGCCAACAGTGAGCAGGTAAACAATGAGGAAAAGGCCGCACTTCCACAAGCGCAGCCTGCTCTTCAAACAGCTGATCGGTGGGGGTGCCAGACCGCCATCGATCAGATACTGCGGATGGGTCAATAGTAAAATTCCATAAAAACCCTTTCAAATACTGGACGTTTTGGCTTTCTGTCTGTGAGATCCGTTTTGTCCTAATGCATTCTGAATGGAGAAGGATCCGCTCAGAATGCATCAGTTTGCCTCCGATCAGCCAGCACTCAGTTTTGGAGACGGACACCAAAACACTGCTTGTCCGTCTGACAAAACTGAGCCAAATGGATCCGTCCTGACACACAATTCAAGTCAATCGGGTGGATACGTTTTCTCTGACACAACAGAAATCGGATCCGTCCCCCATTGACTTTCAAAGGTGTTCATGGCGGATCCGTCTTGGCTCAGTAAAAGATAACGCAAACGGATCCGTTCTGAACGGATGCAGACGGTTGTATTATCTAAACGGAAGCGTTTGTGCAGATCCATGACGGATCCACGCCAAACGCGAGTGTGAAAGCACCCTAAGTTGGTCGGATGCAAACACCAAGATAATCCAGAAATCCTTCTGACCGCGATGACGACCACGGCCACACGAGTGCAACCAACTGCTGGCATTTATCAGCACACCAAACATAACAGCTAAGTTTCGACCGAGGCACGGGTCTGTCTCAAGAATTTTGTTTTTACCGGCATTGACACTGACAGACACTATTAAAGGTCTCCCACACTGACATTTTTTTCCCCTGCAGATCTGGCGGCAGAATCTGTGTGTTACGTGCGATTTTGCTGCAGGGGACTTCCTCCTGTCCACTGTGAGGGCAGAAATCCACACAGAACTCGTTCTTGTAACTCCCACAGAAGTGCAAGGAGGATTCTGGGATTTGTAGTTTCAGAACAGCTGGAGCCCACTGATCCGCACTCCATTTCTCTGAGGGTAGGTTCACATTCGCAGTTATCAGATCTGGCAGGCTTTTACACCAGAAAACAGCCTGCCGAAATTCACCGGATCTGGCCTAGGTGGAATAACTGTCTCTTATGATGAAAAGCAGACCCCATTATAGTCAGGGGGGGGTCAGGCAGTATCCAGCAAGGCCAGATCTGGTGAACCTGCCAAATCCATTAGGCAAACATGAACCTACCTTTAAAAGCCTCATGAACACATTACCAAATGGGTGTCACCATTGCCCTTGATAAAGGGGTGTGTCCCAGCAGTCTGCACAACAAATACCATTCAGACAATGTCAGACTGCAGTGACACCCCCCAAGTGGTAACGCCCAGTTGTCAAGTTACTGATAAACTTCAAGATGTCCCAGGACGGACTACAACTGCTTACTAAGGCTACTTTCACACTTTGGTTAAAGTTTTCCGGTATTGAGTTCCGTCCTAGGGGCTCAATATCGTAAAAAAAATGCTTAATTTTATCCTAATGCATCCTGAATGGAGAGCAATCCATTCAGGATGCGTGAGTTCAGTCCCTCTTACGTTTTTTGGCCGGAGAACATACCGCAGCCTGCTGTAAATTCTCCGGCCAAAACTCGGGAACACTTGCCGGAATGCCAGATCCAGCATTATTTCCATTAAAATGTATTAATGTCGGATCGGGTACCAAGTGTTCCAGAAAAACTGATCTGGTTTCCTGGTCTGCGCATGCAGAAATAAAATACAGGATCCGGTTTTCCGGATGACACCAGAGAGACGGATCCGTTATTGCAATGCATTTGTTAGACAGGTCCGCATCCGGAAACAAATGCTATCCATTTGCATACGGATTTCCCAATCCACTAACGCAAGTGTGAAAGTACCCTAAAGTAGATCTCTCAGGAGCGGCGGCGGGTCCTCTCTAAGGATGCCTTCACACACGGTAGACACTTGTGCAGACATTTCCGCCAATTAAAACCAGTTCCACTCATCTGAAAGCGGTTTGAAGAAATCCATGCGCCTGCTGCGAACATAAACCTGTTCACTGCAACAAAGTCTGGGGTGGCGGCACCCGGAAAGACGCCTCTCCCCTACTCTACAAACCCTGCATGAAAGCTTTGCCTTAAAGCAGGAGATCCCCCAACAGCCAGAGCACAATAAGCTGACATCTCACGTTACACCGCTTAATGAGGCTGGGGACAGCACTTCCCCCTCAGGCCGCTCATGGGCATATCACATGGCTAAGCGTGTCCCTGAAGACAACGCGTGGGGAATCAGAGCCTTTCACCACTACCTGCGGCTCAGGACCATCAGGTCACACATGTCAACAATCACTAGGCCTCAGACTGCAGTGAGAAATGACACCTGGACTGCCACTGAACCCTACAGGGAGGAAACCCCGCAGTCACAATGACTCACGGGCCCGGGCAGGGGTCACGTGTGAACACCACGCTACAGGAGGCACGGCGGCTCCACACTGGGACTAATGGTGACTGGCACGGTGGAGTCAGCCCCCTGGGAGAAATAAGAAAGGCCACCCTCCCACCACCCGGACCCCGGCACGTACTTGGCGCGGTGATGGAGGACCCACGTGTGCGCCACACTCCGCTTCTCTCCGGTCACATGCCCCTATTCATTGCCCCCGAGACAGCAGCAGGCGGTGACCCGGTCATACGGACGCGAACCGGTGAGGAGAGAAAAAAAAAAGAAGGGGGCTAGGGGGAGGGGTATTCCAACCCCCCCTTAAAGAGTTCAACAACAACCGCCTGTGGGACGCGTCGCACTTCCGGGTTAGGTGGTGGTGTCGCTCCGCGAAGTGACGTCAAGGGACACTTCCGTTGCTTAAAAAAAAACTGCAACCTGGATCTCGAGGATACCGGAAATGAAGCGCTGACGTAAAGACGCAGCGTGAAGAGCGGGGCAGGGCTGTACGTGCAGGCGGCCGGCGCCTTGATGCGCGCGCACACGATAGTTCTTCCCACGTGACCCCGGGACAATAGCTCTGCAGTGTACAGCTGTGTGTGTGTGGAGGAGGAGGCGGGCACACAGTCATTACACAGTGCCCTCAATGAACCCGCCCAAACCTAAGCTTCTGCATTCTCGCTCCATGTACAGCCCACATACAGTGACATTAATCCATGAGAGCACCCCTCCCTCACCCAGACCAGACTTCCTGGGACACAGCTTCATTTCCACCAAATATTCTGGATACTGACCATCTTCTTTTAGAAGACCACCCTTTTCCACTATTCAATGCCATTTTTGGGGTTGTCACCTCCAAAGAGGTTCAGCAGATGTCACCTGTGGGTGACCGTGCTGGCTCTGCGCAGTCTCCAGGGCTTTTCAAACATAGTGTATGGTGATAGAGAAGCAGTTGCTCTTAGCAGCCATCATACTGTAGCAGACCCTCCCTCAAGGCGCTCTGAAAAATTATGGCTCCTATATGCGGTTTGATAGAAAAATATTAATTTGGAGAGCTTGCCATACACGTTAACCCTTTCCCTTGTCAAGGGCGAATCTCATACATCCTGGCAGGGTGGCAATTCAGTAGCCAAGGATGTACTTCCTATGTCCTTGCTACTGAAGGCTGGTCTCAAGCCAGGTCTGGTTTTAAAGCTGACAATCTCAGATTTAAAACAAGATCAAGGATCTCACTGTGTGCCCTTAGAAACGGCTCTCATTGAAAGCTGCACATACCTGCAGCTTTCATTTCCAACTTGATTTCTAAGTGGTCGAAGTCGTGATTTATAATGGCTAGAGCCTTGATCTTGTTTTAAAACTTAAAAGCGTTTTCCTGGACTTTAATATCGTCTGGATAGGTCATCAGTAGGGTTGAGTGAATTGAGTTCTGATTGCTGTTTCTGATCCTGATTCTTTTAAAAACTAAGTAAAGAATACTGGCTGTGTCCTAATGTAAATGCATTACCTCTTCTGAGTTCTTTCCAAAGTTTCTGCAAATATACTTTCTCGCCTCTTTCACGTCACTTTGTTTGTTCTCAGAGATTACTGCATCAAAATACAAAGCTGAATTCTGCTTTGTTAATGAGGCTCAAAGCGGAGTTCAGCTTAGTATTCTGATACAGCAATTTATGTGAATAAACAAACTGACATGTGATAGAGGCGAAAAACAAAGTAAGTCTCGCAAACACGCTACATGGGGGACACAGCTTTCTTTCTCCCTATGCGACTGTAAATGTCCCCAAGGGGAGAATAACATGGACTTCTGTGAATGTTATCAACCCTCTTTCCTATCAATAAGAGAGCATTCTTGTTCTCGGACTCACATATGGGGGTCTTTTTTTCTCCCAGTGTGCTCATCTAATCATCCCTCTGCGCTTAATTAGGTCGTCTACTGCGCCATGACCCAGAGGTTTACCAGTTTCTGAATCATGGCACCAAATAAGTTGCACCAAACACACAAGCATCAATAAAGTTTCCATTTCACACTGTCCATACCTGATCTATGGAGTAAAATACACAGACCGCTTCCCTAGTTATACCTGTTAGACGCTGCAGTAATAGCAGGCTGAACACATTACACATCATATTTATGCCTGGATTTCATGTGGAAAACTCATTCACGCGGCCGTTATTCCGGCCATGCCCGTATTGCGGCCTGCAAATACCGGGTCCTTCTGCAATTTGGAAGGTCGGTGCGGAACAAAGGCACGGCGTAGTGCTTCCGTGGGGTTTCTGTCCGTGCCTCCACACTGCAAAACAAAATAGAACATGTTCTATTTTTTTGCGGTACGGACAGATCACGGACCCATTGCAAATTGCGGCCCGCAATGGTCGCGTGAACGAGCCCTAATACAGTTCCGGCAAAGTGAATGAGGTTTGACAAATGTAATGTACACTTTGCTTTTTTTCTCACGTGAAATTGACCTTTTGTGCGGATTTTAAAATCTGCAGCATGTCAGTTGTTCATGCGATTCCGCACCGTCCGTAGAGGGGTTTTCCCCATAGACTTCAATGCGGTTGTTAACAAAGAGAAAAAACACATGAAAATCCACACCAAAAACCGCATGAAAAATGCACCCAAACCGTGATAAATGTGCGTTTTTGGGGGAAGATTTCATGTGCATTCCCTAACAATTATCACTAGAGAGGAATATGAAAAAAATGTCATTGGTCAGAAAAGACTTTTTCGCTCATTTATTGTCACCATAATAGTTTTATAGTTTCGTTTTTACTGTAGATTGAAAACTATTAAGGCACGGGCCCGAAAGCCCACGGAGGCGCTTCCCAATCAAGTCCGCAATACCGGCACGGGGCCCTTACTTTCGTCTGCATGAGCCCCTAGAGTGAATAGGGCAAGGGATTAAAAGATCTAAGGTTCAAGTCCCCTAAGGCCCCATGCACACAACTGTGTGCCAGCCTTGCCCGTGCTGCAGACCGCAAACTGAGGTCCGCCAACCGAGGACATGGACCCATGCATTTGAATAGGGTTCGCGATCTGCACCGCAAAAAAAGTAGTGCATGCACTACGTTCTTTGTGGTATGGAGGCACAGACAGAAAACCCAAAGAAGCACTCCATAGTGCTTCTGTGGGGTGCGGTGCCTCTGTTCCACTCCGCACTCTCCAGATTGCGGACCCATTCAAGTTTGATTTTTTGCAAAGGTTTTTATTCTTTTAAAATGTAATAAAACTAAATAAGATCTATACAAGTTTGGTATCGCTGTAATCTTATTGAGCTGAAAAATGAGGATGTTATGTCATTTTTAGCACACTGTAAACGCCATGATAGGAAAATCCTAAAAACCTTGGAGGAATCTTGTCTTTTTTTATTTTCAATTGCTCTGGAAATTAATTTTCAGTTGATCAGTTTCTGTGAAATACAGATGACACGTGGAGTGCAAAAAACAGACACATGAACATCTTCACGAATCAAACATGGATGCATTTTCCACGGACATCAAATGTACACGCAAATGTGAACGAGGCCTTATTTGCACGTCGGCGTTTTGCGTCAGTGATTGTTATCGTCCACCGAGGTAAGATATAATGGGAAAAATTTGCATAGATGGTCCTGTTCCTGGTTTTAACAAACACTCATGCAAGACAATGATGTAAATTAGGGCCCAGTCACACGACTATACATTTCGGACTGCATCCGTTCCGCAATTTTGCTGAAAGGAGGCGGACCCATTCATTTAATTTTTCCATAGCCCACAAAAAAAGATAGAACATGTCATATTCTTGTCTATAATTGCGGACAAGAATCGGCATTTCTATCATGGAGAAGGACGTTCCGATCTGCAAAATGCACATGGCCTGTATTCGTGTTTTGTGGATCTGCGATTTGTGGACTACAAAAACGGACACGGTCGTGTGAATGAGTCGTGGGAATATGAGAAGTATGTGATCGTTGGGGTCCAACCCCAAGGGACGACGCGAACACTAATTACTCCGTGTGAATGGAGCGGTGATGCAATGTGTTAGCACTGCTCCCGTCACCGCTTTGCTCGCTCTGTACTTGGCACAGACGTGAATACTGCAGTGGTTATCCGCGTGCACCAACGCTCCATTCCTATGGGGCATTTTGGTATTTCCATTCGCTAGGGGGTACTAGCGGACGCAACCCTAGAGATCAGATACTTATTGCCTACCCTGTGGATAGAGAATAAATATATTTTTAATGGGATAACCCTTTTAAAACAACAGTGTATGAAATAAGACTTTTCCCAACGACATATCATTAGCAAATCAGATGGCTTCTCTAAGTATTAGGGCATCTGTCAGCAGTTTTATATCTATGACACTGGCTGACCTGTTACATGTGCACTTCGCAGCTGAAGGCGTCTGTGTTGGTCCCATGTTCATATGTGTCCGCATTGCAGAGAAAATGTTTTAATACATGTGAATAAGCCTATAGGAGCAACGGGGGCTTTGCCGTTACACCTAGAGGCTCTGCTCTCTCTGCAACTGCTGCGCCCTCTGTACTTTGATTGACAGGGCTATGTGTGATGATATTTACACTGCCTGGTCCTGTCAAAGTGCAGAGGGTGCAGCAGTTGCAGAGAGAGCAGAGCCTCTAGGTGTAACGGCAACGCCCCCGATGCTCCTAGAGCCTTCAGCTGTCAAGTGCACATGCAACAGATTAGCCAGTTTCATAGGTACAAAACTGCTGACAGACGCCCTTTTAAAATGTGTGGCTATACCCTTTACTTTCAGTTCAGCAGCGTGAGGTTGAAATCTTGTGCTCAGCAGTGACCAGGATCCGAGGTGAACGAATCACTTTGGCGTTTTGTCAAGTCGCCGGTCCATAGAATTCAATGGGAGAATTGTTTCCCAATTGTGGTGAATAGATCTGCAATGCATCCCAGTAGTCAGCTAAACGCAAATGAAGCCAAAGCGAATGGCGTTTACTTCCTACACGATATTAATTATCAGTCAGGGAGTAAGATTTTCCTGTGGATTATGCAGCCCAGCTAATAGGAGGATACAGGGTTAATCCAGGTCTCTGGCTATATACACAGAGCCAGCGGCAGCCACACCACACTGAGGAGAAAGCCGTGTACGGCTAGTTGCACACTAGCGGCGATTGCACTCCGACATTGCCAGAAGTTTGTGAAGCTCCGTCTGGCCCTATTCAGTATAATGGAGACCTGCGGAGATCTGGCCGAATTCCAGCTGCCGGATCTCCCCATTATAGTGAATGGGGCCAGACAGGGCCTTACCAGCCTCCGGCAGTGCAGAAGTGCGTAGATTTATCCGTACTACTGTGTGTCACTGTCCGACTGTGGGTCTAACTGACCCAAACTAACAGCATCATAGGCTACGACCCACACAAGTAGTACGGATGGATAATATGTCAAGAATACATTTCTGTGAATAGGGTATGGCCACACGTGACAGAGATGCTATGGATTACCGGATTTATGTACGGAAAATGCACAATATTTTAAAGAGAGAGCCAAGTGGATGAGAGTTAAAAGATTAAATCCACGCACCAGAAAATGTCTGCAATGTATCCACTGAAAGGGGGAGATTTAGCAAAACTGGTGCAACGGAAAACTGGCTTGCTTGCCCACAGCAACCAATCAGATTCCACCTTCCATTTTTCATAGCACCTTTGGAAAATTGAAGGATTAAGCTAATTGGTTGTTATGGGCAAATAAGCCTGTTTTCCTTTGCACCAGTTTTGATAAATCCCCCCATTAACTTGACCTGGTGCAGATATTAAATCTACAACATGTCAGTTTATGCTCATGATTTCCATTGCATTGCAATTGGTGAAATCTGTGGAAAAATCCGGACCCATTCATTTCTATGGGGCTATGCACATGAGCAGTGATTTTCACGCCTCACTTCTGCGTTGCGTTAAAATCGCAGTATATTCTGCGTTTTTCACGCAACACAGGCCCCATAGAAGTGAATGGGGCTGCGTGAAAATCGCAAGCATCCGCAATCAAGTGCAGATGCAGTGCGATTTTCCTGCAAGGTTGCTAAGAAACGGGACCCGATCTTTATTTAGAGAGGAATCAGGCAACTATAGGCCAGTAAGCCTGACATCAAATGTGGGGAAATTAATGGAAACCATACTCAAGGAGAGGATTGTGGAACATCTAAAAACCCATGGGTTGATTGATAAAAAACAGCATGGGTTTACTTCAGGGAGATCATGTCAAACTACTCTTATTAACTTTTTTGATTGGGTGACTAAAATAATAGATGGCGGAGGTGCAGTAGACATCGCTTATCTGGACTTTAGTAAGGCATTTGATACTGTCCCACATAGAAGGCTTATCAATAAACTGCAGTCTTTGAGCTTGGGCTCACATATTGTTGAATGGATTAGGCAGTGGCTGAAGGACAGAAAACAGAGGGTTGTAGTCAATGGAGTATATTCAGACTAGGGATGTCCCGATACCATTTTTTTAAGACCGAGTACGAGTACCGATACTTTTATTTAAGTACTCGTCGATACCAATTACCGATACCTCGTATAAACAGCCCCGCAGTTACTGATAGCAATGAAAAAAATTAAAGCTGGAATTTGGTTGCTATGGACAACGGCTTTTCTTTTCCTTTGTACAAGTGTTAATAAATTAATAAATGGTTATATAATAGTGTTTTCAAACCAATGTGCCTCCAGGGGGATCTGTTTTTGGGGGATCTGTGGAGGACACACTGTTGTGGAGGATCTGTGGATGACGCACTGTTATGGGGGATCTGTGGGTGACACTGTTATGGGGGATCTGTGGATGGCACCGTTATGGGGGGGACCTGTGGACGTCACCGTTATGGGGGGACCTGTGGACGTCACCGTTATGGGGGGACCTGTGGACGTCACCGTTATGGCGGGACCTGTGGACGTCACCGTTATGGCGGGACCTGTGGACGTCACCGTTATGGCGGGACCTGTGGACGTCACCGTTATGGCGGGACCTGTGGACATCACCGTTATGGGGGGAGGGGGGACCTGTGGACATCACTGTTATGGGGGAGCCTGTGGACATTACTGTTATGGGGGAACCTGTGGACATTACTGTTATGGGGGAACCTGTGGACATCACTGTTATGGGGGGACCTGTGGACATCACTGTTATGGGGGGCCTGTGGACATCACTGTTATGGGGGGGACCTGTGGACATCACTGTTATGGGGGGGGGATCTGTGGATGAGGCTGTAATGGGGGGGGGAATCTGTGGATGAGGCTGTAATGGGGGGGATCTGTGGATGACACTGTTAGGGGCTATGTGGATGACACATATATAGCATCTTATGCTATATACATGTCATCCACAGATCCCCCCATAGTGTCGGGGCCGGTGCAGCTTGACTCATACACCGGCCCCGCAGCTGCTATATTAATGCGCAGTCCCTCCATGCTCCTGCCCCGCGCGCCTTCTGTAATCATAAAGTGGGCGGAGCGGGCAGGCGGGACATGAGGCGCATGGAGGAACTGAGAGCTCAGGCTGCCCGATTCCTCCATGCGCTTCATGTCCCGCCTGCCCGCTCCGCCCACTTTATGATTACAGAAGGCGCGCGGGGCAGGAGCATGGAGGGACTGCGCATTAATAGTTAGTAATCACGGGCACAGTAAGTTAGGGGTAATGAAACAGAATATAGCCGCTGCCGAACCGGAACTTCCGGTATCGGCAGTGGTATCGGCGGCATTTTTACGAGTACAAGTACTCGTGAAAATGCCGGTATCGGTCCCGATACCGATACTAGTATCGGTATCGGGACATCCCTAATTCAGACCATGGTATTGTTACCAGTGGGGTACCCAGGAGCAGAATATAAAATCAGTGATACAGTACTAACCTCAGTATCTGAGGAAAGGGATTTAGGGGTCATTATATCAGACGACCTAAAGGTGGGCAGACAATGTCAAAGAGCAGCAGGTAATGCCAGCAGAATGCTTGGGTGTATAGGGAGAGGCATTAACAGTAGAAAGAGGGAGGTGCTCGTGCGGCTCTACAGAGCACTAGTGAGACCTCATTTGGAGTATTGTGTGCAGTACTGGAGACCATATCTGCAGAAGGATATTGAAACTTTGGAGAGAGTTCAGAGAAGAGCTACTAAACTAGAACATGGATTGCAGGACAAAACTTACCAGGAAAGGTTAAAGGACCTTAACATGTATAGCTTGGAAGCAAGAAGAGACAGAGGGGATATGATAGAAACTTTTAAATACATAAAGGGAATCATCACGGTAAAAGAGGAGAGAATATTTAAAAGAAGACAAACTGCTACAAGAGGACATAGTTTTAAATTAGAGGGGCAAAGGTTTAAAAGTAATATAAGGAAGAATTACTTTACTGACAGAGTAGTGGACGCATGGAATAGCCTTCCTGCAGAAGTGGTAGCTGCAAATACAGTGAAGGAGTTTAAGCATGCATGGGATAGGCATAAAGCCATCCTTCATATAAGATAGGGCCTGGGGCTATCCATAGTATTCAGCATATTGGGCAGACTAGATGGGCCAAATGGTTCTTATCTGCCGACACATTCTATGTTTCTACGTTTCTATGTTTATTATTTTCCCTTATAACATGGTTATAAGGGAAAATAGTAGCATTCTCACTTCAGAATGCTTAATAAAATGTGCATTAATGGGTTAAAAATAAAAAAATAACTCACCTTATCCACTTGATCGCGTAGTTGCCGATCTCTTCTCTCTTCTTCAAGCATTAGCTGCCAGCTAAAGGACCTGTGGTGACGTCACATCACATGGTCCAATCACATGGTCCATCACCATGGTGATGGACCATGTGATTGGACCATGTGATGAGCGCAGTGACGTCATCACAGGTCCTTTAGCCGGCAGCTAATGCTTGAAGAAGAGAGAAGAGATCGCAACTACGCGATCAAGTGAATAAGGAGAGTTTATATTTTTTATTTTTAACCCCTTAATGCACATTTTACTAGGCATTCTGAAGTGAGAATGCTACTATTTTCCCTTATAACATAATAAAGATCGGGTCCCGTCTTTCAGCAACCTTGCGGGAAAATCGTACTGCATCCGCACTTGATTGCGGATGCTTGCGATTTTCCCGCAGCCCCATTCACTTCTATGGGGCATGCGTTGCGTGAAAAACGCACAATATAGAGCATGCTGCGATTTTCACGCAACGCAGAAGTGATGCGTGAAAATCACCGCTCATGTGCACAGCCCTATAGAAATGAATGGGTCCGGATTCAGTGCGGGTGCAATGCGTCCTCCTCACGCATTACACCCGCGTGGAAATCACGCCCGTGTGAAAGGGGCCTAAGAGTTCAGGAACACAGGCAGGGGCTTTGGCTTTTTACAACCTTCTGTCAGTGTCCCAGGGATCTCAAGTCTCCCTGACGCCCGCATGTAAAACAATATATCCCGGAAATGGAGAGGCACTGGGGGGCTGATGAATGTAATAAAAAGTTTGTGAAAAAAAGAAAAAAAAGAAAACCTCCCTGAAATGAGAAGTGCACCTCCCTGAAATGAGTTTTCGCAGGTTGGGATGTCTGGTGTCCCTGTTTCCAAGGGCTCATGCACATGAACCTTGGCCATGTTTTCCACATTTTGCGGAACGGAATGTCCTGCCCTCTAAAGAACGGTCCTTTCCTTGTCCATAAAACGGACAAGAATAGGGCATGTTCTATTTTTTTGCGAAAGGATCCGCATTTGACCTGCAAAAAATGCAGATCGGATGCGGACCGAAAATACGTTTGTGTGCATGAGCCCTTAAGGTGCATTTAGACCAGCAGATGAGCAGCAGATTCCTTCCCGACAGTCGGCTGCTAGTTAAGTGGAAGTGAAGAGCTGTATTTACATGCTGTAATCACCTCCACAGTATGAGGACGAGGGATCGCTCGTCCTCATACAGCTGCATTGTTTCTGGGCAGCAGATCGCTGTTTAGGCCACATGATCTGCTACCCACAAACGATAATTTAGGTGCCTGCAGGAACGACAGGATCACCCGATGAACAAGCGTTTTGCTCGTTCATCAGGTGATCGGCGGCACCTTTACACATAAGTATCAGCCTATGTGAGCCCACTGTCCCGGTCACCAGAGGGGCCAGCACTTTTCCTTTATTGTGCAAGCACGGCCACCGCTGCTGGCTGCAGGGTGGTCTGTAACCATAGAAACAAGCAGTGTATAATGTGATGGAAAAATGAATCCGGCCAGCAAAGGAAGCAATATGGATAATAACAATATATTAGTAAGTGGCTTGTATTAACTTCCTCTACATGATAAATGCCACTTGCTGAAGTGAGACAACCCCTTTAAGTCTGTTGCATGTCCTGCCAGAGGAAGTGGCAAACTTACACGCAGGCCTGCACCTCTACATAACGCTGGCGCTTCCTCCAGCAGTGCAGAGGAACTTGAGGCCAGCGTGGAAAATGTCAGTTTTAATAAGTGTTCCCCTCTGTGTTGCAAATACTAAGCTTAAAGGGGTTATCCAGGATTTTGATATCGATGGCCTGTCCTCAGGATAGGTCATTAATATCAGATGGGTTGCCTCCTTACACTGCTCAATGTTGGGAAGAAAACGTTCCTTCCAGCAAGCGCCTGCTCGTCAGTGGAGGAGACCGCTGCATTTACATCTCCATACAGAATCATTGTTTGCTGGCAGCAGAGCGTGTTTGGACCACACTAATGGACAAACGATGATTAAGGTGTCCGCACGGACGATTGAACTATTACCCGATGAAAGAGCGTTACGTTTGTTCATCAGGTAATCGGCGGCACCTTTCCACCGTACGAACACTCGTTAGCAATAATCTGCTTGAACATCAGGCAGTCTAAAGGGGCCTTTATCAACTAGTGAATATTTATTACACCCCCTCTTCCATCTGGTACCCTGTGACATTGGTAGCGGGGACTGTTGGGGATATACCAGACGGATTCGCAGGGGACCTGCCTCCCTTCTTGACATATCACAGCAGCATAGTTATATACTATTTGTTTTATGGATATAATAGGGATAGTTTAATTATATTCCTAATAAAAGTTACGCTTTAATAGCTGGCCAGTGAAGGGATTGTGATAGTTAGGTCTAGACTTATTTTTTGGCTCCTATGTCAGACAACCCCTTAAACTCCGTCTGGGGGAGAGTGGAATAAAAACAGCAATTTCTTCCATTGCTTCAATTTTTATGGCGTTCAACATGCAGATTAAATAATGCGATCATTTACTAGCCGGGGTTGGTACAGATGCAGCAATGGCCGTTATGTCTAAGATAGCATTTTTTGTGTTTTTTCCATTTTAATGTTTAAACACTTTATTTATTTTTTCTTTTTAACTCCCACTAGGGGACATGCACGAAATACGGATATACAGCATCATATTATGCCTGTCAGAAAATTTGGCTAATTCCTAAGAAAAAAAAAAACAGCAACTTGTTAGACCCAAAACAGCTTGGCTTTACTGAGGGCAGATCAAGTCAAACTAATCCCACTGACTGTCACTAAAGCTGGCCATGCAATTGTGCCAATGATGGTATGAACGATCCCACCAGCAACGTGCCAAGGGTGGTCTGTTTTAAGAACTCCCTTGTCCTTGAGCATAATGGCAAATGATCGGTACTTGGCCTATCAGCATGGCTGACTACATTTTGGGCTCTGTAAGCAGTCAGCACCCGAGGCTGCCCAACTGTGCATGCGCAACTTGCTTATGTTGTGGATTGTAACTGGTCTAGGATCACGTGCCAAATGTACAGCACGTAACCCTGAAAGTGCCCCCAACTAAATTAGCCGAGGGAGCGCAGCACTGACCTGGTAAGGAGGATCTCATCATTATGTATACTAGCGTTATAATTCACATTAATGGGGGGGGGGGGGGGAATCTGATTTAAAAGAAAAAAACTGGATAACCCCTTAAATGGGTTTGTCCAGGTTCAGAGCTAAACCCGGACATAGCTCAATTTTCACCCAGGCAGCCCCTCTGACTTGAGCATTGGAGCAGTTCATGCTCCGATGCTCTCCTGAATTGCGCAAAGGCATTTTTTGGACTTCCGATAACGAACTGGGCTCTCCATAGGGCTGCCAGGAAGCCCTGTGACGTCACCGGCACTGATGGGTGGGCTTTAGCGCTGCCCTAGCCTGTAAAACGGCTAGGGCAGCGCTATAGCCTGCCCATCAGAGCCGGTGATGTCACCAAACACACTGCCGGGTGGAAGCTTCCGCCCGGCAGTGTGTTACTGTAAACAAAAGAGCCCTGCGCTGCATGAAATGCTCCGATGCCAACATCAGTGGGGCTGCCTGGGTAAAATTATGGGTATGTCCGGGTTCAGCTCTGAACCTGGACAACCCCTTTTAGGGATATTTTTTTTTTTTTTACATCAAAGCCAGCCTGGTGATCCGTTGATTGCTGCAGGTACAGCTTCAGAAACCACCCTGCAGCTAGCCATACAGGGAAAACTTAGTTTCAGGGCCCATTCACACAACATAGGTCCGTCATGCTCATGTTACAGACAAGTCCTATCTTTTGCGGTGTGGGTGCACGGGTCACGAGCCCACGGAAACACTCAGAAGCCCTTCTGTGGAAAAGATAGGACATGTGCTATCTTTTGCTGTACCTTGCGGGTCCGCATCTGCAACACAGCGTTCATGCCATTATATTATGGACCATTATTTGCAGTCTGCAACCCAGGCGCGGCAGCCATACAATCGTCTGAATGAGCCCTTACAGTGTGCGAGATACACTCTCTGTTATCAATTCTCTTATCCCACCATTAATATATTAAAATGTGTGAGCCTTCAGTCCTGGTCTGCTTATAAAGTTATTGCATTTTCATCCCCTCAACATGAAGCGTATGCTCGGATTGTAATGGAGAAATTAACCCAGCCGCAGTCAGTCCCATTTTTCCCAGAGATTAGCTGCCCCGGCCTGAAGTGAAATAAAATAATATATATATATATATAAATCTATATATATATAAATCACGAAATATATATATATATATATATATATATACACACACACATACTGTATATTGCAAACAAGTTTATTTTTAGTCTATTAAAAGCCAGGTCCGAACACAGCATTACCCAGTAACCAGCTCCGAAACATACTGGATCAAAGCGGGGGCTAATATCTAAGTAATAGGAAGACTCATATTGAAGGGTCATGATACTAGTGGTTCCCAACACATACTGCTAAACACTTTCGCATTAGCCGTGACCGGTTGGCAAGTGTCGTACACTGCTAATACTTGTATATGAGGAAGGCATCAAGGTCATAGCAGTGAAGTGAGCAGCTACAGCCCCTAAGGTGTCCACATAGTACTCCACAGGAGTGACTGTATCCCCCATACATGCCGCACAGTACTTATTGTATCCCCATAGATGCCACAAAGCAGTTAGGGGGAGATCCATCATCTCGTATGCACCTCAAAAGTGACGGTAAAAAAGTCGCAAACTATGTGTTTGTGACTTTTAAAAAAATTGTCGCATCGCCCAGTTTTTACGCCACCCTCGCCACTTTTTCAGAAAGGGGGCATGGCCAGCAGCCGCGACAAATTTATCTTCATTCTTGCCAGTTTTCTGGTGCAAATGAAGCAAGAAATCTACGGCACATGGACTGTCAGAGGATAGTCCTAATTTATGATGAGGCCTGTGCCTTCAATGAGGCGCATCCTCCGGCAGTGCAGAGGATATCAAGACTGGCTCACAAATCTCACACTAAGGCCTCATGCACACAACCATTTTTTTTGCGGGTGTACGGGCCATTTTTATGAGTTCCGTATATGGTCCGTATACGGGCCCATTCATTTCAATGGGTCCGCAAAAAAAACGGAAGTGTTTCCGAATGCATTCCGTTTTTCAGTTCTATGCAAAGATAGAACATGTCCTATTACTGCCCGCAAATCACGGTCTGTGGCTCCATTCAAGTCAATGGGTTCGCAAAAAAATGGAACACATACGGAAATGCATCCGTATGCCTTCCGTATCCGTTCTGTTTTTGCGGAACCATCTATTGAAAATTTTAAGCCCAGCCCAATTTTTTCTATGTAATTACTGTATACTGTATATGCCATATGGAAAAACGGAACGGAAAAACGGAACAGAAACGGAAACACAACGGATAACAAAAACGGAACAACGGATCCGTAAAAAACGGACCGCAAAACCATACAGTTGTGTGCAATAAGCGTAAGGGTCCATTCACATGTCCGTGAATGTGTCCGCACCCAATTCCGTGCGGACACATTCATTCTCTATGGGGCAGGAATGGATGCAGACATCACACAGTGTGCTCTTCGCATCCGCATTTCCGGAGTGTGCCCCCGAACTTCCGGTCCGCGGCTCCGCAAAATAATAGAACATGTCCTATTCTTGTCCGCAATTGCAGACAAGAATAGGCAGTTAGACGGGGGTGCCGGCCAAGTGTATTGCGGATCCACAATTTGCTGATCCGCAATACACTACGGACGTGTGAATGGACCCTAAGGGCTCATGCACACGACCGTATGTATTTTTCCGGTCCGCAAAAAACAGATTTGCGAAATATATGGATGACATCTGTGTGCATTCCGTATTTTGTGGAACGGAACAGCTGGCCCCTAATCGAACAGTACTATACTTGTCCGTAATGCGGACAATAATAGGACATGTTCTAATTTTTTTGCGGAACGGAAATATGGACACGGAATACACACAAGTACCTTCCGTTTTTTTAGCGGACCCATTGAAATGAATGGTTCCGTATACGTTCCGCAAAAAAAACGTAACGGACACGGAAAGAAAATACTGGCTGTGTGCATTCCGCTTGCGGATGCGGACCCACTAATTTGAATGGGTCCGTGATCCCCAACATACGGCCAAAGACAGAACATGTTTTATCTTTTTGCGGTGTGGAGACACGGATCAGAAGTCCACGGAAGCGCTTCATAGTGCTTCTGTGGGCTTCCGATCCATGCCTCCGCACTGCATAAAGATACTGTAGGTGAAGCCCTATCTTCAGTCGTACTTGGTGGATGTGGACCCATTCAAGTCAATGGGTCCGCATCTGTGATATGAAGTGCGCACGGCTAGTGCCTGTATATTGTGGAACCGCCATTTACGGTTCGCCATACGGGAACTGAGCAAGTACGCTCATGGGCAATGACTCTTAAGTGTCCCCACAGTGTGCAGCCATGGGGGAGGTTTATGAAGGCTGGTGCAAAGGAAAACTGGCTTATTTTCCATAGCATCAGATTCCACCTTTTATTTTTCAGAGCTTCTTTGGAAAATGAAAGGATCAATCTTATTGGATTCTAGGAGGCAACAAAGCCAGTTTCTCTTTGCACCAGTTTTGATAAATCTCTCCCATAGAATTTTCCATACTGTCCCACGAAACATATTCTACAGTTTTCAAACCAGTACCTGGATCTGAATGCTTTTGCAAGTGCATGTAATCAAAATTTTTGCATATCCACTGAGTTATTAAATAAAATGTATCTGTATGGCGCCACCTGCTGTTTGTTCTTTTTCTTATTTCTTTGTTCTGCTCACTGAGCAGGCCGCACATGCTCAGTTTCATCCTTTAAGTGCCTCCTGAGCTGTGATAGGGAGAGCGCTGTAGCAGAAAATACACGCACCTTGAGCTGCAGCAGAAAATACACGCCCCTTGAGCTGCCACAAATGTAGCAGAGCAATAAACGGGGAGATCTCTGGATCCATGTGAGGTACAGGGCTGGTTCTAGCTTTGTTAGAAAGAGACTGTTATATGATGCCTGATTTTCATTTTTTACATTGCTCATGGAATAATCCCTTAATAATGACTCAGGATCACTTGTGTCCCCACCTTGCCCACGGTAGCTCACCACTCGTCAAATATTCTATTCACCACCCCAGGTGCCAGATGCAATGAGCACTTCCATCACTGCAGATGGAAGTGCTCATTGCTAGAGTGTCAGGGAGCTGGCAGTCTCAGCTCCTTGCGCACCTTCCCTCCTCCGGGCCGGCGCACTGAATGGTGAAGCAGAGAGCCACCTGCTCCCTGTTTCACCATTCAGCCCAGCAGGCACAGATCGCGCTGCCAGACTTTGTAGGAGGAGCCCTGGAATCTGCCTGTGCACTCCTCCCACACAGTGCTGCAGCGCTATCTATGTCTGCAGGGGAGCACTGGCGGTGATCTGATTATCAGGAACAGGACAAGGGGAGTAGTTACAGTTTTTTATTTTATTTTATTAGGACTGAGGGGGCACAATGCGTGCATTACTACTGTGAGGGGGGCACAGAGAGGGCATCACTACTGTGAAGAGACATAACAATGGGTATCGGGGCACAGTGGCGAGATAACTACAGTGAGGGGGCACCATGTGGGCATAACTACTGTGAGGAGGGCACAGTGTAGCCATAACTACCGTGAGGGGGGGGAACAGTGTGGCCATAACTACCGCGAGGGGGGGAACAGTGTAGCCATAACTACCGCGAGGAGGGCACAGTGTAGCCATAATTATCGTGATGGGGGGAACAGTGTAGCCATAACTACCGCGAGGAGGGCACAGTGTGGCCATAACTACCGTGAGGAGGGCACAGTGTAGCCATAACTACCACGAGGGGGGAACAGTGTGGCCATAACTACCGCGAGGAGGGCACAGTGTGGCCATAACTACTGCGAGGAGGGCACAGGGTGGCCATAACTACCGCGAGGAGGGCACTGTGTGGCCATAACTACCGCGAGGAGGGCACAGTGTAGCCATAACTACCGTGAGGGGAAAATATTAAGGCATAACAACTGTGAGGGGACACAATGTTTGAAAGTATAGGGGAGGGGTGCCAGAGAAAGGACGTGCCCCGGGTGCCAAACACCTTAGGCACGCCACTGGGAGTATGATCAAGTGTTTTCAGTCTGTCTAACGATAAACAGTGGTATAAGTAATACCACTGTATCCATCCAACATCAGCCCTAATAATTATCTGTAATGGTGATTCATGGTTCTGGGAAACAGGTTCAGTGAATGTCTACGGGCTGGACTAAATGCAACTTCTTGACATTTTGCAACTGCAGAATATTCATCAAACCTATGCATGAGAAAGGACAAAGACTATGCTGTACATATAATGCACTGTACAAAAGGATTCTGGGCTTGGCAGATGTCACCATGAATTCACCATGTCACAGTGCACCCAGTGGGAGTCGCTGACGGAAATCCTGCACAGATTGCAGATGAAGTTCTAAGGCTGCGACAAGAGCTTAGTTATCAAATACTCCATTCACTTGAAGCAGTAGCTCTATGAACGAGAGTCCTTACTTTCCTTGCTAAGGTGAGTAAGAGTTACTGATCTTCTTCCCAGAATAAAAAGATTTCTAAAACTACTTTAAAAGCTACAACTCACCTGACGTTCATCTCCTCAGCTTGGTTATATATTTGGCTCTGGACTAACCTTTTCAGAAGCTTATTCGAGATTGACGCTGAATTTTTCAGAGTGTAATGAAAAAAATTAAAATCTGCAATATCGAGTAATATACGGTATTTCAGAAAATGTTCTTTTAAACAGAGCTGTCCAGTCCTAATAAATCAATGGTGCGGAGCAGGACAGATCCGTCAGGACACACAATGTAAGTCAATGGTGGTGGATACGTTTTCTCCGACACAAAAGAAAACGGATCCGTCCCCCATTGACTTACAGTGGTTATAGAGACAGATCCGTCATGGCTATTTTAGAGATAATATAACCTGATCCGTTCATAACGGATGCAGACGGGTGTATTATCGTGACTGAAGCGTTTTTTGCTGATCCATGACCGATCCAGAAAAAACGCTGGTGTGAAAGTAGCCTTATATGCAAAGGCCAACACTGCAACTTAAAGGGGTTGTGTGGGCAGTATGTAGTGATGACCTCAGGATAGGTCATCAATATCAAATCGGCAAATGTCCAACACCCGGCACCCCTGCCGGTCAGCAGTTTGAAGAGGAGGCAGCACTCCATGCGAGCACTGCTTCCTCTTCATTATACTACACGTTATCTCGGAAGTGCAGTGCGGTCTGCAGCACCACAGTCATGTGAATACAGCCTAAGGCCTCATGCACACGACCGTATGTATTTTGTGGTCCACAAAAAACAAATACGCAAAAAATACGGATGACGTCTGTGTGCATTCTGTATTTTGCAGAACGGCACAGCTGGCCCCTAATAGAACAGTTCTAGTCCTTGTCCGTAATGTGGACAATAATAGGACACGTTCTATATTTTTGCGGAACGGAAATACGAAAACGGAATGCACACGGAGTAACTTCCATTTTTTTCTGCTGACCTGTTGAAATGAATGGTTCCGTATACAGTCCGCAAAAAAAAAAAAAAAACAGAACGGACACAGAAAGAAAATACGTTTGTGTGCATGATCCCGAAGGCCCCTTTCACACGGGCGAGTTTTCCATGCGGGTGCAATGCGTGAGGAGGACGCATTGCACCCGCACTGAATCCGGACCCATTCATTTCTATGGGGCTGTGCACATGAGCAGTGATTTTCACGCATCACTTCTGTGTTGCGTGAAAATCGCAGCATGCTTTATATTGTGCGTTTTTCACACAACGCAGGCCCCATAGAAGTGAATGGGGCTGCGGGAAAATCGCAAGCATCCGCAAGCAAGTGCGGATGCAGTGCGATTTTCCTGCATGGTTGCTAAGAGACGGGACCCGATCTTTATTATTTTCCCTTATAACATGGTTATAAGGGAAAATAATAGCATTCTCAATAAAGAATGCTTTGTAGAATGTGGGTTAAGGGGTTAAAAATAAAAAACTTAACTCACCTTAGCCACTTGATCGCGTACTTGCGATCTCTCCTCTTTCCCTGCATCAGCTTAGAACTAAAGGACCTGTGATGACGTCACATCACATGGTTCAATCACATGGTCCATCTTAAGATGGACCATGTGATTGGACCATGTGATGTGACGTCATCACAGGTCCTTTAGTTCTAAGCTGATGGAGGGAAAGAGGAGAGATCGCAAGTACGCGATCAAGTGGCTAAGGTAAGTTAACTTTTATTATTTTTAACCCCTCCCACTTCATTTTACTAAGCATTCTTTATTAAGAATGCTATTATTTCCCCATATACCCATGTTATAAGGGAAAATAATCAATTCTCCAGAAGACCCGAAACCGGATCAAGTGGATGAGGTGAGTTAATTTTTTTTATTTTTAACCCCTCCATCCACATTTTAGTAAGCATTCTGTAGTGAGAATGTTATTATTTTCCCTTATAACCATGTTATAAGGGAAAATAATAAAATATACAGAATACTCAACCCAAACCTGAACTTCAGTGATGAAGTCCGGGTTCGGGTCTGGGTACACTTTCGGGTCCGTTTTTTTTTTTCCCACGTGCGTGCAAAACGCATTACAAACGTTTGCACCCGCGCGGGAAAATCGCGCATATTCCCGCAACGCACCCGCCTCTTATCCGGGCGTCAAACATGACGCCCGTGTGAAAGAGGCCTAAGGGGGAGGTTTATCAGCACTGGTGTAAATGAAAACTGGCTTAGCAACCAGTCAGATTCCACCAGTCCCCATAGGGGTTAGAATAATGCCGGGATCAGCCAACCATACCAATATGTATGGACACCTTAAAGGGGTTATCCGAGTTAAAAGCTAGTGCCACCTGCAGAGCGGCTGTGAAAATAATAACAAAAACTTAAAATCACCTTCCTGAGTTTCCTAAGATCCAGTACCCTTACCAAGGTGAGGGAATGCGTTGAAAAAATAAATGAATCAATAAATAAATTACCCCCTTTTAATTCCCACAGGTCCAGTGGTCTATGCCAGTCTCTGTAAACTTAATGGGGTTGTCAAAAAGTATCATTCCTTCCAACACCTGCCTCCATTCAGTGCTGCCGCTATATCATCTTCCCCCTACTGCAGCAGTGACCTTTCATATTCCGGTATAAGCAATCACTGGTGTACGGCGTGTGACAGCTGAGGCCAGTGATTGGCTGCAGCAGTGAATGGAATGTCACCACTGCAGCCAAACAACACAGTCACTTGCTGCAGCCTTGGAAGATGAAAAAGCAGCGTTCGGAGATCGGAGGGAGTGAAGGAAGGAATGGTTTTTGCCAGGCTCCCTCTTTCTATGCAGCTGATCACATTACTTTCAGTAGGCTATTAAGACTGGACAGACTCTAGTGACCCCTGATTAATTATTTAGGCTTCACTAGTGCACAGGAGCATTGCTTCGAGGAGGAAAATTGGTATTATTCACAATCGGTTGCCTGGTGGACAGATTTGTAACCTAGTAGCTGTAAAGATGTGAAGCGTCTGCAGCCTTAGACCTCGTTCACATTTCCGTTTTTCATTGACGTGTACTATCTATTGATTTTAATGTGTTAGTTCACACTGTGAAGTGAAAAAAAAAAAAATCACGGACACATGCACTTCTTTGCTCCATGATGTGGATCAAACATGCCCACTGAAGTCTATGGGTCTGTGAAAAATCACTGACGCAACACTGATGACATCCGTGTTTGGTCCGTTTTTCACTGACCACTGGTAGGAGATGCTCTGGAAATGAATTCTCAGCTGAACAGTGTCCGTGGAATACGGATGACACACGGAGGGTAAAAAACAAACAAGGAGTAAACATGGATCCTTCATGACATCTCGATAGATGAAACACGAGCAGATCTTCCCATGGACTTCAGATGGACACAGAAACATGAATGAGGCCTTAGGCTAGGTTCAAATGTGACTGAATAGCTGTGGATTCGCCGTCAAGGACTGTCGTGCAGAAATCCACAGTTGTACAAGGTCAGCAAAGTGGAGGAGATTTTAAGAAATGTCATCCACACGCTGTATACAGAAAAAGCAGCGCAAATTCACCTGCAGCGCGGATCTCAAGTCTGCAGCCTGTCAATTTCTGCTGCGGTTCTCCTCAGCGGATTTCACCCTCTGCAATGGAGAGGATGAAGTCCGCTGGCTTTTCCGCGGCAATAAGCCCATGCAGTACTTGCGTTTTTTGTTGTAGAACCACCGCAAAGACTGTTATTGTCTTTTGCGCTACAATTTCTGGTATGTGTGGATGTACCCTTAGGGCTCAGGCACACGACTGTATGTTTTTTGTGGTCTGCAAAAAAACGGATCCGTGAATATGGATGATAATGTCTGTAAATCGCTGCGGAATATAGTAGCGCTATATAAATGCGCAAAATAATAAATAAATACAACAGAGGTAGAATAAATGATGTCTACATTAAGACTAGTGTCCTCCGAGTTGGCAAGGTTTCTCACTTCCCTTTCCTAAAATTCTGATCTGCACCCATCCCTTGATGGACTTATGGCTACACTTTATCCATAATTAGGAAAGGTACGGAAAGTTGCTAGGATGTTTTGTCGCAGACCCCGAATGTCCTGCCTGCCAGCTAGATACAACTGTATTGCCCTTCTCAGGACAGCAATGCAATTGAATCTAATGCACTGGAAGAGCTGAAGGACCTGTGGTGCAGTAAAACAGGCAGTGGTTGAGAAGGACCTGCGATGATGTCACCATCATGTGACCAGTGCAGGAGATGATGACAGTGAAGGGGAGAAGTCCTGGGGGAAGAAGCTGTGGTGATGTCTGCTACATGAGGAGAGGTAAGTGAAGGGAGAGGAAGAGCAATGCTGGGAATTGTGGTTATTTAACTGGATCTGTATGTTAGGGCTGAAGGGAGGGATGTTATTTACATGGTACTGTGTGCTGGTGGTGTCTGGGGAGAGGGGTCATGTTATTTACATGGGACTGTATGTTGATGGTGGCTGTAGGAGGGAGTGATGTTATTTACATGGGACTGTATGTTGGAGAGGGCTGGGGGAGGGAATGATGTTATTTACATGGGACTGAATGTTGGAGGGGCTGGGGCAGAGTGATGCTATTTACATGGGACTATGTTGAAGGTGGTTGTCAGAGGGGGATTATGTTATTTACATGGGACTGTATGTCGGAGGGGGCTGGGAGAGGCAGTGATGTTATTTACATGGGACTGAATGTTGATTGCATATGTGGGAGGGAGTGATATTATTTACATGGGACTGAATGTTGAGGGGGTGATGCTTACATGGGACTGTAGGTTGAAGTCGGCTGGGGAGGAGGTGATGTTATTACATGGGACTGTATGTTGAAGGCGGCTGGGGATGAGGTGATGTTATTTACATGGGACTCTATGGCGGAGGGAGGGAAATAGTGTCTTTTACATGGGACTGTATGTTGGAGAGGCTGAAGGAAGTGATGTTATTTACATGGGACTGTATGGCGGAGGGAGGAATATAACTACAGGGGGCACTGCAAATCCAGGGGACATTATAGGCATGCTTATTACTACTGTGGGCTCTAGGAGGGACTTATAGATCTTCCTTATTTCTACTAAGAGCACTATGGAGGCATTATTACTACTGAGGGGTCTGTAGGGAGCTTTATTACTACTGGGGGAACAATAGGCCTTATTTTTACTGGGGGCTCCATGAGGGCATTATTAATACTGGAGGGCTCTTCTACTAATGGAGACACTCTTGGGGAGCGATATCACTGTTGGGGGCACTGTACGGGGCAGTATTACTAATGGAGGCAGTCTTGAGGAGCGTTTTCACGGTTGCGGGCAGTATTACTAATGAGGGCACTCTAGAAGGTAATTACTATTGGTGGGACTATGAGGAGCACTTTTACTATTGGGACACTTATTTTTCATCAGGATAGTATTTGGGGGTATTGAGGAGGGCAGCAAGCAGCAGGATAACACTGTGGGGACTCCAGGTTGGGGGATGATGATAGAAATGTGAGGAAGCCAAGATGTCTGTGTGTCACACCCTGCAGAGATGAGGTGCGGCTGAGAGAAGTTGTCCGGACCGAATGGAGAAGATCTACATCAGAGGAGACGTCACCTGGGAGGCCTGGATGTGAGAGGTATATGCCGCTGTATAGCAAGTTCAGCAAAATCAGTTTGGGGGAGGAAGGGGGGGGGGGGGTCTAAACTTAGAGAACTGGGCCAGATTCATTGGGGCTTGTGCCCCGGATCTTTTGAGACCCTAGCAACACCCCTGACTTAATGTAACCGGAATACTTCTTTAACCTATATCGTAGTGTGCACATCCACCTACTGTGGTGGTCGCACATGCTCAGTTCCATCATTCAACTGCCACCAGTCATAGCTACTGTTAGAAGCCGTGATAGTTACAGGGAGAGAGGGGAAAGCGATACAACAGAAAGTAAACGCTCCCTGAGAAAAGACACACCCCCTGAGAAAAGACTTCCTTTAATATATATATATATAGCAGAACAACTGGAGCAATGAATGGGGAAATGGGAAGATCTCTGGATCCATGTGAGGTACAGGACTGGTCCTAGCTTTGTAAGAACGAGACTGTCATGTTCTATATCAGGGATGCCCAACCCAAAGGCCCTCCAGTTGTTATAGAACTTCAACTCCCAACATACCCTGATAGCTGTAGACTGTGCAGGCATGCTGGGAGTTGTAGTTTTGCAACAGCTGGAGGGCCGTAGGTTGGGCATCCCTGAGCGCATCTGCCAATACACAGCTTTCTGGGCATGCTCTTAGAGCAGCAGCCACACGTCTGGAGCTGTGCGGACTACTTCATTTCCTGTGCAGGTCAGCAGCTGTTTCACAGTAAAATAGGAAGAAGCTGCAAGGCGACACCAAGCATGTCTATATTCACACCCTCTAACCAAATCTGTCTGACTAATGTGGCCATTGTGCAGATGAAGAAGGGAGGGAATAGATCTGAAATAGCCTGATACAAGAATAGGGTTATAAGCTGGAAGAGCGGAGAATGAGTATATACTCCACAGCTTGTAATGACAGGGGATAGAGAGGCACTGGCTGTAACTGAACCAAAATAACCATCTTAGGCAAAATTATCTCAGTTGGTCGAGGTTACATTTAGTTTTTGGATATTTTTCAATTAATTGCCCAGTCGTACTGTACAAATATTTTTTAAATGCAATATCCATAGTAAACTATTTTCTGCAAATGTCTGGCAGTTTTTAGGTTTCATTGCAGCAGTACCTATACCATTATATATATTATCCTTCTGTAGCAGTTAGCACAGAGAGATAAAACTCCAAAATAGATAGGGATCCTATTGTTATTTTACTGTTGCTGTGAGGGAAAGATGTTATCTGCTAATATAATAGTAGAATTTACAATGACAGTATGACATAGTTGCCAATTGTTCTGAATTTGTGGGAACTGTCGCTGGTTTTCGGAGACAGTCCCAGCAAATTTGGGCTGTCACTGGTTGAAAATAGGTGGGGCTGAGGCGCGTCCGGATGCCAACTAAGATGGCCGTGTGAGTGCTCAGCTCCTGCCTGCACCGCCACATTCTGGTCAGCGACACTCTCGTTTTAGACCTGATGGGGAAAAAACGGTACCCTAAGGTCCTTTCCCCCTCGCCGCCCAGGACACTTGAAGAGACCTGGACGCGGGCTCTGAGCCGGCTCCAACATCTGGAGAAACGGCACCCCCGAGGACTGGACAGGAGCTCTCCCCTAAAGTGCGGGACCTTCTACCTGCCACATCCAGGAGGGCAGAGGTTAACATGGCGACCTTAGAGGACTGCGGTCCACAGGGATCTGAGCATGCAGGTACTGTGCCATTCCATACCTTGCAGACCACAGCACCCCCAACCTCCTCACAGAGCCCACCCATGGCCTTTTCTGGGGACCCCTGGTCTGCTCCTCCTGAGGGTACCCCACCTGCCCTGGCTAACGTATGCAGCGGCTCCCTATCCCCCAGAGATGCCTGGGCCAGCTCTCCAAGCTCTGTCTCCTCGTGCTGCTCCTGAGCCCCCCACTACCCTGGGCTAATTACCTCAGCCAATTCCCTACAAAAGAGGACTTTCGGATGCTTATATCTGAAGTTAAGGGAGCCTGCAGGGCAGAGATTGCTGTTAGTTCGCACTGATATAAAGAATATTTTTGATCAAGTGGACTCATTAGAAAATGTGCATGATGACACCAGAAAGTACATATCTGCCCTTTACGAGTCTGTAGCATCTCAAACAGCGGCTCTTAAGGAAAAGGGTCGGCACTTGGAAAATCTGGATAATAGGGACCACCGGATTAATATTAGAGTCTGGGTCTCCCGGAGGAAACTAGCGATGAAGATCCGTTTGTCACCTTGGAGGCTATATTTAATATCTTAGGAAAGTCACCCTCGCACAAGATCAAATTGGACAGGGCCCATAGGGCACTTAAACCAAAGGGCGCCTCCACTCATCCCATGGACATAAGTTGCTGTGTCCATGACTACACTCTCAAAGAGACAATTATGGTGAAAGCCCGGACTCTACGCTTGAGTTCGATGGGCCCCTCGTGCAGCTTTTACCAGACCTCTACTGGATTACCTTTCAAAAAAGGAGACATCTACAGCCTCTCCTCACATTGCTGAGAGACCGTCAAATACCATACTGCTGGGGATTTCCATTTGCTTTGTCAGCACGCCAGCAGGGAAAGACAGCAACCCTACGTTCCTTCTCAGACCTACACCCTTTCTGCGAGACGCTGGGACTTCCTGTAGCTGCACTGACAGACTGGGAGATTGAACCTCCTGTGCCACCACCGCCCCAATACACATAGCCAATGGAACAAGGCAGGGATGTCCCTTATCCCCTTTACTATTTGCAATGTGTATTGAACCCCTTGCGGCTAAAATCAGGGCTTGCCCAGATATCAGGGGAATTATTGTCAGGGATAAACAATTTAATCTGTCACTTTATGCTGATGATGTCCTCCTCACCCTCACCAAACTCCATATCTCCCTCCCAAACCTTCACTCCATCTTACAAGAGTTCGGACTACTGACGGTGTATAGGGTCACCACCCATAAAACTGAGGCCCTGCCCCTCAATATACCTCAGGTGACTCTTGGCTTCCTCCGGGCAAATTTTCCATTCCGATGGAAGGAGGACTCCTTGCGATATTTGGGTGTGGATCTTACCCCCTCCTTTACCCGGACCTCTACAGGACTAATTTCCCACGTATATACAAAGAAATTAGAGATCTCCTTACCAAATGGCACACACTCCCATTATCCTTCCTAGGCCGTATTGCGGCGGTAAAAATGACAATCTTACGTATGATCCAGTACCACTTTGAGACTTTACCCGTTCCGGTCCCTCTCAAAGATTTGAGATCTGTTCAGTCCCAGCTCCTCCGAGTTATATGGGCGGAGAAACGCCATAGGATCCCTAGGTCTGTACTTCTGTCCAGCAAGTCTCAGGGTGGTCTGGGAGTACCTGACTTGATCAAATATTATTGGGCAACTCAGCTACGGTGCATCACAGCCTGGGCATCTCTGCACCCATATTCTATGTGGATGCAGATAGAGAGACTCTGGCTGGCTCTTATACACCCTAATTCTTTGCTATGGTCTAATCCATATAGTACATCATCAACCGGGGATCTTTTGGGACCCATGCTTCCACTAAATCCATGTGGCGGACCTGTAGTAGTAGGTTACCTCTTGTCTCTCGCCATTCTTCTATGACCTCCTTTTTATACTACCCTCTACTCCCAGCGAGTCTTGTCACTTCAACGACGAGACTATGGTTTCAACACGGCATCTTCCACTATGCGGACATTGTAGACCTTTAACCCTTCCCAGCTATTCAAAACAAATATGAACTTTCCTCATCGACCAACTACTTCTACATTCAAGTTAGACATTTTGGCCAATCTACCTTCTCGAGGGTCAATGTCTCTCCCCCCACCCCCCGACGGCATTTGAACGCCTTTGTAGAAGAGGAGTACACACAAAAGGGGTGATATCTGGGCTATACGCCATCTTGCTGACCCCCCTCCCGGAACGGATTCAAAGACACTCTTACATGGCCAGATGGGAGGAATACTTGGGGAGAGTTCTGCCAGACGCAATGTGGCGCCTTATATGGAGGAGAGCAGCGAAATTCTCTATGTCCGTTCTATACCAAGAGAACCAGTATAAGATCCTGATGTACTGGTATCATACTCCTGATCTCCTCCATAGACTGAACCCGGCAGTTGTGAGGATCTGTTGGAGATGTGGGACGCATGGGGGTACGTTACACCATATCTTCTGGGATTGCCATCTCATACGTTCCTTCTGGACTAGAGTCAGCACTCTCCTGAGTGACAGTCCAAAAATAAAGTCAGAAGCAAACAGCGGCACCCTCCTCAAGCGGCCAATTTCTCCAACTTGGCCTCAGCTGGATCCTAAACTTGTCAACCGTAACAGTGGTGCACAATCCAAAGGAAAGTGCATGCAGATACATAGAAAGCAAGAGCAAGTGAAACGGAGGCACTCACCACGGTGGGTATAATCCAAAAGTTTTATTCAGCACACATCGGTGCACTTCGAAGGCAGGGGTACAGACATCGTAATCACACAAGGTACAAAAGCAGGATAGCTATTTCGCGCGTCCGCGCTTCTTCAAACTGCTAACTCTCCTGAGTGACAGTGCAGTATAAAACCTGACCCCCTATCCTTTTTACTCAATGTCACTCCAGCTCAAGTAAGGAAACACTCACTTAAACCATTAATACAAGTGCTGACTGCTGCCCGCTGCCTTATTTTCCGCTTCTGGAAATGCCCTGAACCCCCAAAGGTCTCCGATCAATATGCTAGGGTGTCAGAAATCCGGACTATGGAATATACGACTGCACTGTTCCAGGACAAACTAGACCTATTTCATGCTATTTGGGATGGTTGGGACAACTACTGGGCTAATAGGCAACCCTGAGAGGAGTCTAGAGGAATGGAATACTCCCCCCTCCCCTCCCTCTGATGTGTCAATGTCTGTATTGTCTACGTCTTTCTTTATTCTGTTGTTATAGTGTTATTCAAATAGGTTTCAGCTTGGATCACACACACCCTAATATTAGATCAATGTAGCTAATCCCTCACGAGAGCTCCTCCTATGCTGGGATACCACTGATAATTTCTTTCCTTTTTTCTGCTATTTCCTTTCCATTTTTCCTTCTTGTTTCTTACACACCCATACTTATCTAAGAAATAAATACGACAAGGTGCAGGTTTCTCATGTAACTTTTATGAGTCTTTGATTTACATTGCACATAAAATGTGACGTTATAGTACATGTTCATTTGTTGCATATGTCATGTATATTACTTTGCTCACTTTACCTTGTACACTAGTGCATGCAGTTGAAACAGAATTGTTTTGTTGTATTTCAAAACATACAATTATAAAAATAAATAAAAATAGGTGGGGCTGATGATAAATCCCCCCTTAAAGGGGTTCTCCGGGAATTAAGAAAATGAAAATACCTAAATATTACTTTATTATAAAGATATTCCTAAATATCTTTCATTAGTTATAATTAGAGATAAGCCAATTTTTGCAAAAATTCCATTCACCGGTTAGCCGAATTTTTGGCAAAAATTAGGTTTGATCTAAATATATTCGCAGCGAATTACGTTAAAAAAACGCTATTTCCAGGCTGCAGAGAGCCTTTATAGTGATGTAGAACACTGTGCCTTGCAGTAACACGCATAGGGAGTCTGCTGTGGTAGTGAAAAAAATATTGCGAGTCCGTATGACATGCAGATGACAGGTGTCAATCTTAGAATCACTGCACATTTCAATTATTTGGGCAGTGACGGGACCAAAACTGACCAAATATCTCAAGCATGAACTCAGCCTTACAGGACGGTTTTAGCACCAAGAAGAAGCGCACTCCTTTTACACAGTCATCAGCTGATTCCACATAGATGTCTACAGAACCTGTTCTATTAAGCGCCTAAACAAGTAGAGCCCCCTGACTTAGTGGAGAGGATGTCAGCAGCAAGTTTGTGTTGACGTCACTGATTAATTTGCCCTTACAGCTGCTACACAGACAGGATCCGTTGTGCGTCTCATTTTCCTACCTTCTGACAGATCAGAAGAAAGGTCAAATAAATGATGATGTCAGCCAGGCCGAAAGCCAAAATAGTGGACCAGTCATGAAGTGGGGAGGGTGGGAACAGCATCAGAAGTCCACAGAGTGGACCTATGACATAGTGGTGAGGTGGAAGCAGCATGAGGAGACCACAGAGTGGCTCAATGACAGAGTTGGGAGGTAGCGGCAGCAGCAGCATCAGGATACCACAGAGTGGCAATGTGGCCTAGTGTGGATATGGCAGAAGCAGGATACCACAGAGTGGCAAGGGGACATAGTGTAGAGATGGCAGCAGCAGCATCAGGAGACCACAAAGTGACCCGGTGACAGAGTGGGGTGGTGGGTGGCAATACCAGCACCCGCTGACGAAGGTGGGTGAAAGAAGGAGGACTTGGCATCAGATGTGTGGCATTAGGCGGGTGGCAGCATCAAAGTAGTAGCTGAGGCAGATAGCCAGAAGAAACTGGTCTCTTTTGTCAAGGTTTGGGTGAGGCAGCATGGATGATCTAATCAGATGCATCAGGAATTGGTGGGTGGAAATCCTGGCTGATCCACGCCTGATTTATCGTGGCAAAGGTCAGTCTCTCCACATTTTGGATGGAGAGGCGAGTTCACCTTGGAGTAACTATGTCCCCCGCTGCACTAAACACCCTCTCCGATGCCACACTACTGGCCGGGCAGGACAGCTTTTTTAGGGCAAACTCGGCCAGTTGTGGCCACAAATACAGTTTGGCTGCCCAGTAGTCCAGCAGATCTTCAATGTGGGGTGGCAGGGTCATGTCCAAGTATGCCACCACCTGCTGGTTCAGGTCCTGCTCCAGGTCTACCTGCTGCTGCTGCTGCTGGTGAGTAGATGCTCATTAGCGACTGTGGACTCAGGCTGCTGCTGATGGAGCTGGTACTGCTCTTGCCACCCCATCCCTCCCCAGCAGCCATGGCAGTGGAACGTGAGCACAAAAGGCCCCCCCGGTCAGACCTGCGAGAGGATGGACGAGCAGCCGACTGACTACATAGCATATCTGTGTAGTAGTTCAGTTTGTCCTCCCTCTCAGTGGGTGTAAAAAAAAAAGGACCCCATTTTGGACCGGTAGCAAGGGTCCAACAAGGTGGAGAGCCAGAAGTCATCCTTCTGCTGAATGGTGACAATTCGGCTGTCACTACGAAAGCAAGTGAGCATGCATCGGGCCATTTGTGCAAGTGACTCGAAGGGACTCCCTGCCTCCATCTCCACTACATACTGCCACGGTGTGTCTGGGTCCTCTGCCTCCTCGCCCTGTAGCTCCTCTGGCTGCTCCTCCTCTCCTGTCAGCTGAGTAGAAAAACCACCCATTTCGCTACACATTGCCTGTGCTCCAATGTCCTCCTCTTCCAGTTCAGCCCCCACAAGGCTCATGTGGCCGTGATATCTAGGCGCCACGTCTCCAGTCCCCTGACCAGCCATTATTACCACCATCTGTTCAAGGACATGAAGCAGTGGAATGACATAGTTAATCCCGTACTCCTGGAGACTGACAAATAACAGGGCGTCCTCAAAAGGCCTGAGCAAACGGCAGGTGTCACGCATGAGCTGCCACTGGCTAACATCGAAGTCACACAGGGTAGTACTCCTATCCGCTTGGATCATCAATAAATCATTGATGACCTTTCTCTGTTCGTATAGTCGGTCCAACAAATGGAGGGTGGAATTTCAACAGGTGGAAATGTCGCATATCAGTCTATGTTGGGGGATGCCATTCTGCCGCTGCAGCTCTAGGAGGGTGTGTTTTGCTGTTTACGAGTGGCTAAAGTGCATACAAAGTTCCCTGGCCATTTTTAGGATGTCTTGCAGATGGGTGGAAGACTTCAGGAACCGCTTGACAGCCAGATTGAACATGTGTGCCATGCAGGGCGCATGGCTCGGCCTTTCTTTGACACAGCGCCGACACCATGTTCTTCCTGTTGTGGGTCACCATGGTTCTGATTTTCAGTTGTCGCGGAGAAAGCCAGGATTCGATTTCTTGATGAATCACACAGAGCAGTTCCTCCCGTGTGACTCCGTTCACCAAGGCAAACCAGGTGCAGAACAACGCAACACCGCCGTGCCCTGCATATGTGGTATGCTGGAGAGGCACTGTGACTCGTCCCTGCGGTCGAGGCTGAGGACATGGTGGAGGCGGAAGCGGCGTGACCTGGCCAAGTTGCTGGTGTGGCTGTGCAGGAACCACATTCACCCAGTGGGCCGTAAAGGACATGTATTGTCCCTGACTGTAGTTATAGCTCCACACGTCCGCAATGCCATGCACTTTGGCAGACACCAACAGGCTCAAGGACTGGCCAACCTTCTGTTCTACATAAGTGTGCAGGGTTGATACTGCTTTTTGGCAAAGAAATGACGGCTTGGGACTCTCGAACTCGGCTCGGCACAAGCCATCAGTTCTCTGCACCACTACTTCCCAGGCAGGTAGGCTGCTGCGAAGCAGGTGGTCTACCCGAGCACGTTTGGCTCCCGAACTCCCACAGCTGCCACCCAGCCATGCTACCACCTTGCTGGCTCCTCCGCTGCCTCACAGGCAGACTGCCACCCTCTTCTCCTGATGATGATGAAGCCCCTTCTGCACCCGGCTCCCAAGTGCGATCAGCTTCACCATCATCGAGTACTGTCTGCACGTCACTGATGTCCTCCTCAATGGTCTCTGGGTCAGGAGCCTGACCGCTCGCAACACCACCTCCCACGCCACTCTCCTCATCACTACTTGCCCTCCTAGCGGAGGAATCGGCAGGAGTCTCCTTCACATCTTGGCTGGGCAGTAGCTGCTGACTGTCCTCGCTCAAAAGTGTAGCTGAGCCTACAGCATATACTACTTCTCACGGTGAGGGAACAGAAAAGGACAGAGGCAGGTAAAAGCTAAACGCTTTTACCACATATAACTGCAGAAGTGATCTGACAATATATTTTTCGTTTTGTACTGAAAAAGCCCCCACTTTTATCACAAAAAAATGCGTATATATTTTTCTTCTAGTTCTGAAATACGCCACTAAATGCTTTCACCACATATAACTGCAGAAGTGAACTGCGTATATATTTTTTTTTTCCACAGATATATGCAACTAAAGGCTTTTCAACATAGCACTTGCACCCCAAGAACAAATTGCTGGAATGACAGAGCTGTCTAATGGCTATTTGGATCCTCAAATAATCTTTCCCTGCACTTGTAAATCACTTTTTTTCCCACTATGAGGTTTTTCCTATCACTGCCCCTAGCGCCTTCTGACGTCTCTCCTTGCACTAAGATGCTGTGAAATGATTCCTCCCTATCCTTTCCCTGCACTTATAAAAATTGTTTTTTCAGGATTTTTTTTCACAATAAGGTTTTTCCTATTGAGGTCCTTAGTGCCTTCTCACGTCTGTCCCTGCACTCAGAACGCTGGAAAATCTCTGAATCCAAGATGAACGCCGTATTTATAGGGCTGTGACATCACAGGGCTGACTGGCTGCTGATTGGCTGCATGCATGGCATTATGGGTCATCCTGCCTTCGCAAAGTGCCTTGCCCCATGTCCTCACATGTGTAGCCGCCAGTTTAGCTGCCATTTTAGGAAAAATTGCGATTCATTACCACGAAACACGAGGAAATTCTCATTTGTTGAGAATCAAATTTTTCCTGAAATTCATAACGAATTCCACTTTGTCAGCTTTGATTCGCTCATCTGTAGTTATAATGGCTTGTTTTGTCTGGGGAGCGATCATTAGGAGAAACAAAATGGCCGCTTTCCTATTGGTACACACAAAACCTGTCTTAATCGCTCATCAGGACACAGACATATCCCTACCTCCTCTCTGTACTTCATGTCTCTTCATGAACTTTATTTCTTCAGAGATTCAGCTGAAGATCATATTAAACAGTATTCAGGACCATAGCCCCTGACAAGCAGAGCAGAGAGGGGGATGAGGCAGCCATTTAGCTCAGTGCTCCAAGTAACTTGGCCTGCTGTGTGATTAGGACATGTTTTATGTGTAGTAATAGGACAGCAGCCATTTTATTTCTCCTAATAATTGTTCCCCAGAAAAAATAAGCCATTATAACTAATGAAAGGTATTTGGGAATATAATTTATAATAAAGTAATATTTCCGTATTTTCATTTTCCTAATTCCTGAAGAACCCCTTTAAGTGGACATTCCCAGGGGCGAGGTTTTTGATGTCCCAATTATCAGTTTAATGTGTGAATCTCTGAGTCACTCATCGCCCTTCCCTTCTGGCCGCATTGAATGGTCTGAGAGAGGTCTGTTACTGTGACAAGGGGACATCCTCTGCGTCTTGAGGAAAGAAAGTTTGCACACAAACATAGATGGGGATTCTTTACGGTAAGAGCAGCGAGTCTATGGAACTCTCTGCCTGAGAAGGTGGTGATGGTGAGTTCACTAAAAGAGTTCAAGAGGGGCATGGATGTATTTCTGGAGTGTAATAATATTACAGGTTATAGCTACTAGAGATGGGTCGTTGATCCAGGGAGTTATTCTGATTGCTTGATTGGAGTCGGGAAGGAATTTTTTTCCCGTAAAGTGAGGAAAATTGGCTTCTACCTCACAGGGTTTTTTTTTTGCCTTCCTCTGGATCAACTTGCAGGATAACAGGATGAACTGGATTGAAGGATGTCTTTTTTGGCCTTATATACTATGTTACTAGAGTCAAATAAGGGTACTTTCGCACTAGCGGCATAGCTATCCGTCAGGCTGTTCCGGCAGGAGATCACCGGACTAAAAGTACTGCAGGTCCGACTTTTCAGTCCTGGCGATCTCCGGCCGTGCACTGCCGTGCTGCGCCCCCTGCCCCATTATAGTCAATGGGGACGGAGCGGCAGCACGGCAGTGCACGGGTACTTGCGGCATGGCGGATGCGGCAGGCTGTTCACCCACCGGAACAGCCTGCCGGATAGCTATGCCGCAAATGTGAAAATAACCTTGCTAAAAGTCTACACAAAGGTGGAAGTTAAAGGGAATCTGTCACCAGCATATTAGCAAAAATTTTTTTCATGAATCCATGTGTAAAAAATTACCTTCTTTCCATATCTGTTCTTGTTTTACTTGTGTGTCTTGTCATTTCTTTAAAAAAACGCTTTTTCCGATATGCAAATTAAGCTGTAAGGAGCCCAGAGGGGCGTTATTGGTTTACCAAGGAACGCCCCCCTGATGTGCCGGGCCCGCCTAAATTTTAAAAAGAAGAACGCCTTTAAGATGTAAAATTGCCTTCCAGAGCCGACGCTAAGTGCTCCGCTCCCCAGCCCCCCCCCCTCCCCCCGCGCCAGCTCCTCTCTCTGCCACAAATATCCCCGATCCGCCTCTCACTGGCAGCCTGAAATCCCGCGCAGGCACAGTGACGCTGTTGCCCTCAGTTTCCATATCATCGCGCAGGCAATCGCACTGCGCCTGCGCTGGATTTCAGGCTGCCAGCGGGAGGCGGATCGGGGATATTTACGGCAGGGAAAGCAGAAAGCGTTTTTTTGAAGAAATGACCAGGCACACAAGTAAATCAAGAACAGATATGGAAAGAAGGTAATTTTTTACACATGGATTCATGAAAAAATTTTTGCTAATATGCTGGTGACAGATTCCCTTTAAAGGGGCTGTCCAGCCATATATATTGATGACCTATCGTCAGGATAGGTCATCAATATCAGATTGGTGGGAGTCCAACACCCGGCACCTCCGCCGATTAGTTGTCTGAAGAGGAGGAGGCGCTCCATGCGAGTGCCGCTTCCTGTCATTACACTTTGCGTCTTCTCCTGTGGAGCGGTTGCATAGTGTAATCCAAGTACTCATCAATACACTGAGCTTCCGAGACGACAGGCAGTGAAATTAAGAGAAAGCAGTGCTCATATGGAGCGCCACCTACTCTTCAAACTGCTGATCTGTGGAGGAGCCGAGTGTCGGACCCCCGCTGATCAGATATTGATGCCCTATCCTGAGGAGAGGGCATCAATATATATGGCCGAACAATCCCTTTTCAAGAACCAGGAAAGCAAGCAGGATACATGGAGTGACCTCAAAATATTATATCCAGAAAACTATCTACTAACCTGCTTTTTGTGAAAAATAAAAATTACATACAATATTCACAATATATAGGTTAATATGTGATATTATTGTTTTAATGGTAGAGTCCCTTTAAAGAACTTTGTGCTTTTCCTTAGTTGATAGCAACCAGAAAGAAACACTGGACAGAATTCATTATTTTAGTGACAAGCACACCCATCATTTCCAGTCACATTGCTGCTAGCTACAAGTATGGGCACTGTACACACGGCTTTGTAAATTTATCTTTTTCTTTGAGGCAGGAATGAGACAAACTGCTCTTCAAGTAAAGTAAAAAAGTCTATTCCCACTAATCCCATGAATCCTTGTCTTAATCCTAGAAAAATAAGCACTCCGTTAAAGATTTTCAACTGGATAAAAAAAAAAGTAATTCCTATGATCTGGACAGTAATTACTGTACAGCCGCCTTCTCCGGGGGCCGCTCCTGCAGCCATACATGTATACTGTATCTACATTTATAGTACTTCAAGTTCATATCTACACCCCCTCTGAGCTGCGCTCTAATATGCCCCATTGTGATAAACTATTTTAAATCAGATGGGCAGCTGGAGGCCACACCCCCTAAGCTCCAAACCCCACCTACTTGTTAAAGGAGTGCCATGAGCGCTGCAAAAACCCAAAGTCCCCCCAGAAATGATGCTTGCAACTTTTCAATGCCACCTTTCTGGTACAGTGGCTATGATAAATTCTACCCTTAAAGGGGTTGTGCCAAGTATAAAAGTTATCCCCTAGTCCATTATGCGTCAGGTGCCATTTTGATCTATCATAAGGCTTCTAGGACGTCGCAATGCAGGTGTGAATAGAGCCTTATCATGATGATATACCAGAAACAAGAATGATACATTTCCAACCAGGAGACATAAGAGTTATACCGCACGCCTGTGCTGGTTCTCACTAGCAAAAACATACAAGTAATACAACTTTCTCTACAAGGGAGAAAAAAAACTACGGCGCAGCTTCTTACTAATTTCATTAAAGGGGTTCTCTGGCCTTTTAATATTATCCTCAGAATAGATCAGATTCTGGCACACCTGGCACCCCCGCCAATCAGCTGGTTGAAGAGAAGGAGCGCGCAGTGCACACGTGCCGCCTCTCTTCCTGCTCGCTGCTGCTATGGCGAGCAAGAAGAGAGACAGGAGATGTGCACGCACGCGCCTTCCCTTCATACAGATGATCGGTGAGGGTGTCGGACCTATCCTGAGGATAGGTCATCAACATTAAAAGCCCCGGGAACCCCTTTAAGTGGAAACAATGATTAAAACTGAATAAATTTAGGGAAGTAGCTGTGACTTATTGGCCGTCAGAGAAAGGAAGAAGTCTAGCGGAGGAGGTAAGCGCGGGCTGGCTTCTTCAGGACATCTGTAGCTGGCCTGGATTTAATGTACTGGAATCCGCTGCTGATATTAATGAATAGAGCTGTACACATGGGCCTATAATTTCCACCAGTATTTGAAATCCACTGCATGTCCGAGTTTTGTGCGTATTTGTTTCCCAATACACCCATTACAGCCTATGGGACAGTACAAAAGAGGATCCATTGTGGCCGCCAGCTTTCGCCCTACAGATGCAGCGGCCTAGGATCGTAGGTGTATTTATAGCACATGGATGGGGGCCCGGGCGTCAGTTATGATGTGACATACAGTAAAACCCACAGCTGTACTGAAACTGTCTTTGGATCCTGATGATCATGGCATGGGGTAAGGAAGGGGGGCAGGTTAAAAAGTGGATTTCATGATCGTATACCCTGCATAACCATGGCCCCAGGTATGCTCGCCCTACGTCTCGCTCCACTTGCAGAATCCCTTTCACTGGGTGCCACTGGGAGAAAGTGCAGTACTGTATGCAGAGGATGCAGCCCCCTCATCTACTGTCTAACATGGAGAAGATTGTCCAAGCTAAGGGGGGCTTGTGATCAGGAGAGATTCCATCTGAGAACATACTCCAGCCAAAACCACGTTTCTCCTCGCAAAAATCGATGCAGTGTCCTTCCAATTCCCTAATGCAGTCTCCTCAAACAGTGGCTTTACAGTCACGTGTCAGCTGGGTCTTGATTATGACTATTATGAGCTGTGCATATTAATACATAAGCCAGGGGTGTCAATGTGTTACCGAAACTTGTCACCAGGGATGTCATTGCATAGCCAAAACTAATCACCAGGGTCAGAACAGGAGGACTGAAATGAGATCAGGCTGAGAACCAGAATACTGTAGCTTGGCTCCTGGGTCAGGAGGACCTACTGATACATGTTTAGATCTGCGGCATGTGAAGGCACCCCCCTAAGGGTGCAGGTTAATGTGCAGAAGAGTCACACCATTTCCATGCAGAGCTTCACCCTTTTCAATGGGGGGGGGGGGGTGAGATCTGGGGCAACATTGCTTCAAATCTGCAATTAACACATTTTCGCAAATCTGCAGCTCTACAAACTGAAAATCCGCACACATTTTCATGTGGATTTCTGTGCGTTTCCGCATCAAAATCTGCATATGCTACTTGTGCATTTCATCTCAGATATGATGCAGAGTTGCTACAGATCTCACCCTTCCGCTGAGCAGCACTAGTACTGTATTACGCTGCGGCTGTTCCACACGAGAATCCACGTGTGCAGGTAGCCTTAGGCCTAATTCACACGTTCGTAGTGTTTTGCGGATCCGCAAAACACCTTGCCACCAGCCCTATAGAGATGCCTATACTTGTCCGCAATTGCGGGCAAGAATAGGACATGCTCTATATTTTTGCGGAGCCGCCGTCCGGAAGATCGGCGGCGCACTCGCAAATGCGGATGCGGAGAGCACAGTGTATGCTCTCCGCATCCATCACGTCCCCATTCAAAATGAATGGGTCCGCACCCGTTCCACAAATTTGCAGAACAGGTGCGGACGTGTGAATTAGGCCTTATAGCGGTTCAAATTGGAGAAGACGACAAATATAAGACTAATAAAAAAAAAAATTTCAGGAGCTCACGTGAAATCTGAAGATCTAAGTCCACTTTGTTCATTTTATTCTAAGGCTAGGTTCACTTCTGCGTTCAGTAAATCCGGTAGTCCGTTCCAGCAGAGGAGCGTACTACCGCAATTACCATATCCACAGAGCTGGTCACTTCCACTATAACGGGATAACGGGATCTGTCGGGTTCGCAGCAGGTTTTCGGAACGAATGCTGACTTTTCGCTGAAAAATACTGCTGCTTGCAACGTTTTTATTTCCATCAGAAAGCCGGCATTCTTCCAGGGCACCCGACAGATCCCATTCTAGCAGATAGGGATGAGGCAGGCCACACCTGTGTCCGGCTGCGCCAGATATGGTAATTCCAGTGGTAACAGACTAGGGTTGGGCAATATACCGGTGGCTGTGATATACCGCGGTATTAAGAAACTGCGATATGGCGATATCACAGTTTCCTAATAACCGCGGTATTTAATGACGTCATAGGAGCGGTCGCACGTGTGCCGACCGCTCCTAAAACATCCATGTCAGGGCCGAATTCCTGGCGCCCGGGACATGTAGTAAGTAGCCCGACCTTAATAACCATTGTGACGCAGGCTCCCGGGCAGCGCTCTGTTCCTCCATGCGCCGTCTGCCCCTTCATTCATAAAGTGGGCGGAGCATAGAGGAGCAGAGAGATGCCCGGGGAGCCTGCGCCACAATAGTTATTAAGGTCCGACTACTTCTACAGAGATTAACTACATAAATACTGGATCAGAGCTGCGGGGCCGGTGTATTACTGCAGAGTAACACTGCACCGGCCCCGCAGCTCTTATCCAGTATTTATGTAGTTAATCTCTGTTCCTCCATGCTCCGCCCACTTTATGAATGAAGGAGCAGACGGCACATGGAGGAACAGAGAGCTGCCCGGGAACCTGCGCAACAATACTTAATCAGGTCGGGCTACTTCTAAAGAGATTACAGTGTTGGGGGTCTGTGGCTGACATTGTTATGGGGGATCTGTGGATGACACATATATAGCATAAGATGCTATATATGTGTCAGCCACAGTGCCCCCATAACAGTGCGTCAGTCACAGTGCCCCCATAACATTGCGTCAGCCACAGTGCCCCCATAACATTGCGTCAGCCACAGTGCCCCCCATAACATTGCGTCAGCCACAGTGCCCCCCATAACAGTGCGTCAGCCACAGTGCCCCCATAACAGTGCGTCAGCCACAGTGCCCCCCATAACAGTGCGTCAGCCACAGTGCCCCCATAACAGTGCGTCAGCCACAGTGCCCTCCCATAACAGTGCGTCAGCCACAGTGCCCCCATAACAGTGCGTCAGCCACAGTGCCCTCCCATAACAGTGCGTCAGCCACAGTGCCCTCCCATAACAGTGCGTCAGCCACAGTGCCCCCATAACAGTGCGTCAGCCACAGTGCCCTCCCATAACAGTGCGTCAGCCACAGTGCCCCCATAACAGTGCGCCAGCCACAGTGCCCCCATAACAGTGCGTCAGCCCAGTGCCCCCATAACAGTGTCAGCCACAGTGCCCCCCATAACAGTGCGTCAGCCACAGTGCCCCCCATAACCGTGCGTCAGCCACAGTGCCCCCCATAACCGTGCGTCATTCACAGATCCCCCCATAACAGTGCATCATACAGTATAACGTCTCCTTGCGGCTGCCCCCATACAGTATAACGTCTCCTTGCGCTGCCCCCCATACAGAATAACGTCTCCTTGCGCTGCCCCCATACAGTATAACGTCTCCTTGCGGCTGCCCCTGTGCCCCTTACAGTATAACGTCTCCTTGCGCTGCCCCCATACAGTATAATGTCTCCTTGCGCTGCCCCCATACAGTATAACGTCTCCTTGCGCTGCCCCCTGTGGGGAGTCGCTCTGGTAGACAGCAGTGCGGGTGCAGTTTAGAGGCAAAACAAGGAGTCCAGATTGTGCAACAAACAGTGTTTTATTCACACTTGCACACCATAAACGAAAAACAGTCTCTTGGTGACAGTTCACACACAACGGAAATAACGTGGCAAAACAAAAACAGGCCAACACAGGTTCAGTCACCTGGGAGGTGTAGGTGCAGGTTCGCACCACGCTGTCGGCCCAGCCGCAGGAGAATCCAGCTTCAGGTAGCCAGGAACAAAACACCTCCTTGCTGAGCTCTTTCCTCCAGGACAGAGAACTCCCAGCCCTGTTAGCAGCTCCAGGATAATCACCGCCTCCAGCTGCTGAGCTGGCTGAGCTTTTAAACCCAGCCCAAAACCAGGACTGGGTCGTGGGAGCAGCCACCCACCCTACACTTTAGCTGCTCCCGGTAAGAGCCGGCCCGGATCGGCTTTGCAGCCATGCTATTTAAACTCTGTCAGTAGCACTAGCTGCTGCTGACATCAACAAAAACGGGTCTTACCTCACCGAGGCTATGAACCTCGGTGACACATACCTGCCATCCACGACGGCACCCTGCACCTACCACACACCCCCTTTGTTCAACCCTGAGGGGTGGACACATGTGAGGCAGTGGACGCGGGAAAGGGCATCTGCATTTCCCTGCAAGCGACCTGCCCTATGTTCCACGGAGAACTTGAAATTTTGAAGGACAGGAACCACCTGGTGACCCGAGCATTCCTCTCCTTGGCCTGACTCATCCATTTGAGGGGGAATGGTCGGTCACCAGACGGAACCTCCTCCCTAACAGGTAGTAGCGGAGAGATTCGAGTGCCCACTTGATAGCCAGGCACTCCCTCTCCACTATACTATATCTGGACTCGGCGGGACTGAGCTTACGGCTCAGGAAGACAACGGGATGTTCTTCCCGTTGACCTCCTGAGACAGTACCGCACCGAGGCCTACCTCCGAGGCGTCGGTCTGTACGACAAACTCCTTGTTGAAGTCGGGTGTCACCAAAACCGGGGACCCACACAGGGCCGACTTCAACGCGGAGAAAGCCTCCTCCGCCTTCTCACTCCAGCTAAGCCTCCCAGACTTTCGCCCCTTCAACAGGTCTGTCAATGGCGCTGCTATTGTGGCAAAGTGGGGCACAAACCTCATGTAGTAACCTACAATCCCCAGGAACGACTTTACCTGCCTGGTGGTGACCGGTCGGGGCCAGTTACGAATGGCCTCTACCTTAGTTACCTGAGGTTTGATAACTCCCCGCCCAATTACATATCCCAGATATTTTGTCTCCTCTAACCCTATGGAGCACTTCTTTGGGTTAGCGGTCAGTCCGGCTTTCCTCAGGGCATCCACTACCGCCTGCACCTTGGGTAAATGGCTTTCCCAGTCGGTGCTGTGGATGACTACATCATCTAAGTAGGCCGAGGCGCACCGACGATGTGGTCGCAGCACTATGTCCATTAGCCTTTGGAAAGTGGCGGGGGCGCCATGCAGGCCAAAGGGTAACACCTTGTAGTGATACAGGCCCTGCGGGTAACAAATGCGGTTTTTCCTTAGCCGACTCCGTTAAGGGTACCTGCCAGTACCCTTTAGTGAGGTCCAGCACAGAAAAATAACGGGCTTGTCCTAAACTTTCAACAAGCTCGTCTACTCGGGGCATGGGATACGCGCCAAACTTGGATACTTCATTTAACTTACGAAAGTCGTTGCAGAACCGCAACGTCCCATCCGGCTTGGGTATTAGGACTATGGGACTGGCCCACTCACTTTTCGACTCTTCAATGACATCGAAGCTTCAACATTAACTGCACTTCCTCCGCGATGGCCCGCCGCCGAGCCTCGGGTACCCGGTATGGTTTTAACCGACCTTGGCCTGAGGCTCAGTGACGATGTCATGTCGGATGAGAGACGTGCGGCCAGGGAGGTCCGAGAACACATCCGTGTTCCGACTGAGGAACTCCCTGACTTCCTGAACTTGTTTGGAAGACAGGCTGTCTGCAATTTTTACCGTGGTTACGGCTTCACAGGCCTCGAACTGTGGGGCTGGACCCTTTCACCTAGAAGCCCTGGCCGGGGGCTGTGGTCGCCGGCCGCATCCCTATCTTTCCACGGCTTAAGTAAATTCACGTGGTACACCTGCTCCGCCTTGCGCCGCCCTGGCTGGTGTACTTTGTAATTTACTTCCCTACTTTCTCGATCACCTCATAGGGGCCCTGCCACCTAGCTAGGAATTTGCTGTCAAGGGTGGGTACCAGAACCAAAACCCGATCTCCCGGATTGAAGTCCCGCACCGAGCCTGACGATTGTACACCCTACTCTGGGCTTGTTGCGCTGCCTCCATATGCTCCCCGACCAAGGGCAACACCCTTTCCATCCGTTCCTGCATCTGGGCGACATACTCAATGACACTTTTGTGGGGGACAGGCTGTTGTTCCCATGCTTCCTTGGCGATATCCAACAGGCCCCGAGGGTGTCTGCTATAAAGCAGTTCGAAGGGCGAGAACCCAGTAGAGGCCTGGGGCACCTCTCGCACTGCGAACATGAGATAGGGCAGAAGCAGATCCCAGTCCTTCCCATCTCTAGACACCACCCTCTTTAACATATTTTTTAGAGTTTGGTTAAACTCTCTCCACAAGACCGTCTGTTTGCGGATGGTAAACGGACGTCCGTAACTGCTTTATACGCAACAATTTACACAGTTCCCTCATTACTTTGGACATAAAAGGGGTCCCTTGGTCTGTCAGAACCTCTTTAGGCAGGCCCACACGGGAAAACATCTCCATTAACTCTTTGGCAATGAGCCTAGCTGAGGTATGTCGCAGAGGCACCGCCTCCGGATACCGAGTGGCATAGTCGAGAACTACCAGAATGTGTTGGTGGCCCCTGGCAGACTTTGGTACAGGCCCAATTAAATCCATAGCGACTCGCTCAAACGGTACTTCAATAATTGGCAGAGGTACCAGAGGACTACGGAAATGTGGCTGGGGGCTAGTTATCTGACAGGTTGGACAGGACTTACAATAATCTTCTACCTCCTTGAACACACCGGGCCAATAAAACCGCTGCAGTATGCGGTCCTGGGTTTTCTGCCACCCCAGGTGTCCCCCAAGAACATGTTGGTGGGCAAGCTCCATGACAAGCTTACGATACGCTGTGGGCACCACCAACTGTTCAACAGGTTCACCTCGGATTTGGTTCACCCGATACAACATATCCTGCAGAACAATAAATCGTGGGAACATTAATTCAGCCCCTGGTTTCTGGGGTTTACCATCAATTTCCAGCACATTCTCCCAGGCCCTGGTGAGGGTTTGGTCCCGGTGTTGGGCGGTCCCAAAATTATCTCCGGAGACGTGGAGGTCTGCCAACTCAGGACCTGGTGGCAAGTCCTCCATGTCTCCCACCATTACACTCAGTGGGGGTGTCTCCCCTCTATCACAGAAGTGGTGGTCACCCCTACCGCAGGCCCTTCGGACTCGGGCTCCCAGGGCTCTGGCCTCCCACAGGAACCAGGCCACTCTGCTAGGGTTACCCCTGTCTCAGGGCTATTAGTCACTTTCACCTCAGGCCATAGTGACGGAAAACCAGGGAAGTCTCTCCCAATTATTAGTTCATACGGTAGTTTGGCGGAGATCGCCACTTCACAAGTCCAGGTGCCGGCCGCCGTGGACAGAGACATTTCAGCAGTGGGATAGTCCTTTAAGTCTCCGTGTATGCACACCACCCCAACTTTCCGGCCCGTATACTGGGTGGGCTGTACCAGGGCAGCACTTACCAGGGTTACCAGGCTCCTGAGTCCAACAGCGCCACTGCCAGGTTATCCCCGACTTGCACCTGGCACAGATGACGACTGTCTATTGTCTCGGGGATGCCGGTCGCACACAGTCTCCGGGCATACATGGAAGCCCGGTACCCATAATTAGTCTCCATGGGTTCCCCCACTGTGGACAGTTGGCCCTTACGTGTCCAGGCTCCCGACACTGCCAGCAGACCACTGGGGACGGATCTGCAAGAGGTACCTCCCGGGCGGGTTTGGCCGGCCGCCGGACTGGGGTGGAGATTTCCGGGGTTTGACTGGCCCCCTCCCAAAAGAACCCCCTGCAGGTTTCTGGTGGCCTCATATCGTTCCACCAGGTCGACCATCTCAAGGGCATTGGTGGGGATACCTGGCCGATCCAGTGTTGAAGGGGGTAAGGCAAGGCCCTCCAAACATGTCAGCCAGCAGCCGGTCCAGCATAGCAGTCGGACTCAGAACCTCAGGCTGCAGCCATTTTTGCAACCTGTGCAGCAACTCATAGTACTGCGGCCTGGCGGGTTCAGCCACGTTAAAGTCCCACTGGTGGACACGCTGAGCCCGGACCAACACGTTTACCCCCAGTCTGGCCAGGATCTCCCCTTCACCGTGGAATAGTCAGCAGCCTGGTCGTCTGCCAAATCAAAAAAACTTGCTGGGGTCCGGATGCCAGGAACGGAGCAACCACTTCGGCCCACTGGTCACGGGGTAACTTTTCCCTCACGGCGACCTTCTCAAAGACCGCTAGGTATGTCTCCACGTCGTCTGCGGGGTCATCTTTGGGATCGCCGCACGGACCGCTTTCCGGGCATCATGGACGTGGTGGGACGCTCCGGCCGCCTGTAATGCCATCACATGTTGTAGCAGTAACTGGTTGGTCTCCCGCTGCTGCACGTTAGCTTCTACGAGCCTTCACAGCAGCCTCCATGTTGCCAGAGATCACAGGCTGCAACTTTGCCGGCCTAATATAGGACATTCACTTTTGCTCAGCACAAAAACAAAGTTCGGCGTTCACGCCAGCCTCACTGCGCATGCCCGCATCCGACACCAAATGTGGGGAGTCGCTCTGGTAGACAGCAGTGCGGGTGCAGTTTAGAGGCAAAACAAGGAGTCCAGATTGTGCAACAAACAGTGTTTTATTCACACTTGCACACCATAAATGAAAAACAGTCTCTTGGTGACAGTTCACACACAACGGAAATAACGTGGCAAAACAAAAACAGGCCAACACAGGTTCAGTCACCTGGGAGGTGTAGGTGCAGGTTCGCACCACGCTGTCGGCCCAGCCGCAGGAGAATCCAGCTTCAGGTAGCCAGGAACAAAACACCTCCTTGCTGAGCTCTTTCCTCCAGGACAGAGAACTCCCAGCCCTGTTAGCAGCTCCAGGATAATCACCGCCTCCAGCTGCTGAGCTGGCTGAGCTTTTAAACCCAGCCCAAAACCAGGACTGGGTCGTGGGGAGCAGCCACCCACCCTACACTTTAGCTGCTCCCGGTAAGAGCCGGCCCGGATCGGCTTTGCAGCCATGCTATTTAAACTCTGTCAGTAGCACTAGCTGCTGCTGACATCAACAAAAACGGGCTCTTACCTCACCGAGGCTATGAACCTCGGTGACACATACCTGCCATCCACGACGGCACCCTGCACCTTACCACACCCCATACAGTATAATGTCTCCTTGCGCTGCCCCCATACAGTATAACGTCTCCTTGCGCTGCCCCCATACAGTATAACGTCTCCTTGCGCTGCCCCCATACAGTATAACGTCTCCTTGCGCTGCCCCCATACAGTATAACGTCTCCTTGCGGCTGCCCCTGTGCCCCTTACAGTATAACGTCTCCTTGCGCTGCCCCCATACAGTATAATGTCTCCTTGCGCTGCCCCCATACAGTATAACATCTCCTTGCGCTGCCCCCATACAGTATAACGTCTCCTTGCGCTGCCCCCATACAGTATAACGTCTCCTTGCGCTGCCCCCATACAGTATAACGTCTCCTTGCGCTGCCCCCATACAGTATAACGTCTCCTTGCGCTGCCCCCATACAGTATAACGTCTCCTTGCGCTGCCCCCATACAGTATAACGTCTCCTTGCGCTGCCCCCATACAGTATAATGTCTCCTTGCGCTGCCCCCATACAGTATAATGTCTCCAAGTGTTTTTTTCTTCTAAATGGGCATTTATCGTGATATATATCGTTATCGCGATAAATTTCTTAATATCGTTATCGTGGCAATATTTTTGATATCGCCCAACCCTATAACAGACTACCGGATTTACCAAACGCAGGTGTAGACGTAGCCCAATGATGTCTGCCCAAGTGTTTGGCAACAGATGCCCCCATCCCTGGACTGGTATCTCTGTGCTGCAAGTCCCCAGCACTGGGAGGCAGTGTCATGTATAAAAGGAAGGACTATATCGTATGGAGCATCAAATCACAGAATATAAATGGATGGGGTTACGAGAACCGCATCCACAAGCATTTGAAAATGTCTGCACGTATATCAGAGCATTTTTCGGAATCTCCCATCTGCAGCATGCTTGTGCGGTAACGCTGTGGATTTCACCCTTTACTGTGCAGTTTGGAGGAATGAGTGGGGAATCCACAGCCAGATTACAGACGAGATCTGCATGTAACACATATTCATGGCCAAATCTGCCACGTGGAAACGCTACAGATTTTAGCACCGCCAATCCACGACAATGTACAGTACAATACAAGTGGAGGCAGTTTTCAAAACCCTGCTAAAAAAAGATTCAGAGCATGCCGCGGATTATAAAATGTGTGCCGTGGAAAGGTGGTAGAGATGAGTGAAGTTATCATGTTCTATATTCTACGCAGCCCTGGTCCCATAGAAGCAAATGGGGCTTCAGTGAAAAACGCATTGCATCCGCACTTGATGGTTGCTAAGATATCTTGTTTGTAAACCTTCAGTTTTTTATCATGCGTGAAAAACGCATCAAAACGCATTGCACCCGCGCAGAAAAAACTGAACAACTGAACGCAATCGCAGGCTAAACTGACTGAACTTACTTGCAAAATGGTGCGAGTTTCACTGAACACATCCGGACCTAATCCGTCACGCTCGTGTGAAAGAGACCTTACTTTTAGGCAGATTGGCTTGCGAATACCTGATTTAGAGCGTTTCGTGATGAATCAATTAGTAAACAATCAAACTTGCAGACAAAACTGACTGAACTTGCTTGCAAAATGATGCGAATTTCACTGAACGCACCCTGAACGCATCCGGACCTAATCCGTCACGCTCGTGTGAAAGAGGCCTAAAGGTCCTTTTACACAGACCAATTATTAGGGATGTACATTTGTAGAAATGCTAGTTAAAGGGCTTCTGTCACCCCCAAAATGCATTTTTCATCAGCTGACATTGGCTAATTGCTAATGTCAGCTGATCTCAAACATACTTTTCTTACATTCCCCCGTGATTTCGTCCTTTTATTATATGCGAATATCTTCACTGCCAGCAAGTTGGGCGGTAACTTGCTGGTAGCCGCCGCATCCTCCAGTTGCCGACACGCCCCCTCTCCTCTTGATAGACAGGGCAAGCGAGCGCTCTCCTGCGGCTGGCCCTGTCTTCTCATTAAGTCCCGCGCCTGCGCCGTAACATTCTTCAATCGAGTGTAGGACGCCAGGTCCGTCCTCAGTTTTTACGTTATTACGTTACAGTACACCCATGACGTAATTGGCGCACTGAGGACGACTCAGGCAGCCGGATCTCCTTATCGGAGATATGAATGAGGCCTAAACGCAACGCCTGCGTTTGGCTTCAAAAACCTCCATCAAAAAACTTCAACGAGTGCCAGGGCGATCGCCAGATCAATGAAGAAACGCTTGTTCATCGGGTCTTTCGGCCTGCCCTAAAATCACAGTAAACTATGATCTTCTATGGGAACAAGCAATTGCTTGTCACCAAACAGCAGAGGTGATCGCTGCATGTAAATGTACCCTCATCTCCGCGGACTGTCAGGCAATTATCGGGAATGTTTGGTTCCTTCCCGATAATCTCCTGAAACGCTGGTCTATATAAAAAGACATTGAGGTTAGGTTCGGAATAGCAGAGGATTCGCAGCCGCAGATTGTCGTGCGGCACTTCTGTCGCATTGTGCAGCACCAGCAAAGTGGATGAGATCCACACGCTGCATACAAACACTGCAACGTAAAGTGACCTGAGGTGCCCACTTTTCCACTACAAAGTTCGACACGTGCGGACGTACCCAGAAAAGGAGCCATTAAAACCATATTGGAAAAACTCAATTCTGATGTGGTTATAACCGCAACAGCTGCGTGTGAATGTACCCTAGTGCAGTGGTGGCGAACCTATGGCACGGGTGGTACTCAGAGCCCTCTCTGTGGGCACACGCCCCCTGGAAAAAGTCTATGGTGTACCAATACGGCTTAGACTTTTCCTGCCATTCATCAGCGCAGGGCGCACTATGAACAGCACAGGCAGCGCATTGAATGTAGGCAGGAGGATATACTGTATTATAGGACTGTAGTATTCAGGTTACATTGCCGTGTTGGCACTTTGCAATAAATAAGGCCTAATTCACACGTCCGCAATCTTCTTCTGCACCCGTTCCGCAAATTTGGTGCGGACCCATTTATTTTGAATGGGGACGTGATGGATGCAGAGAGCACACACTGTGCTCTCCGCATCCGCATTTGAGGAGCGCGCCGCCGATCTTCCGGAAGGCGGCTCCACAAAAATATAGAGCATGTCCTATTCTTGCCCGCATCTCTATAGGGCTGTTGGCAAGGTGTTTTGCGGATCCGCAAAACACTACGGACGTGTGAATAAGGCCTAAGTGGGTTTTGGGTTGCAGTTTGGACACTCGGTCTCTAAAAGGTTCACGATCACTGTCCCAGTGGTAAATAAATAAATGTGAATGTTAAAGGGGTTTCCCAGTAAACACTGACTGGTGGGGGTCCAACAACTGGGTTATACTGCCCACAGCTCCCATTCATTTCCCGATAGAGACAGGGTATGTATGGCCTGTTCTCCGCAGACCGCCTATTCTCAGAATCATGGGGGGGGGGAACATGCAAAGACTAGACCTTCAATAAAAGGTGTTTAATGATGCCCTTTAACACGTCATAAAACCACTTTAATAAGGCTGGGGCTGCACGCTGACAAGTCAGTGACTGTTGCCCGACTATTTTAGAGCTGTGGCTGTAAAAACACAATCACATACATCAACAGGTTTGAATTTTCTGCGATTGTCACGTCCCTGCAAAATATGCTGCCGCTATATAAAAATTAATAACCCCTTCATGATATGAGCCGTACGTGTTGTCCAATCAGCAGAAGGGCCTGGCTGTTGCTGACTATCGATAGTATCGGAACTCAGATGCCGGCGGATTAAACGGGTTTTCTAAGATTTTTTTTTTTACTGATGACCTATCCTGTAGATGTCATCAGTATCTGTACATTGTATGGCGGCTGTGCTTGGTATCGCACTAAGCCCCCTCACTTCTATGGGGCTGAGCTGCTCCTGGGCCACGTGACATATGAGCGTATCATCACTGGCCCAGGAAAAACAGAGAGAAGGCCGAGAGGCGCCACTGCCTTCTCAAACAGCTGATGGATAGGTCATCAGGAAAAAAAAATTAAAAAATCGTGGAAAACCCCTTTAACCTTCTAGATGAAGTGCTCAATGTTGACCTCTCCATCTAAGGCTTCCTCATTGGACCCACTGTCAAAAACTTATTCTTGTCTGCCAACCGGACAAGAATAGGACAGGTTCTATAATTTGCGGCCCAGCTGCGGACAGCACACGTGTACTGTCTTTTTTTTTTTTTTTGCAGACCCATTGAAGTGAATGGAACATGTATGATCTGCAAAAAATGCAGGTTGGACGCGGACCTAAAATACGGTCGAGGCCTAAGGGGTTTATAGAGGAAGGGAGCTCCCGCTCTTACCCCATCGGGCCGATAACTGCTATGGCAGTACAAGGCCTTACATAAGCCTCGGGGCCTGCCAGCTACAGAGGCCTATGAGGCCCAACCCCCAGGTCAGTATAAGGGCTCATGCACTGGACATGTGCACCCCGCATCACGTGAGATGCGGTGTGGAATGGAGGCACAGATCGGAAGCCCACAGAAGAGCTACGGAGTGCTTCCATGGGTCTTCTGTCCGTGTCTCCGCCCGCACAGCAAAAAAGTAGTGTATGCATTATCAAGATAAAGACCAGAGTTGGTCGAAATGTCGCTTTGTTATGCTGCTGGTTTAATAAAAAACGGATTATTTACCAACTGAAGAGTGCTGCGGATTTCTATATATTCCTGAGCCCTAAAACAGACAGTTTAATACAGCATGTACTACACTGCATAGAAATGTCCCATAGTGGAACAAAAATAAAAAGTTAGATATATTAGCCATTGCCACATCTGTAAAGACCGGCTCTATAAAAAAAAAAAAAAAAGAAAAGAAAAAAAAAAAAAAAAATCACATGATCTACCCTGTCTGGTTAATAGCATAAAAAAATGGCGCCAGAGCAGCCATTTTTGGTCACCTCAAAAAAAGCATTATAGAATGATTAAAAAGTAATGTCCTCCAAATGGGTACCAATGAAAGTCAACTCATCCTGGAAAAAATGAGCCCTCCTCATACAAGACCATCGGCAGATACAAAATAAATAATAATATGGCTATATGAGAAAATGGCAACACAAAAGCATGTTTTGTTTTTTTGCAAAATGCTTTTATGATGTAAAACTGAAAAAAATATATATATACACATTAGGTATTGCTGCGTCCGTATTACCCTGCTCTATAAAAAATATCACATGATCTATCCCATCAGGTGAATGCTGTAAAAAATAAATTATAATGGTGTTTCCATGCCCTAGAAAATATGTAACAAATTGTGGGGTCCCTTTTCTCCTGTTACCCCTTGTGAAAACGAAAATTCTGGGACTAAGGGCTCATGCACACGACCGTACGTATTTGCGATCTGCAAAACACTGATCCACAAAAAATACAGATGATGTCCATTCCCTATTCCACGGAACAGCTGCCCCCTAATAGAACAGTAATATCCTTGTCCGAATGCACTTGGAGCAACCAGTTTCACTGTAGGATTACCTCAGGGTCTCTTCAAATGGGACATGGTGCCTGAAAACCATTCCAGCTTAATCTGACCTCTAAAAACTATATAGAACTCCTTCCCTTCTGAGCCCTGTCGTGTGCCCATACAGCAGTTTACGACCACATATGGGGTGTTTCTGTAAACTGCAGAATCAGGGTAATAAATATGTAACCCTTGCTGAGTAACAGGAAAGATGGATCAAAATGGAAAATCTGCAAAAAGAGTGAAATGTTTACATTTAACTTCCATTTCCTTTCATTCTTGTAAAACACCTAAAGTGTTAAAGAGGTTGCCCGGGTTTAGAGCCATAATTTCGCCCAGGCAACCCCCCTGATATTAGCATCGGAGCATCTCATGCTCCGATGCGCTCCCTTGCTCTGCGCTAGATCACGCAGGGCAAGGGCTCTTTTGTTTACAATAACACACTGCCGGGCAGAAGCTTCCGCCCGGCAGTGTGTACGGTGACGTCACAGGCTCTGATGGGCGTGCTTTAGCGCTGCCCTAGCCGTTTTACAGGCTAAAGCCCGCCCATCAGTGTCGGTGACATCACCGGGCTTCCTGGCAGCCCCATGGAGAGCCTGGATCGTCACCAGAACGCCAGAAAATGCCTTTGCCCTGCGCGATTTAGCGCAGGGCAAAGGAGAGCATCGGAACATGAACTGCTCTGATGCTCAAGTCAGGGGGGCTGCCTGGGTGAAAATGGGGATATGTCCGGTTCAGCTCTCAACCTTGACAACCTCTTTAACAAAGTTTGTAAAATAATTTTGAATAATTTAAGGGGTGTAATTTCTAAAATGTGGTCATTTATGGGTGGTTTCCGGTATGTAAGCCCCACAAAGTTACTTTATAACTCTACCAAAAAAGTGGGTTTTGGAAACGTTAAACATTTCTTCTAAAATCTAATGGCCTAAAAAATAAAATGTAATTTACAAAATGATGACAACATAAAGCAGACATATGGTGAATGTAAATAACTACGGTATTTTATGACGTATCACTACCCGTCTTAGGCCTCATGTACACAATCGTATCTGTTTTGGAGTCCACAAATCGCTGATCTGCAAAATCCGCATTTTTTTGCGGCCCCATTGACTTCAGGGGGTCTGAGGTCCGCACTTTGTGGACATATTCTATTTTTTTTACTGATGCAGAAAGCACCTGGAGGAAGTCAATTGGTCCGCAAAAAATGCAGATGCAGCATGGAGGGAATCTGTATTTTGTAGACTGCAAAGTACACAAGGCACGAGGCCCTAAAAGCAGAGACGTTAGAAAATAGGGAATTTTTCCAAATTTACTGTAAAATTGGGATTTTTTTAAATAAAGGTAAAAACAGATCGCCTCAAACGTACCACTAACATTAAGTACGATGTGTCACGAGAAAACACTCTCGGTTGACTAAGTAAAACATCCCAAAGTTATTGGGGCCCATTTACTTTAATGTTTGTGCCTGTTTTTAGTAAAAAAAAAATGCTGTTTTAGACAGTTATTTTTTTAGTCGCATTTACTGTTGAAATTGCACCTGTTTTGCGATTCCTTCAGCCACTTTGATTTTTTAGACCAATCCAGAAATTTTCTAACTTTTTTCCGAACCTATTTATGTAGATGCCCCTTTAAGTGCCTAAATTTGTCGCTAAAACAGTCTAATTTCTCCTCCACTCTAGGGCTGGCGTACTTTTTTTGGTCTGCTTTCAGTGTTGAAGTGTGACTTTTTTTTTTTTTTTATTAAAAGTCACACTTTCCGGGAGACATGAGACTTTTTTCATAAGCAAATAAATTAGACCAGTCTAAGCGAATATGAACCTGTTGTACTGAAAAACAACCACCAGAGGTCAGACTAACAACATGCGGACCTTCGGCAGGCTGTTCCATCGGGTGAACAGCCTGTCAGATCCATCCTGCCGCAAACTTGTGCACCCGGACTACCGCTTCGGCCCCATTGACTATAATGGGGGCGGGGCGAAGTTCCAGCGGAGGCATGGTGAGAGGCCGCCGGAATAAAACTACGACATGGCGGCCTCTCAGCGTGCACTGCCGTGCCGCCGCCGGAATTCTGCCCCGCCCCCATTATAGTCAATGGGGGCGGAGCAGTAGTCCGGGGGCACACGTTTATTAGCGGCAGGCTGTTCACCCGACGGAACAACCTACCGGAGGTCCATGCAGATAGTGTGAAACTAGCCTAACTCATCAAATGCTGTGCGACTTTTAATAAAGACAGACAAATGAAATGCGCCAAATTTTACGCGAGCTTGATAAATGTGCCCCATTCTCACAAAGTGCAAAATTTGGCAGTGTCAGGAAGGTGAAAAATGGCTGTGCCCGAAGGGATTAAAGGGGGTCTCCGGGCATTATGAAAAACGCAAGCATTCCGCGGATCTTCATAAGACATACGGTTTCATTAACACTCACCCGTCCGCGCTGCGCTCACGTCCCAACCGGATGTGTGCACTTCTTTTCTCGTTTGGCTCGCATTTACGACTACGCAGAACAGCACACACCACCGGTTGGGGCCCGAGCGTAAGATGGCGGATGGGTAGTAACAAAACCATCTTTCATCAGAAGCTCCAAGGAAAGCTTGTATTTTTCCCAAAATCCGGAGAACCCCTTTAAGTCCACAGAGCTTAGATTTATGCCACCAAGTGGTCTATGGACCCCAACGACCTCGAGTCTCCGACACAGGAACGGTCAGACGCAGTCGGGTCAGAAATCACAGAGCCTTGGAAGTGAGCAGCTCCCCTCCCCCACACGGTCCATTTCTCAGCCCTCACGTGTTTCCTGCTTGTATGGGAGCACACACAATGTAACACACAGCACGGGGCCCTAACTGGGGGAAAGGGCACCGGACCGGTCACTGCGGGGAGTGGGGGGAAGGGCGGCTCAGCACCAGCCTATTACGTGCCGGAAAGGCCCGAGGGGGGAAGGGGGATGGGCGGCAGGACCTCGCCAGCAACCAAGCGGTTAAGGCAGATAAACAGAAACACCCCTCCCCCACTCCTGATAGTGAGCTCCTCAGTCAGGGATTCCCCGCAGCTCCCCCACCCCGCCGGGGCCACGTACAGCACCAGGGACCCTGGCAGCGCCATGTCCTGACCGAGCTGTCACTGCCCATCCCCCCCTCCAGCTAGTCTGTGGAGCGACGTGCCCGGAGCACCCCCACCCCGGCCCCTGGATACACGACAAGGGCACTTACCTTGATAGTGTTGCAAAATAAGCGGCTCCCTCCCCAAGCAGATAGCGCGCCAGGCAGCCCGGTAATATGCGGTTATTACCCTGGTGAGAGCAGGACGGGGGGAGGGGGTAAATCCAGCAGATACCGGGTGGGGGAGGGGGCAGTTGCCAGTGATTAGGCTGGAGAGGAATTGAGGCAGAATGTAAAAAGCTGTTACTAAGAGAAAGAGCCAAACGTTTCAGTGCAGCCAACGGCTCATAGACACTCAACACTCGGGAGGTGACCGGCCAGGCGAAAGTGGCGGCGCCCAGGCCTCCTCTCCCTACAACTCCCAGCGACACAACACACACAGGAGTGCCAGGGACACAACACACACAGCTCCACCACACTGCCAGGGACACAACACACACAGCTCCACAGCACTGCCAGGGACACAACACACAGCTCTACAACACTGCCAGGGACACAACACACACAGCTCTACAACACTGCCAGGGACACAACACACACAGCACTGCCAGGGACACAACACACACAGCTCCACAACACTGCCAGGGACACAACACACACAGCTCTACCACACTGCCAGGGACACAACACACACAGCTCTACAACACTGCCAGGGACACAACACACACAGCACTACCAGGGACACAACACACACAGCTCTACCACACTGCCAGGGACACAACACACACAGCACCACAACACTGCCAGGGACACAACACACACAGCTCCACCACACTGCCAGGGACACAACACACACAGCTCTACCACACTGCCAGGGACACAACACACACAGCTCTACCACACTGCCAGGGACACAACACACACAGCTCTACCACACTGTTAGGGACACAACACACACAGCTCCACAACACTGCCAGGGACACAACACACACAGCTCCACAACACTGCCAGGGACACAACACACACAGCTCCACCACACTGCCAGGGACACAACACACACAGCTCTACCACACTGTTAGGGACACAACACACACAGCTCTACAACACTGCCAGGGACACAACACACACAGCAGTGCCAGGGACACAACACACACAGCTCCACCACACTGCCAGGGACACAACACACACAGCAGTGCCACACTACCAGGGACACAACACACACAGCTCTACCACACTGCCAGGGACACAACACACACAGCTCCACAACACTGCCAGGGACACAACACACACAGCTCCACCACACTGCCAGGGACACAACACACACAGCTCTACCACACTGTTAGGGACACAACACACACAGCTCTACAACACTGCCAGGGACACAACACACACAGCACTACCAGGGACACAACACACACAGCTCCACAACACTGCCAGGGACACAACACACACAGCTCTACAACACTGCCAGGGACACAACACACACAGCAGTGCCAGGGACACAACACACACAGCTCCACAACACTGCCAGGGACACAACACACACAGCTCCACAACACTGCCAGGGACACAACACACACAGCTCTACAACACTGCCAGGGACACAACACACACAGCAGTGCCAGGGACACAACACACACAGCTCTACCACACTGCCAGGGACACAACACACACAGCTCCACAACACTGCCAGGGACACAACACACACAGCTCCACCGCACTGCCAGGGACACAACACACACAGCTCTACCACACTGCCAGGGACACAACACACACAGCAGTGCCAGGGACACAACACACACAGCTACATGAGCGCCATTAGACACCCACCACAAACGGCTGTACAACACTGTCAGACACAGCACATTCCCATGTACACAGCACTGCCAGGGAAACAACACAGCTATATAAACACAACATACACAACTCTACAACACTGCCAGAGCCAGACACACAGCTACAACAGCACAGCGGGGTTCCCAACTGTCCAGATGATTTTGGACAGTCTGTAACAATAGGTGACTTTTTTCGGTGTCCATGAAAAAAAAAAATTCCATTATTTTTCTGAGGCTATTGGTACTTGAGTAGATTATTTTGGTGGTAATTCTCATCATTTTACAGCTCACAGTAAATGCTGGTGATGAGTTCTGATCAGGATACTGAGCTATAGACATGGATTATTTATAATCTTTATCATTCATTGTAGTTTTTCAGTTTGTCCGTACAAAATGTTGCCTGTCCGCGATATTGGGATGAGTTGTCCAGAAAAAAGGGAAAACTTTGGCTAGTAGCCGTGCAGCACAGCTGTACAACATAGCTAGAGACACAACACACAACTGCACCAGCACTGTCACACCTACCAGAAACAGCTGTACAGCACAGGACACACAGCTACACAACCATAGCAAGAGACACAGGACACACACAGCTACACAACCATAGCATGAGACACAGGACACACAGCTACACAACCATAGCAAGAGACACAGGACACACACAGCTACACAATCATAGCAAGAGACACAGGACACAGAGTTACACAATCATAGCAAGAGACACAGGACACAGAGTTACAAAACTGCAGCCTGAGACACAGGACACACAGCTACACAATTATAGCAAGAGACACAGGGCACATAGCTACAAAACTACAGCCAGAGACACAGGACAGCTACAAAACTACAGCCAGAGACACAGGACATACAGCTACACAACCATAGCAAGACACAGGACACACAGCTACATAAGTACAGCCAGAGACACAGGACACACAGCTACACAATCATAGCCAGATACACAGGACACACAGCTACACAACCATAGCAAGAGACACAAGACACTTAGCTACACAATCATAGCAAGACACAGGACACACAGCTACATAAGTACAGCCAGAGACACAGGACACACAGCTACACAATCATAGCAAGACACACAGGACACAGAGCTACACAACTACACAAGCATAGCCAGAGACACAGGACAAACAGCTACAAAACTAAAGCCAGAGACACAGGACACACAGCTACACAATCATAGCAAGAGACACAGGACACTTAGCTACACAATTATAGCAAGAGACACAGGACACAGAGCTACAAAACTACAGCCAGAGACACAGGACACACAGCTACACTAGTATAGTCAGAGACACAGGACACACAGCTACACAATCATAGCAAGACACAGGACACATAGCTACACAATCATAGCCAGAGACACGGACACACAGCTACAAAACTACAGCCAGAGACACAGGACACACAGCTACACAAGTATAGCCAGAGACACAGGACACACAGCTACACAATCATAGCCAAAGACACAGGAGACACAGCTACACAAGTATAGTCAGAGACACAGGACACACAGCTACAAAACTACAGCCAGAGGTACAGGACACACAGCTACACAGACAGCCAGACACAGGACACACAGCTACACAGATAGCCAGAGACACCGGACACACAGCTACACAGACAGCCAGAGGTACAGGACACACAGCTACACAGACAGCCAGACACAGGACACACAGCTACACATACAGCCAGAGGCACAGCACACACAGCTACACAGACAGCCAGAGACCTAGGACATACAGCTACACAGACGGCCAGAGACACAGGACACACAGCTAGAAAGACAGCCAGAGGCACAGGACATACAGCTACACAAGTACAGCCAGAGACACAGGACATACAGCTACACAAGTACAGCCAGAGGCACAGCAAACACAGCTACACAAGTATAGCCAGAGGCTCAACACACAGCTAAACAAGTACAGCAAGAGACTCAGGACACACAGCTACACAGACAGCCAGAGGCACAGGACACATGGCTACACAGACAGCCAGAGACACAGGACACACAGCTTCACAGACAGCCAGAAACACAGGACACACAGCTACACATACAGCCAGAGACACAGGACACACAGCTACACAAGTACAGCCAGAGGCACAGGAAACACAGCTACACAAGTACAGGCAGAGGCACAGGAAACACAGCTACACAAGTATAGCCAGAAACACAGGACACACAGCTACACATACAGCCAGAGACACAGGACACACAGCTACACATACAGCCAGAGGCACAGAACACACAGCTACACAGACAGCCAGAGACACAGGACACACAACTAGAAAGACAGCCAGAGGCACAGGACTTACAGCTACACAAGTACAGCCAGAGGCACAGGAAACACAGCTACACAAGTATAGCCAGAGACACAGGACACACAGCTACACAATCATAGCAAGACACAGGACACACAGCTACACAAGTATAGCCAGAGACACAGGACACACAGCTACACAAGCATAGCCAGAGACACAGGACACACAGCTACACAAGTATAGTCAGAGATGCAGGACACACAGCTACACAAGTATAGTCAGAGACACAGGACACACAGCTACACAAGTATAGTCAGAGGCTCAATACACAGCTACACAAGTATAGTCAGAGGCTCAATACACAGCTACACAAGTATAGTCAGAGGCTCAATACAAAGCTACACTAGTATAGTCAGAGTCTCAATACACAGCTACACATATACAGACAAAGTCGTAACACAGAGCTAGAAATGTCACCCTGAAAAATAATGCACACAATTACACAAGTGTTCACGACCCAGAGAAACACTGCCATTGGGGTGGATTTATAAGTCATGGATTTTCAGTGTGGATTCCCCCGAAAATCTTTGCCAGTTTCTAGTGTGATTGCAGAGGATAGAGTTTTCTTGACTCCATCCACATGTAGCACCAACAATCCATGCAGAATTCCTAGCATGCTGGGAATTTTTAAGGCTGATAGCAATGTTTGCAAGGCATGGAGTAAAATACAAAAGTGGTATGCAACACTTTACTGAATTACTAAAAATTATTTTTAAAGCAAAATATTCACCACACCTAAGCTGTTCCGTGTCCACATATTGTAAGCCGTTTTTTTATTACAGAATTAGATCTATTTTTGGCTAAAAACAAAACATTCTTGTAATAGATTTCAATTAACATTTGCACTATTTTTTTCTGTAGCTTCTGTGTTTCACAGTACATAGCAGCTGCAGAAAGCCATCAGAGTGCCCGTCTGACATCTCATTCTCCTGCCCCATTCTGTGCCCCCTGACAGAATTGCTAACCTTATTTACCCTAGGTACACACCTAAGCGTTTTTCAGCGCGTTCAAACGCGCTGTAAAACGCACAACATGTGAAAAGCCATGCTTCCCTATGGGCATGGTTCACATTTGGGCGTTTTACAGCGCGTTTGAACGCGCTGAAGCGCCTAACACTGTCGCTTCTACTTGAGCTTCTTTAGGGCGTTTTTGCGCGGCTTCCGTCCATAGGATTGTATTAGAACAGCGCAAAGATGAAGAAATGCGCGTTTTCTGTTCCAAAACGCGCCTACGAACGCGCGTTTTTTACTAGGCAACCAGCTGAAAAAGGCCACTTCCAGGTGCAAGACAGAATCCTAGGCCCAAGCATGGAGGAAGCAGGCTGTGAAGCAACACCTTTCATATAGGTAGGCCTGCATTTTTAGTGGATCTAGCACCTGTCAATCACGAAAAACGCGCGTGCATTAATGACAAAAACGCGCATACAATCGCGCGTTTGTCGCGCGTAAAACGCATGAAAAAACGCACGCCTGCAAAAAGCTTAGGTGTGTTCCCAGCCTTAAGGCTTGTTCACATCTGCGTTTAAAGGCAGGGTTCACACCTGCTCGTCCCGCTTCGCGCGTACGACGCGCTATCTTTACTTTTATTTTTGCATCGTGAAAATGAAAGTAAAAATCGCGCGTCGTGCGCTATATATCCCTATGGGGGACGCATGACAATACGCCCCAAAGAAGCTCCTGTACTTCTTTTGGGGTAGGGCGTTTTACAGCGCGTTCGTACGCGCTGTAAAACGCTCAGGTGAGAACCATGCCCGTAGGAACGCGCTGTAAAACGCTCACGCCTGAACCCAGCCTGAGGCTCTGTCCAGGGCCTCCCTCAAAAGAAGCAGAGAGAAAATACTTTTTTCTCTGCTAAAAAAGTAGGATTCTAAATGGAAACCGATCAGACTCCATTATAGTCAGTGGGATCTGTTTGGCTCCGATCGGTTATGTGTGAAATAAAGCACTTCCCTTATTTGTGTGAACGGACCCTTAGATGAGTTGAACTTTAATTTGCGCATAAATCAAATTTTTTAGAAGAGGTCAGAGAGGGACAGAAACGAGCTGCAAAGGTGTCCATAGCCTTTAAATCCTGCAAACGGAACTGCGAGAGATACCGCCATCACTGGTTCAGTATGAAGATGAATAATTTACAGACGCTGCTGTCCTGCTTCTGGTTCAGGGACCTGAATTATCTCCATTCAGTTCTTAGATCTTCTTTGTAGATCCATTTATTTGCATCATCTCAGCAGATAAACTCACTTGTCTACATTAGGCCTCATGTACAGGGCCGTATCCTCTTTGCGGTCCACAAATCGCAGATGCGCAAAATACAGACGCGGTCCATGTCTGCATTTTTGGGGGACCCATTGACTACCATGGATCTGTGATTTGCAGTTTGCAAAACAGACATATGGTTGCAGAAAACACACGGATGATCTGCGTGTCCCCCGCTTCTGTGTGTCCGTTCTGCAAAATGATGTCCTACACTTTAAATTACCTGGCTGCGACACACATTGCACGGCCATAGACTGCAGGGCATACATTCCAAGTTAGGCTCTTTTCACATCAGCGTTTTTCCTTTCTGATACTGAGATCCGTCATAGGATCTCAATACAAGCGGAAAACGCTTCCATTTTGTCTCCATTCATTGTCCATGGGGACAAAACTGAACGGAACGTACCAGAATGCCTTCCGTTTGGTTGCGTTGCCATGGCGGACAGAAAAAACGCTGCAAGCATCAATTTTGAGTTCATCATGGGATGCCGAGCAAGACGGATCCAGCATGAGACACAATGTAAGTCAACGGTGCTGGTTCCGTTTTCTCAGACTCAAAAAAAAACCGATCCGTCCCCCATTGACTTACACTGGTTTTAGCTGCTATTGCCTATATGTCTGACTATATGTCTGCCTATAAAATCTAACAAATGGTTAGAAAAGAAAAGATGGGACTTTCTATGTAACGCTATCGAATTAACAGTCTAAATGTGTTGTTTTTGTATAAAGGAGCTAGTATTTGTCAGTAAATGATAGGGATGTCCCGATACCAGTATCGGGACCGATTCATAAAAGTGGGCGGACCGGGCAGGCGGGACATGAGGCGCATGGAGGAACTGAGAGCTCAAGCTGCCCGATTCCTCCAAGCACCTCACGTCCCTCCTGCGCGCTCTGCCCACTTTATGAATCTAGAAGGCGCGCGGGGCAGGAGGAGCATGGAGGGACTGAGCGCCTAACCTGAGGGAGACTGCGCATCAATAGTTAGTAATTCCGGCCACATTAATAGAGATTAAGTTTACGTCAATAGTGTATAGGAGCTGCGGGGCCAGTGTATGAAAGAGTCAAGCTGCACCGGTCTCAGAACACCGGCCCCTGTGAGTGTAAACTGCCCCCCACACACACACACACACACACACTATGATGGCACTTATGGGGGTCTGTGGATGACACGTATATAGCATAAGATGCTATATATGTGTCATCCACATAGCCCCCTAACAGTGTCATCCAGAGATCCCCCCCATTAGTGTCATCCAGAGATTCCCCCCCCATTAGTGTCATCCAGAGATCCCCCCCCATTAGTGTCATCCAGAGATCCCCCCATTAGTGTCATCCAGAGATCCCCCATTAGTGTCATCCAGAGATCCCCCCATTAGTGTCATCCAGAGATCCCCCCATTAGTGTCATCCAGAGATCCCCCATTAGTGTCATCCAGAGATCCCCCATTAGTGTCATCCAGAGATCCCTCCCATTAGTGTCATCCAGAGATCCCCCATTACAGCGTCATCCACAGATCCCCATAACAGCGTCATCCACAGATCCCCCATAACAGCGTCATCCACAGATCCCCTATAACAGTGTCATCCACAGATCCCCATAACAGTGTCATCCACAGATCCCCCATAACAGTGTCATCCACAGATCCCCATAACAGTGTCATCCACAGATCTCCCATAACAGTGTCATCCACAGATCCCCATAACAGTGTCATCCACAGATCCCTCATAACAGTGTCATCCACAGATCCCCCATAACAGTGTCATCCACAGATCCCCCATAACAGTGTGTTATCCACAGATCCTCCATAACAGTGTCATCCACAGATCCTCCATAACAGTGTGTCATCCACAGATCCCCCATAACAGTGTCATCCACAGATCCCCCATAACAGTGTCATCCACAGATCCCCCATAACAGTGTCATCCACAGATCCCCCATAACAGTGTGTCATCCACAGATCCCCCATAACAGTGACATCCACAGATCCCCCATAACAGTGTCATCCACAGATCCCCCATAACAGTGACATCCACAGATCCCCTATAACAGCGTTATCCACAAAACCCCATAACAGATCCCCCTGGATGCACATTGGTTGGAAAACACTATTATATTCCCATTTATTAATTTATTAACACTTGTACAAAGGAAAAGAAAAGCCACAGCAACAAAATTCCAGCTTTAATTTTTTCATTGTTATCAGTAACTGCGCCACTGTTTATACGAGGTATCGGTAATTGGTATCGGCGAGTACTTAAATAAAAGTATCGGTACTCGTACTCGGTCTTAAAAAAATGGTATCGGGACATCCCTAGTAAATGAACTTACTTGATATGTGTAAGGACAGCAATTAAGTCAAGAACCTCCTAGAAAAAAATCTATAAGTAACAATGAATAGGCTGCAACACGCTTTCTGTTCTTCATTCAATATATGTTTGTTTGTTTTTTTAAGGCCATTAACTATGTCGTCTTCACATAGAATTTTTATGTTTTATTTACTCATGGCTGATGTTTGCTAATTTACCGTAGTCATATTTTTTCCTATTAGACTTTGTTATCAAATCTTCATAGGTTGCATTCAAAGTTAGATATAACAGGTACATTTATTTCAGCTGCACAATTTTTAACCTGGTCTTAGTGAATTCTAGAATCCTATGTGAATGTAGATTTTTTTTTTATGACTCCCATATGTACCATAGAGGAATTTATAAAAACAAACATCTCTGTTTACATATGTGGTGCAATAAGAACAACCTGGCATAGGCTAAAGCCAGGCTGTACACATTGGGGAGGTCTCCTGACTTCCCTGCCGGCAGGTTGCATCAAACATGCCCAATCCTTTCATCCCATTGGAAAGCAGGCACAGACACATTTGTAAGTACTGGCAGAAGAGGTGACGGTCCTGAACACCACCTTTTTCAATGTATGTACTAAAGAAAACCGGCATAAATGCATTGCTATACCTGCCCTGCGTAGGCAAAACTTGTAGATAACGGATTGATTCGGGGGCGCAATAGATCATTGTCAGCTGATCGGATCTTTTATACAGGCCTAAAAATCATTGTCTCTTATGACAGGGAATGTGATCCTGACAGTATGTAAAAAGCCCGCAGATCAACTTGTTATTTCAGCAATCGGTGACCCTTAAAGGGGTTATGCAGGCAGTCTAAAGTGATGACCTATCTTCCCCCTCCATTCAGCGATTTGAAGAGGAGGCGGAGCTCCATGCAAGCACTACTTCCCCTTTATTACACTGTGCGTCATCTCCCTTGCAGTGTAATTACAATACTCGCTCCATTCAAGTGACTGGTGCGAGTACCCGTAATTACACTGCACTTCCGAGACGACAGGCATGAGTGCCGCCTCCTTTTCAAACAGCTAATTGGCAGCGGTGTCGGACCCCCGCCGATCAGATATTGATGGCCTATCCTGAGGATAGCTCATCAAGACATACTGCCTGTTAAACCCGTTTAAGGCCCTCATACACATTAGTGTATTGTCACCCAAACCCACCGATGCTGTAATGTGTATGGGGAATTCCTAACTCTCCCCGAGATGAATGGCGGCAGTCATTTGTGTGTCCACTGCTCTATTCAACCCTATGGGAGATAGCTGAGTACATGTGCTCGACTATCTCCAACAGTCTCATAGAGCTGATTGTGGTGTCAGAGAACATGTCTGACCCCCTAGTCTATTCAAATGAGGGAGCATAGGCCCCCCTACTTGTGATCGGCAGGGGCGCCAGCAGGCAAATCCACGTTGGGACACTTATGCCCTATCCTATGAAGCAACGCCTTTAAAGTTCTCCTTTAAGCTTAGGGCTGAAACTATACTGGTAATCTCTCTAGACCAGGCATCAGCAACCTTCGGCTCCCAGCTGTTGTGAAACTACAATTCCCAGCATGCTCCATTCATTTCTATGTAAGTTCTTAGAAGAGCAGAGCAACTATGCATGCTGGGAGTTGTAGTTTCACAACAGCTGGGACAAAGGTTGCCTACCCCTGCTCTAGACGATCTCATTAAGCCAAAAAATCTCATCAGGGGATAAACATGGCATGTTCACATGTTCATGGGTAGGTTCACAAAGAGTTTTTTGGAGGAAGTTTTGAGGCAGATTTTCCTGCAGGGATCAGAAACATAAAGGAAGGACTTCTACTTCTCCTTCCTGCTGGATCCACTTCTGGCTTTGGTTGACAATCCTTCAGGAAAATCTGCCACAAATCTTTCTCCAAAAAAGCCCGTGTGAACCTACTCTAATGTTTTTTTTTTTCTACTCTTGGTTCTCTTGCCATTAACTAAAGCCAAATGCAGATGAGCCATTCATGTCTGAATTTTACACATTGTATATTCCCAAGGCTATCTCAGCAGCAATCATTATAAGCGGCATGACGTGATGTTACTTCTTCTGCCTACACAGCACCCTGTCATATCTGGAGTCTGTGGTCTTCGAGAAACTGTGAAGCGTCATGTACTTCCTGTTTGGTGATATTTGGTTTCATGATGTTAGTGTCTTAGAAAAAAAAAAGAAGAGGAATTTAGGCCACAAATGCAAACCAAACCCCTTTGGTAAATGTTCCAGTCTGTGTTTAGGTGAATGTATAGTAACGTATTAATACATCAGAACTTTCCTGCTAAGGGTACTTTCACACTAGCGGCATAGCTATCCGGCAGGCTGTTGCGGCAGGTGAACAGCCTGCCGGATCCGCCATGCCGCAAGTGCCCGTGCTGCTGCTCCGTCCCCATTGACTATAATGGGGCGGGGGCGGAGCTACGGCACAGCGTGTCTGTGCACGGAAAAGATCGCCGGACTAAAAAGTCGGACCTGCAGTACTTTTAGTCCGTGCTGCGCCGTAACCTCGCCCCCCGCCCCATTATAGTCAATGGGGACGGAGCGGCAGCACGGCAGTGCACGGGTACTTGCGGCATGGCGGATCCTGCAGGCTGTTCACCCGCCGGAACAGCCTGCCGGATAGCTATGCCGCTAGTGTGAAAGTACCCTTAGGCTGCTGCCACACATTTATGGGGTCATTTATCAAACTGGTCTAAAGTAGAATTGACCTAGTTGCCCATAGCTACCAATCAGCTCCCACCTTTCATTTTTCACAGCTCCTCTGGAAAATGAAAGGTGGAATCTGATTTGTTGCCATGAGCAACTAAGCCAGTTCTACTTTATACCAGTTTGATAAATGACCCCATTAGTTTTTTTATGCAGTTTTTAAGGCCAAAACCAGGAGTGGAATAAAAAGGACAGAAAAGTTGTATCTGTCCTTAATACTTTCTCCCCTTTTATGATCAAGACCTGGTCAAGTTGGCTTCAAAAATTGCATAAAAAACCTGAAAATGGCTGCTGATGGAGGGTCATGTGATCCAGCAATTCACCTCCATGGGAGGTCTCCTCCTTTCAAACACACTGCATCTGCACTAAACTCCCAACAGAACAAGTACAGATGGCAGTTAGGGTGGCCACTGGCTTCACGCCAGAAAGCCGGACCTCACCGGCCACGCCTCCAAACCGATAAACCATGCCCACTTCAGTGAAGCCACGCCTCCATCACCAGCCGGGGAAAAACGGGAGGAGAGGGAAGAACTTTCTGAATGGAAGGTGAGCTGGGGGCAGCCCCGAGTTCTTCTCTCCCCCTCAGTCAGCCACAGGGAGCCATGTCTGCGGGCTCTAGTGACTGACTGGGGGTGAGAGAAGCCTTAACCAGTTGCTGAAGCTCACGCTCAGACAGCGCAGTGCTGCTGTCTGAGTGTGAGCTACTGAAAGGGTGGACATCCCTGTGTTTCCGTCCAGGCCCGGCGCCGGACGGAGGACAGGGAGCCAGAAAACCGGACGTCTGGCCACCCTAATAGCAGGTGCAGTGTATTAGTATGGAGGAGACATCACATGGAGGTGATTTGCTGGATCACATGACCCTCCATCAGAGGGTGCTCGCTCCATACAGTATTGAAACTAAGTTTTATGCGAATCGACCTCGGATGTTTCATCCGAAGTCGATTCGCTCATCCCTAAATATATCAGTAAGTGCCATATAATCATCTCAAAAAGACATTGGTCAACACTAACCAGAAAGTGGCCAACCCCTTTAAGCTCAGGTGTGATACAGCCATCTAAATAAAGCCTATTCATCGGCACTTCTGTAAGTTTGCCACTATAACCGCCCATTTCTAATGCCGCATAAAAGATATGATCACCCGACAAACGCGTGTTACACACAGCAACGATCAGGTGCAAGGAAGTTCATTCCTGATCATCAGCCCATTTAAACCTCTATGAGGACTATAAGACTTATTAGGGGTCATTTATGAAAGGACCCATGGCCAGGCCCCCATCACGCCCAAGGCTGGCTTAAAAATCCCCATGCAACAAAATATTGTCCCACTGACGTTTCAGAAGTCACAAAGCAGGATCTTGTGACTCTACTCCAAAAACTAGGGCACCACTGTTAGTAAATGACCCCCATTGTGTTACGGTGCACTGTACTGTGGCTGGCTAGCGATGACTGCATTGTGGGCACTGTGGCTATGTTATGTTATGAGTACATATGTGGCGGATGTATAATAGGAGCACTGTGACTGGCGGTATTATGGGGCCATTCGGTATTGTTGTGTAATTGAGGCACATGAAACATGCGCAGCTTCAGTCACCTGCCCCTGATTCTAAACCCTAAAAAAATCTCTTTGCATGCAGGACTCTTTCTCCTGTCTAAAATAATGGACAAAATGGGATGCAAAATGAGAAATTTGAAAAAAATGTTTCTGTTTTTATGACAGATCAGAAGAACGGAAAAACAAAAACGGTGATGTCAACCCGGCCTAAACTGTGCGGCGTCTTATCAGATTTCAGTGAGGCTACTATAGGTTCTACATGAGGAAATGCTTATTCTCCTTTTATATGCCAGCACGTCGTGATCGGTAGGGGTTTGACCTTTGGGACCCCATGGATTCAGAGAACGAAGGGGCCACAGCGATTGCGTACTGCTGCATCACCTTCACAAAGGGTATGAGATTACACAAACCTCATGTAGACTTGGAAATTGACCTGCCGTGCGGATTTGAAAATAAATAGCATGTTAATTATGTTTGCCGTTTTAGCTGCGGGTTTCACCCTTTTCAATAGACGGGTAAGATCTGCGGGAAAACCACATCAGATCAACAACAAAATCAGACATTGCAGATATGCTGCCGAAACGCACAGAAATTTGTGCGGATGTTATGTGCGCTCACTGGCACCCATATGCAGATGGCCTAACAGCGGTTTTTGGTGCGGATTTCCGCAAATCTCACCCTTCCATTGAAAAGGGTGAACTCCGCATATAATTGACATGCTGCAGATTATAAAATCCGCGCAGCAGGTCAATTTCCGCATGGAAAAAATCTTCAAAGTGTTCATGAGATTTGTGTAATCTCAAACTTTGCTGATACTGCGGCCGCAACTTTTCTGCACTGGAATCCTTGCAGAAAAAAACGGACGTATTCCGCAACGTGTGCAGGTGGCCTCAAATGATCAGGACTGGCGCCATCGGTGGGAGAGCCGCTAAGAAGAAAAACTGAGAAGGAAAAGCACGGCTACGGCAGCCCCGTGACCCCCTTCATTCTTAGGATCGGTGGGGATCCCAGAGGTCACATCACAAACTGATGGGCTATCTTGGTGATAAACCATCACTTTATAGGATGGGAATACCCCTTTAAGGGTACTTTCATACTAGCGTTGTTTGATTCCGGCAGGCAGTTCATATTTATTATTTTCAGATTTGTAAAGGTCTGCGGATCTGTCTTACCGAAACACTTGATACCGGATCCGGCACTAATACATTTCGAATGGAAATTAATGCCGGATCCAGCATTCAGGCAAGTGTTCCGTAATTCCGGCTGGAGAAAATACCGCAGCATGCTGGGGTATTTTCTCCGGCCAAATACCATAAGACTGACTGAGCTGAAGACCTCCTGATGCATCCTGAACTCTTCATTCAGAATGCATTGGGACAAAACTGATGCGTTTTTTTTTTCCGGTATTGAGCCCCTAGGACGAAACTCAACACCGGAAAACATTGTTAAAAAATAAGTAAAGGTAATCGTTAAAGGCGTTGTGCCAAGTTATCCACAGGATAGGGCCCAACTAACAGACAGAGGGCAGTCCCATAGAGAATGAATGGAGCTATTCTGCCACTCCATCACATCGGGGGGAAGGGGACTTTCCCGGAATAGGTGGGGGTCCCAGTGATCTGTGTATAGGGGATAACTGCAAATCTCGGAAATACCCTTTTAAAATATAGATATATTTGAGAAATCCAGAAGCCAGCTAAGAACTGTATATGTTCAGATCACTGGTTGGAGCTGGTGTTTTCCCTGTGAGGAAAGAGTCAATGGCTGCCAAATTATTACTACACTCCTTTCCCTAAATCAGCTGTGTGCGGCGGCGGGGGCCTCTCCTCTCTAGACTGTAGGAATCCAGGAACCCGGCGCTCTGCTCGCTCTCAGCTCTGTAGGCCTCTGTGGAGCTTTTGCTTTCTGTAAAGGAGAGCGGATGCTTTGAGAAGCCTCTTTAACATGCAGGCACGGTGTCTCCCATCCCCCTCCACAACCTTGAAGCTCATTTTTGCATGGCTGGTCACCCAGCCTGCAATAGATTGATTTCACCCCACCCCCTCTCCTTTGCTCAGTCATTCAGACTTGGAAAGTCAATAACAAGCTGACATCATCAGTGGTTTGTGTATTACACTGCTACTTTTAAAAATACCAAGCAGTCTGTAGTAGAGGAGCACTCCGCTTCTAAAAGAGGGGCACTCCTGCTGTGTGTTTACCAGGGCGCTATAGTAGCCCTGCTCCGCGCACTGTTGCTTTCTCTTTATTTCTCAGGCGAAATACAATCTACAACGTTGAGACACAAAATCCTTTTTCCAGTGATATTACGACTGCGATTCTCATTCTTTGTGTTCGTAGTGCGATATCGAAGGTTTTCGCCGCCAATGTTGACCTATAAAGTAAGGTCATGAAAACGCATATTTACCATAAGCGAGCAAGAAACCGCTTGTAGACATGTGCCTTCATTCCTACTCCTAGGTTAAAGGGGTTAGCCCATATCACACATAGGGGGGATATCGCTAGGATGCATGACCACCCTCCATTTATTTCTATGGGGCTGCTAAAAAATACAGTATGCTCGACTACAGTATTTCGGTTAGCCCCATAGAAGTGAATGGAGAGGTGCGCCTCCCATTCATTTCTATGGGACTTCCAAAAACAGCCTAGCCAGCCAGCCATAGAAATGAATGGAGGGCAGCTGCGCATGCGCGGTCCGCTCTCCTTCTGTTTGCAGGCTGCGTTCTAGAGATAGGACCAGGCGTTAGGGGCATATCCTACCTATATTTCTGAGATGGGCCAACCCCTTTAGAGGGGTTGTACAGTAAAAAAAAAGATATTGATGACCTATCCTCAGGATATGACCTATGCCAGAAGAGGAGGTGACGGTGAACTGAGTCCAAGAGGGGCCTGGATGTATTTCTGGAGTGTAATAATATTACAGGTTATAGTTACTAGAGAGGGTCGTTGATCCAGGGAGTTATTCTGATTGCCTGATTGGAGTCAGGAAGGAATTTTCCTCCTAAAAAGTGGAAAATTGGCTTCTACCTCAGAGGCTTTTTTTGCCTTCTTCTGGATCAACTTGCAGGAAACAGGCCGAACTGGATGGACAGATGTCTTATAAACTATGTTACTATGACATTGGTGGAGGTCCAACTCCCAGCTCCCCCGCGGATAATCTATAGGGTTAGCAGCAATCGTGCCAGCACTGCTTCCGTTTCCAAATTACCTGCGTGTCGTCCCCTTTGTAGAGGTGACCCTATGTGAAGGGGTCTAGTGAACGGGACCAGCAGTTGCAATTACTCTACGACCCCCTTTAACATTGGTGAGAATGCCACATTGCCAGCAGAATGGAGCCCCGGCCGGCTTCCCGTGTAATGATAAATTGGCAGCGGTTTATCAGTCTGGGGCAAGAAGTGTTCTGCTTAATCGGGCCTTAAGCCAGGTCTTTATTATTCTATTGCATACTTGTGAGCAAGGTGACTGGACACACCTAGTCACGGTTGCTTCCTTGCTTGCTCACCACAACCATGAACCGTGCTTACTATTAATTATATTTGGGTGTCTTTTGGAGAAAGAGTTTACATAGGGTTGTGAGCTACAGAGGAGACAGTGACCTTTATCAAGGATTTAGAAGGATTGGTGTGAATGTATCAGTTCTACATTATGACAAGCGACGCAATAACTCTGTTTCTTTTATACCTATTGTATGTTTATGTGGTATTGCACAAAGGGTAACGTTGGGCACGCATTAGATAAATGGCTGATACCTGCGATTGTCACAGCGACGTGCCACCTTCTCATGTGTATGGGCTAAGGGTGAAACCCAATTATCATTACAGTTTAAAGAAAAATAAAAAAAAGATCGGGCATGTTGGATTTCAGCCCTATCCTTTGTTACCCCATGAGCTAATGCTGGCGGTGTTCGGCAGTCACTTACACCCCTCTCTCTTAAAATGAACATGCTGTTTCGGCTAATCCAAACCTGTATGTGTCACGTGTGTAAAGCGGAAGCATTGGGACCCAAGGGCCAGGAGATCAGTAAGGTGGGTATGACTTCTAAGCTGTTTTCTAAATCATTTTTACTGGCTGGAAAATTCCCCCTAAGGTGGGCCAGCAGAGAGGTCAGCATGTGGATCACTGCCAATTGCTGGAAAGCACTTGCCGGCCTATACATGCTATTTAAAACAAATAGGGTATACAGGAGTGGCACAGAAAGTACAGGTCTGGCATGGCAATTAATGGTGATCCACATACTGGTCCAACTGTTGGATCTCACCGTGTAAGGGTTGCCTAAGCCATCTGAATCCATTGTGCAGCACAGAAGTTGGTCTTCTCCTATTTTCTACTAAAAAGAAGCCCAGTGTGACGATGGCTGCCTTCATCTTCTAACACTCTACAGGCGATCCAGGCTGGGGGGCTAATAAGGTGCTCGTGTCTTGAGTTTATCCGAGTCACCCCCCCACCCCCTTGTGAAGTAAGTCTCCATGTAAGTACTTGTTTTTAGTACTAGTTTTTACCTTCACTTTAAACACGTTTTATGATTACACGCACCCCTCCACCTTAGATCCTAGCTATTACTAGAGACCTGTAGGTTGGGGTGTAATTTAATTAGACTCTTGTGGATCATATTTTAGAGGTATTCATTTGGCGCCACTGAGTGGGTAGACTTTTGGATGTTCATAATGGGTCGGCTATCTTGCCCCCCACATCCAACAGTTTTTTTTCGTTTGTACATTTTCTACTAGAGACATCTCTCCTAACCCTGGTCCTCCTTCTTTTATTGCTAACTTCAACTATTTACCTGCCATACAAAAAACCCTTGTAAATCGGATTAATATTTGTTGTATGTATTCTACTATCTCCTTTAACTTGCTGCTCTGGAACTCTTGGTCAGGTTGCAACAAATTCACCTTAAAGGGGTTGTCTCACTTCAGCAAATGGCATTTATCATGTAGAGAAAGTTAATACAAGGCACTTACTAATGTATTGTTATTATTCATATTGTCTCCTTTGCTGGCCGGATGCATTTTTCTATCACATTCTACATTGCTCGTTTCCATGGTTACAGACCACCCTGCAATCCAGCAACGGGGGCAGTGCTTGCACACTATTGGAAAATGTGCCAGCCTCTGTGGTGAACAGGACCGTGGGAGTGCACGCAGGTCGACACTTTTTCCTACAGTATGCAAGCACGGCCTCCGCTGCAGGAATCCAGGGTGGTCGTAACCGTGGAAATGAGCCGTGTATAATGTGCTGGAAAAAGGAACCAAACCAGCAAAGGAAGCAATATGGATAATCACAATACATTAGTAAGTGTCTTGTATTCACTTTCTCTACATGATAAATGTGATTCCTTTCAGATTCCCTCAACCTGCTGGCTTTGACAGAAACATGGCTACAGCAGTCTGATATTGCTTCCCCTGCTGCTCTGACTTATCCACATTTTTCTCATGCTCCCATATCCAAGAACAGGCAGGGTTCATTTTGCAGGTCCACACCTTCAGACTCTTTCACCCATATTCCCTCTGAGTGGCAGTTGTCTACCACCCCCTGGCTCACCCTTCTAGTTCCTTGATTTGTCTGCTGCCTAACTTCCTCATTTTCTTTCTTGAGAAATACTGACTTTCATTATCAGATTATATAGTCATCTTCCTCTCAGTGTCTATCTTAACCTCCTCCCTAGGCTTTTATTACTCGCCTAACTAAAATATTTAACCTCTCTCTTTCTTCCCTCTTTTAAAATGCTGGTATGACCCCATTATGGAAAAAAAAACATCTCTTGACACTTTCCTGGTACCCTTCATCTGGAACAATTGGTCTACTGTCAACTGTGTCTCTGCTTTCCCTAAATCTGGTTCCACACCATACTTGCTAGAAACTAGAAACTGTTCTTATTAAAGTCTTACACTGGGTTCAGACCTGAGCGTTTCTAAGACGCGCGTTTTACGCGCGTTTTAGTCGCGCGTTTTTATGCGCGTTTTTGGCAATAGTAAACGCGCGTTTTACGCGCGTTCGTGACTCTGGAGACTTTTTTTATTGGTCTGGAGACCAATTAAAAAAGGGCATCTCTACACTTAACGCGCGTTAAGCGCGCGTTAAACGCGCGTTCCCATTGAAGTCTATGGGTGGAAAAGCGCGACAAACGCTCAAAAACGCCTCCTGAACGAGCTTATGCATCGGGCGTTTTACAGCGCGTTTTTACGCGCTGTAAAACGCGCAAGTGTGAACCACTCCCATAGGGATGCATTGGTTTTCATGTGTTGAGCGTTTTACAGCGCGTTTGAACGCGCTGTAAAACGCTCAGGTGTGAACCCAGGGTTAGGCCCCTTTCACACGGGCGTGATTTCCACGCGGGTGCAATGCGTGAGGTGAACGCATTGCACCCACACTGAATCCGGACCCATTCATTTCTATGGGTCTGTGTACATGAGCGTTGATTTTCACGCATCACTTCTGCGTTGCGTGAAAATCGCAGCATGCTCTATATTGTGCGGTTTTCATGCAACGCAGGCCCCATAAAAGTGAATGGGGCTGCGGGAAAATCGCAAGCATCCGGAAGCAAGTGCGGATGCAGTGCGATTTTCCCACAAGGTTGCTAAGAGACGGGACCTGATCCTTATTATTTTCCCTTATAACATGGTTATAAGGGAAGATAATAGCATTATCAATACAGAATGCTTAGTAAAATGTGGATGGGTTGAAATAAAAAAAAATAACTCATCTTATCCACTTGATCACGTAGTTGCCGATCTCGTCTGTCTTCATTAAGCATTAGCTGCCATCTAAAGGACCTGTGGTGACGTCACATCACATGGTCCATCACCATGGTGATGGACCATGTGATTGGACCATGTGATGAGCTCGGCAGCTAATGCTTGAAGAAGACAGAAGAGACCGCAACTACACGATCACGATGGATAAGGTGAGTTAATTTTTTTATTTTTAACCCCTCCATCCATTTTACTAAGCATTCTGTATTGAGAATGCTATTATTTTCCCTTATAACCATGTTATAAGGGAAAATAATAAAATATACAGAATACTCAACCCAAACCTGAACTTCAGTGATGAAGTCCGGGTTCGGGTCTGGGTACCAAACATGCCGATTTTTCCCACGCACGTGCAAAACACATTAAAACGCTTTGCACTCGCGTGGAAAAATCACGCATTTTCCCGCAACGCACCCACCTCTTATCCAGGCATCAAACATGACGCCCGTGTGAAAGGGGCCTTAAATATTCTCCTAAATCTAACATAGCTATTCATTATTGATTCTTCTGCAGCGCTTAAAAGGGTTCTCTAAGAATGAGGACATTGTATCTAATACCAGCAGCCTGTCCCCTGAATCAGAAGATTCATACTTACCTGCTCTATGCCGCTCTGGTCCTCCGCAATTTACCTCTGTGTCTATCTTCCAGTCCCTGTAGTGTTCACATCGGGTGCTGCTTTAACAGTGAAGCCAGTCATTGGCTGCAGCAGACCATGTGACCATGCCCATGCACCGCTTGATGTAAACAGTGGGGAGATCGGAGATAGACACAGTGGAGGAATAAATTAAATAATTACATATTTCGCTTATCAATGCAATGCTCTTCTGTAAGCACCTTTTCTAGGCCTATGAAAAGAACAATACAGTTGTTATCCCAATTCTACATCTACTGTTATAATGATGATTACCTTACAGATAATACATTCCCCTCACAGCTGCAGTAAACAAACAGTGGACTCCCTATTTATACAGGAGGTCTTATCATTTGTGTTGACTGCTACAAAAGGACGATATTATGTATTAAAAGGGATTTTCCATGAGTAAAATATTAATGACATATTCTCAGGACAGATCATTAATATCTAATCAGAGGGGGGGGGTTCTGAATCCCAGCACCCCTGCAGATCAGCTGTTTGAAGGAGCACCATGCCCTCTTCTAAGGCCAGTTACATCATATTCATCAGTCACATGGCTTATGTTTGCTCTGTCCATTTCAAAAATGTTTTATATGAATATTGTAAACGCTTTTTCTGATGTATATATAATACTCATTTTCTGTTCGTGTTCACCATCTACTAGTCTACCTGATATTTCCATGTCAATGTGCGTCCTACTGTAGTGCCCATGCAGCATGCCCCATCTTGGGGTAAGGTTTGACTCAGATCTTTCCTTTGCTCCCTGTAGTCAATCACTTGCTAACATGCATGACCTGTACCTCAAAAAAATCTCCAAAAAGTCTTGACCTTCCAGCTGGTATTCTTCTCTTAATTCCTCAAAAGATTTCAAATTCTCTTCCTTGAATAATAGGTATTAATGCATAATCCTGCACTCCCTCCATTTTTTCCAGGAATTTTCCAGTGACCCCTAGTTTATATTGTCTATTGCCCCAGATTGGAGTTACTCCCGGTAACCCTGTATGTGCAACTCATTTTTAGTTGTATCCCATTCTCAAACTTTCTGAATCATATGTCCTGTTGGGATTTTTAATATAATTTATTCAGTGCCTGATAGCCCTATCTTCAAGATCCCATGCAAATGTTCATTATTTTTTTGAAACCATATCTGGCATTTTTGCAGCACAAAATGACCCGTGACATCTCCACAATTTTTTAAAGTACTATTCTGGCCTCCATATTTTATTCTTGTTTGTGATATTTTTAAATAGAGAATGACATTGGATTCTGTATACTGAAGTGGATCTTTATTCACTAATGCCCCTAGATATTTAAAGTAGTCCACTGTAAAATGATCCACCAGACGCACAGAAGGTTGTACTGTAATCCAGGAGAAGACAAGACAAATGACCCCAGTTTTATAAATTCCAGGATAGCTCCCATGAGCTTCTGTAATTTCAATAACTTTTTCTACAGCTTGTTTCACCTCTCCTAATGGGAGAAGCATAGCATATACTATATAGGAGGATCCTTCTTCTGGGTCACATACAAAGCCCCAATCTCCTCTATCCTGTGTATGAGACAGGCCAGAAGCTCAGTAGCAACCACAAATAAAAGGAGGGCACGCAAGCTCTTCACGGTACTTCACCACCCTACATCTCCTCCTCCATTTTTGTCTACTACCGTAACCCCCCTCTACACTCTAGGCTAACCTTCTCCATAATCCGATCCCCCCCCCCCCCTCTTGTCTCCAAGTCTATTTCAGAGGTAGTTTATATATTCATAAAGAAATGTTGAAACAATATACACGCAGAATTCTACATAATAGTTTTTCAAGTGAACATATGCATTGCTCTGCATAGGAAATTCCCAACCTATTTTTTGTTAAAAGCTGTGATAGTGTGATGACAATTTTCAATTTAAAACTCTTGATAATCAAATCAATTGTAGTGCATTGTATAGACAATCAGAGGATCATAGGTTCAGGTCCATACTAGGACTAAGCTTTATTTGGAAAATGTTAAAAATGTAAGTTTGTAGATTTCTAAATTTGAGAACCCTGTAGCAGAGATTTATTAGTACTGTCTTAGATGGTATAAAACTAGATGAGACAGGCAGAAGCCGTGCCAGATTTATTTCTGTGGTTCATGATGTGTGATAAATGTGGCACATCTTACTGGGCATGTTAGATATTTTCTATTCATCATGCCACGTCTTGATTGACTTACTTGACACCCATATTTTAAGTCAAAATACCAGTGCAGCGGGCCATTAATAAATGTAGTGCATTTTATGACTGTCTAATGAGGCACAAAAAGCAACTAGAACACAAAATAAACGTAGTTCATAGCATGTATGCCAGTTTAAGCCAAATTTCTGCCACCATGTGCTCAGTAAATCTGTCACGTTGTGCTTCATAGTTTTTTTGTACAACCATTTGCTTATCTGTGTGGGTTCACAGCCTTCTTTCTCATTTCAGTTTACAGCTCTTTGGTTTCACCCATGTTGATTGAGGAGACAGGGATTTCAATGATGTCTTGTTCTGGATGTACAAGGCCATACCGTGTCCACATTTTGGCGTCTCTCATACATTGTCGCTCCTCAGTTCAAGTGAACCAAAATGAGATCACCATAGGTTTCCATGGTGGTCTAAGTTCAGCAGAAAGACAAGCGTTATGGTTGCTGGGGCGCTAAAACAAACGGTAAAATGTGGCGTGGTTACAGTCACCTGCATTTGCCCTTATTGAGAGGAAAATATGAAATATAATTTCACAAATATGTTTGTGTTAATTATTATTGAAGAAAAGTTTGTAATCAGGTTGACCTCAAAGACATTTTATGAGACACGTAATTGTAGTGTTTAGTGCGAGGTCACATGTTTAGTCATAAAACCATTTCCTCTCTTATACATGGTAAACTTTAACTGCAACTGTTAAGATTCCACATTTATGGGACTATTTCTTCCTTATAGACCTCTTCATTTTATAGAACTCTTCATATTATTCCAGAGCGTGATACACAGGAATGTAGAATTGACTTACCTAAAAAATAGATATTAAGATATATCATTTTGATGTTATTCTTCAAGCATTATTCAACAATGTGACAATACTGTGATATCGCAGGTGACAATATTTGTAATCATAATTATCCATAATAATCTAGAAACTCAAAGTTGGCTAAACATTACAAAAACCTTTCAAGAAGCAAATAGATATTCTCTGATTCCCCAAGGGTTTGTCTAATGTGCGTAAGGGAAACCTGACTGTCCCCCAACGTTTACATTCAGGGAAAGCAAGACTAGCCATGTTGGACTTCAACATGCCTGGTGTTAATGTCAGGAGCTTCATGAAATAACTTTCCAGGATCGAGCAGCTGCACAAAAGGCTAAGATTACCATGCACAGATCCAAGTATCAGCTGGGTTATGTAAAACATGCTTCCATTGATAAGTGAAAACATCAATTGTGGGGTAGCCCTTCTTTTCCATCATTCCCACCTAAGCCCACACATGGTATTGTGGCTGAATGAGCACAAGTGCCCACGGACAGGCTCCGTAATATTGTGACAAGCTTTCGCAGAAAAGTGAAGGTTGCTCTAGCTGCAAAACGGGGCCCAACTTTATGTTAAAAAGGACCTGTCACACCTCCTGACAAGTCTGTTTATGAATGGTCACCTGCCTGCAATAACAGACATGTCAGGAGAGATGACAGGTCCTCCTGAACAGCATGTTTTGCTTTATCACTTATAGATGTGAAATGTGAATCCTACTATGTGTATAATGTTGGCACTTTCACATAAGAAATATGTAATATATAAACCTTTGTTGCCACAACTATGCGAATTAATGATATTTTTTTTATCACCATACCTACTTCTTAATTGGGAATGTTTCTTCACTGTTTTCCCTGTATCTGTGTGAATATAAATGGCAGTAGAGACAATGTTAAACCCAGTAGAATTTGTTACAGCCGATTGTATTGATGTTCTGAAAGACATTTCAGCAAGAATTCCGGTACTGGACACATGAAGTCACCACAGTAAAGCTATGTTATTTCCCCAATATAATATATTCATATTGCGTGATTTCACACAGCCATGCAGTTATTTACAGAGACGTAGTGTAATCTTTTATTGAGATCAATAATTTTCTTTGTAAAATGTGTTTCACGGTAATAAAGGAGTACATTATGTAATACACGTTATACTAGGAGATTGCTGCTGTTTTATTGCTTTTCCGGATAAATAAAAATAAAATACAATTCTTGCAGAACTAGGAATAAAATACAAAAATAAGTGTTCACAGGAGAGGAAACATCTAAAATATAGAGAATACCTTGCTCAAGTAAATAATATTTAGTTTGAGTTCATAAAAAGGTAGACAGGCTCATATACACAGGTACACTCTCTTCCACAGTGCAGTTCCTCAACGCCTCGCCATTTAGTATTATTACAAGGGTTACAGTTTATTTACAACTTTATAACTATTTATAAGTTTATAGGATTTTAAGAACCTCATTGAATTTTAGCTTTTTTCCCTGCCACTGGTGTGCATCGCTTACTGGCAGCCTCTAAAGCAGAGGCGTTGCTAGGGTCTCAAAAGTTTCGGTACTCAAGCCCCAATGCATATGGCCCAATTGTCAAAACCTCCTCATACCCATGTGCTCTATACTTGCTGCATGGACAATACCAAACATACAGGACTATGCAGTACTGCATGGCTATTATATCCAGCACCTCACAGGTGACGTCTCCTCTGATGTAGATGTTCTCTTTCATTATCTTGTAAATTTGCCCAGGCAACTTCTTTCAGCCACCTCTCGTCTCTGCAGAGTTTGACACATAGACATCTTAGGTTCCTCACTTTTCTGTCTTTATCCTCCCGACCCTGATGCCTCAACAATGTCATCCTGTCAACCCCCATACTCTGCCTGCTGTGCTCCTAAACAAATACTATGTTGCCATAAATATAGTCCCCCTATAATAATAAAAAAGTCTCACCAATCAATTCTCTCAGTAATAGTGACCCCAATAATTATAATACTCCCCAAGAGTGCCCATTAGTAGTTCTCCTAGATTGTGGCAAATAATAATTCTCATGATCCACACCTAGTAGTAATAAGGCAACTCTATACCACCTCTCGTATTAATAAGGCAACCCTATAGAACTCCCAGTAGTACTAAGTTCTCTTGATAGTGCCCTCAGTAATTATAATGCTTCCTATAGTGCCCCCACTAGTTATATTGCCATGCCCCTCATAGTGCCCCAGTAACTTAAATACCCCCATATTGCCCTCAGTGGTTAAAATGCCCCCTATAGTACCCACAGTCCTTTCAGTGCCCCAGACCTTACAGTGCCCGTGGACCTCATTGCCCCCACCTGTTGTGTCCACATTCCTTAAACTGCCCCCTGTAGTGCCCCAAACCTTATAGTACCCACTGTGGTGCCCCTAGTCCTTAAACTGTCCCCCTCTAGTGTCCCCAGTCTTTATATTGCTCCCCTATAGTGCCCCACGCCATTTGAACTGTCTCCCTGTAGTGCCAACAGTCCTTATAGTGCTTCCCTGTATTGCCAATAGTTAAAATGCCCCTTATAGTACCCCCAGTCCTTTCAGTGCCCCTGTAGTGCCCCAGAACATACAGCATCCATGGACCACATTGTGCCCCCCCCCCATAGTGTCCACATTCCTTAAACTGCCCCTGTAGTGTCCCCAGTCTTTATAGTGCTCTCTTTAGCGCCCCCAGCCATTTAAACTGTCTCCTTGTAGCGCCAACAGTCCTTATAGTGCCTCCCTCTATTGCCAATTGTCCTTAACTCTCCTCTCTAGTGTCAAAAATCCTTAAACTGCCCCTTTTATTGCCCCAATCTTTCTAGTGCTCACTGTAGTGTCCACAGTCCTTAAACTGCCTCTGTAACAGACAAGGAAAAAGAAAAGACCAGATTTCCTTTCGCTGTCAGTGAAGTAGCAATAAGTTCCCAGCTTCTCAGGCACTTGCGTTGAAGTCAACGTGCAGCCTGCATCTAGGCGTAGGTACGCAATGATGTCATCATGTCTCCTAGGACCCGCTTACACTGTACTACTTCTTATAGACCTCAGGCTTAGTTGCCTGTGGCTTATGAAAGAGAACGGCAGGGCAGCACACACTAGACATTCATTTTTGAGTAGAGCTAATATGTATGCTAGACCAGTCACCAGCCCATCCTGTCAACGTACAAGGAATGAAGAGCTCTGATCCATCGCAACATCACCAGATATAGTTATAAATCTGTTGCTTTGATGTATGCATGGTTCATATGAATACCTAGATATAAGTTAATATTAGAGGAAATTTCTTAAAATTTGTTTCAGGTCAGATTCTAACAAATTGATCAGACAGAAGTTTTTTTACTTCATCGCTTCCATTGCAAGAAGGTACACATTATTTGTTTCCAGGAAACACATTTTAAAGAAGGCGGTGCCCCTGGCATTCGACACCGACATTACACGACCTGGCATTATGCAAACAATCCGATGAATAAAACTAAAGGGATTGCTATAGCAATTCATAGATCCCTACTTCACCAAATGCTGGGCTGTACGGCCCGATACTAGATACCTTATTCTTTCTTTGCTGAATGACAGGCACTAATTTACTTTCCTCAATGTTTATGCCCCCAATCAGAACTAGGTTTCTTTTCTGTTGGACTTTGTTGATAAAGCCTTGCCCATAGTACGTGGCACGGTTGTCCTTTGTGGTGATCTTAACCTCACCCTTGATTCCACGCTTGACAAGACAACTTCTCTGGCTGCACTGCCCTCTCCTATTCGGCCATTAAAAAGGTTAGGAAAGCGTTCCCTCAGTTGTAGTTATGTGACTCATGGCGTATTCAGCACCCTGTAAACAAAGATTACACTTTCTACTCCTCTCCAACATTCTCTTTCTTGGCATGACTCTGCACGCATTGGCAACATCCTGTGGTCAGACCACTCCTTGGTTTATTGCACTTTACATTTTCCCTTTCTTCCTAAACAGGAATGGACATGGCGATTGAATGAGTCTCTCCTTCTTGATTCAGTGTGCGCTGCTGACCTTACACAAATTGTAGAGAATTTCCATACTGATCATCACGCAGACTCCACCTTTCTTCCACTACAGTGGGAAGCTTTGAAGTGTGTCCTCCGTGGAGTTCTCATCAAACATGTCTCCCGTTTAAAGAGGGAGAAAGCACATTCTTTCAGTCTCGCACTTCAGAAGGTTGCCTCCCCTGAACTGGCTCATAAGCGTGCAATCTCTCTATCAACCCGCCGCAATCTCCAAAATGCTCGTATAGATGCTCAGCACCTGTTGGAATTGTCCTATAAGCATATGCTCCAACTTTGCTGTAGTAAATTTAACAAAAATGGCAATAAGACTGGGCGGTTGATACCCTCGGCTCTTCGGGGAAAACTGTCTGCCTCTCCCATTCTTGCCATAAAAAACTCCACTGGCCATGTAGTCCATATCTCCGCAGAAATTGCCTCCTCCTTCCATTCTTTTTACTCTGATCTTTATAATTTACCTTGTCCTTCTGTGAGCCGGTTGGGGCATGGACTTAAACCTTCTCCTCTGTCCTCTAAATTGTCTGAGATGGACTCTGCTACCCTGGAAATTCCTTTTACCTATGCTGAATTGCAGGTGGTGCTTAAATCCCTACCTGGGGGTAAGAGCTCAGGCCCTGACGGGTTCACAGCTAGGTTTTACAATACTTTTTCAATATCTCTCTCCCCTTTTTTACTTCGGGTCTTTAACACGGTGATGCTTGAACTCCCTTTTCCGGTCTACACCACGGAGGCCCATATTGCTGTTATCCCCAAGCCATGTAAAGAGCCACAAGTATGTGCAAGCCATCATCCCATTTCTTTCGTAAATATAGATCTCAAAGTGTACACCAGGTGAGATTTGTGCCAGGACAGGAGGCTCGTGACAACACATTGAAGACACTTGATATAATTCATCATGCTAAAACAAACAATATCCCCCTCATGGTCTTGTCCCTATGTTTTGGATGCACACAAGCTGTGCCATCTTATCAACTATCTGCTCCAAATTACAAACTGTTAGTTAGTCGTGCATGACGGAGAAAATAACACTGACACCTCTTCAAGGATCAAAGCAAAATTCTCTTGTTTATTAGAGGAAGTTAAGCAGTATATATGTACATCAGAGGTGGTGTCCCCCCCTGAGGCTCGTGGCATTGTTCCATTGGTCATTATACAAAGATAAATGTTCACTTCTATGCAATTAGCATATCTAACAAATGTAAACTATAGAGTGATCCCGGATGCCAGCGCCATCTTGTAATGGCTTTAGATCTTTGATGGCTTCAGATGTGGAAAAGGCCTTTAATAGTATTTCTTGGTCTTCACTCTGCACGGCCCTTTCCCACATTGGCCTCGGTTCGGGGTTCTTTATCCTTAGTTTGTATCAGCAGCCCTCAGCACGAGTTGAAGTTAATGGTACACTCTTTTCCTCCACCATTCACAATTGCACACGTCAGGGATGCCCACTGTCCCCATTGCTTTATTTTTTTTGTCATGGGACATCTTATGTCTTCCATTCGTAATAATCCAGATATTTCTGGAATGGACATTGGAGGTCATAAATAAAAAATGTGCAGCTTTTGCGGATGATCTTCTTACCTATATAACCAAACTCCGCATTTCTCTGTCATCCTTGCAGAGTGAAATCTATTGCTTTGGGAAATTGACCAATTGACCACGCCCTTTTACCCGCCCCTTTTTGTCGCCCACCTATTTAATGATTGTTCATCATGCCCCCCATGTCAGCCGTCAGCCCCCATCCATCATACCCCCCATGTCAGCCGTCAGCCCCCATCCATCATGGCCCCCATGTCAGCCCTCATCCATCATGGCCCCCAAGTCAGCCCTCTCCCACCATCCATCATGGCCCCCATGTCAGCCATCAGCCCCCATCCATCATGGCCCCCATGTCAGCCGTTAGCCCCCCATCCATCATGGCCCCCATGTCAGCCATCAGCCCCCCATCCTTCATGGCTCCCATGTCAGCCATCAGCCCCCCATCCATCATGGCCTCCCATGTCAGCCGTCAGCCCCCCATCCATCATGGCCCCCCATGTCAGCCGTCAGCCCCCCATGTGAGCCGTCAGCCCCCCATCCATCATGGCCCCCATGTCAGCCGTCAGCCACCCATCCATCATATCCCCCATGTCAGCCGTCAGCCCCCATGTCAGCCCCCATCCATCATGGCCCCCATGTTAGCCCCCCATCCATCATGCTCCCTAATAGGGGACAATGTTGGAGTCTGTGCCAAGGTGGGGGGGGACGTGATGTCAACCCCCCCCCCTCCCCCATGGCACAGACTTCATCATTGTCCCTCATCATGTCACCCCCCCCCTCCCATGGGTGGCACGTTTCTTTTCTTCCCCTTCAGGTGAATCATGAGGCGCACTCAGCAGCGCCTCTGGGCTGAGATCAGTGCGGTATCTACCAATGATATCACTGGGGATGGGTCTGGCTGGGGTCGGGTCCTCCTCACTAAGCATCAGCTCGCTCTGCCTTAAAGTTGTCCACAGTGTCTGCTGAGGCAGGCAGCTTTTACAGGCCACAGCAGCTCCCAAGCTCCACCTCGCCTCCCTTCAGTCAGTCCAGACAGCTGCTGCTGCTGCTGTCCGCCGCGACGCCACTGCTTGTCACGCCTCCTTGGGCCTGAGCCGCACGCACCGCTCAGGGAGTGCCGCACACCACACGGCACACACGTAGCCTGGCTGGGGGTGCTCCGGCCGCTGAAGAAAGCAGGTCTGGCTGCGAGGCGGTGATTAATTTAACACATTGCGGGCGCAGCCAGTAAGTAAGTCACTTAGAGTCTGTCTGAAGGGCGCAGGAGGAGGAGGAGAGCAGAGGTGCGGGCCAGCGCCCCCAGCAAGAAGGCGCTCTACGCGGTGGCGTATCTTGCTTACGGGTGGCGTCGGCCCTGAGCGGATGGAAGAACTGATTGTTCTCACCCCTCTAGAATCTTCTTGATTCTTGAGAACTTGGAGTCCGTGGGACTCTTTTCATTTGTCTGAGACGTCCCGGAATTTGCAGTCGTTATTTAGCCTCCTACCCACCTTCCCTCCCCTTCCTTCCCTTGACCTGTCCTTTTCTCTTCTTTTTTTCTTTCTTTCTTCCTCTCTTTACTGCTTGTGCTGTTACTTACAGACCACTGCTTTCCTATTTGACTATGAGGTACAACCTGCCCCTCTTTGGGCTTTCCACTCGGTTCTACATAAGCGGATACCTTATGATGACTTCACTCGCCTTTGTTCTTGATTACCATATAATTTTTATGTCTGTTAAAAAAGTTTCAAAGCGTAAAAAAAAAAAATTAATAAGAAAGTGAGCAAGTGACATTCTCAGGAAGTTACTTCCCCAAATATAGGCCTAGCAGTTGTGAAATCAATGACTATCTTGCAACATTCACAGTTAACACAGTTTACAGTTGTGTAAATGATTGCCCAACATGGCAGCAGAGTCCTCAATACATGAGATGCTAATTGGTGGTACAAATACCTTTTACACAGTGAACTCCATACTATGGAAAAGTGTCCTTGTCACTCACAAATGCAGCAGTTTGGGTATCTTTTCTCAACTGCACTTGAAAAATAAAATGTAAATTGTGTTAGTGATATAGACCAGTATGTCTCAACTTTTTCTAGCCGATTCCATCCAATTGTATCCTTACGACTCCTTCACACAGCATTCTTTTCTGGTGTTTTAAAATGCATGGAAAAAAACACATTTTAATTCCCAGCTTTTTAAAAATCTGCATTTTTTTAATGGAATTTTTGTGTCATTTCTAATAGCTTAAATCTGTTACATGCATTTTTACAGTTTTTAAAGCCCCAAGCCTATAGGGGAAACACCAGAAAAAAAGGCCATGCATAGAGCAAGTCACATTTTGAAGGAAAGATGCCACTGACCCAAAAAGGACCATCAAAAACTCACAAACCAAGCAAACTTCAAAGTCCCAAATCTATAATGCTTTGAGTTTGGATCAGTAGACCTGCTGCCATTCTGGGACACTAGTCTGTAATATGACCACCAATATTACCGGCTCTTGGGAAGCCGTCCTTAGGGTACTTTCACACTAGCGTTTTGGATTCCGTTTGTGAGATCCGTTTCAGGGCTCTTACAAACGGTCCAAACCGGATCAGTTAAGCCCCAATGCATTCTGAATGGATAAGTTCGGCTCCGTTCCGCCTCTATTCTGTTTTGGAGGCGGACACCAAAATGCAGCATGCAGCATTTTGGTGTCGGTCTGAAGAGGCGGAGCCTAATGGATCCGTTTTTTTTTTACAATGTAAGTTAATGGGGACGGATCCGTTTTCAATGACACATTATGGTGCATTTGAAAATGGATCCGTTCCCCATTGACTTTCAATGTAATTCAAAACGGATCCGTTTTGGACTTTGTCATTTTTCTTTAAACCTAATGCAAACGGATCCGTTCTGAACGGATACAAACGTTTGCATTATAGGTGCGGATCCGTCTGTGCAAATAAACAGACAGATCCGCACCAACGCAAGTGTGAAAGTACCCTTAGACTTATTTATCATGTTGCAAATTAGTGGCACAAATGTATGGCTGCTCATAGCAGGTTTAAAAAAAAATACAAACAGAAAGTGTAAAATGTGTTTGCTTTTTTTTTAGAGGATATTCACATGCGGCAGATTTGTTGCAGCAATTTCAGCGTACTATCACATTCTTGTTTAGTGCTCTCATTAAGAGAAACAAAATAAGAATATTACAGGTTTGATACCTTTTAATGGCTAACAAAAATAGAAGTAATGATGTTACATAGCGAGCTTTTAAGACATCATCAGTCCCATCATCAGGCATACTACAAGAATATATGAAGAAACAGCAATATATATACAATAAGAACAGACACATGGGGGAATGGATGGACATTTGAAAAACAACAGAACAACAGAATATCAAAGAGCTTGAGAATGAGTCCTTAATTATCTTACAGATAAGGGGTGTGAAAGTTTTATGGTCTCTAAATTGATGTTATCTCAGAGACCTGGTGCCCCGACTATGTCTATAGAAGACTCTTTAGATCTTGTATTGTGTCATAAATCTCGGGGAACAAATTCAGTCCAGTATTCAAAGTGTCAAGCAGTGTTATAAATAGTGTTGAGCGTGAATATTCGAATAGCCCATTCGATAATTTGCGAATATTGCGAATATAGCGCTGTATATTTGCAATTTCGAATATTCGTTTTTTTTGTTTTTTTTTTAGTTGTTAATCTTTGTTGCTCTCTGGTTGTCTTCCCACTTCCCAAAAGCTGTTCTTACCTGTCCGGAGAATTCCTGGCTCCCTGATCGCTCCAGTCAATGCCCGTTGCTGCTTCTGCCGACTTTCTGTGTGCATGGAGCGTCCCCATCCCAATGCCTCCATGCTAAAATGTACTGTCGGATGTGAGAATCACGATCTCACAAATTTGACTAAGTTGTTATCGCAATGCGATTAATATAACCTGAATTATTCGCATTGCGATATTCGTTATATTCTAGCAATACAACCATTAGGAACCCAGCTTTAAGTTGAATTCGCAATGCGAACATATACTCGCATTGCGAAATCAACTTAGAGCTGAGTTCCTAATGGCTGTATTGCTAGAATATAACAAAGATTGAGAATATAGTGCTATATTCGTGAAATTCGTCATCTTCGTTATATTCTAGCAATACAACCATTAGGAACTTAGCTCTAAGATCAGTTCGCAATGCGAGTATATGTTCGCTTCGCGAATGAAACTTAGAGCTAAGTTGCTTATGGTTGTTGCTAGAATATAACGAAGATTGAGAATATAGTGCTATATTTGTAAATTCGTGATATTCGTCATCTTCGTTATATTCTAGCAATACAACCATTAGGAACTTAGCTCTAAGATCAATTCGCAATGCGAGTATATGTTCGCTTTGCGCTAAATATTCGCAATTTCGAATATTCATTATTTTTTTTTTTTTTAGTTGTGCGATGACTGGAAAGATTATCCGTTGCAGAAATTTTGTTGCAAGATTTATTTGGCATAAATAGCTAGCCACATTCATAAAAATCAATTAAAGGCTAGCATAATCTAGTTTTTCACATCGCAAAATGTCCAAAAAGTAGTATCTAACATTTGGAGGATTCTGCATACCATGCCTTGTATGCATAAAGCAAGAATGTAGTATTTGGATTATTGCTAGTCTGGTCCTTTTTGTATAAGCACCAGGATTATTTTTAACTGTTCTTAGCTGGCTGCAGACCTGCCATGAGATGTTAGATCGATTCTGATTTATATAAGGAAGCCAAGAATGGTTTATCTTTAAACTTAGCAGAGGCTGGCTAGAAATGTCACTAGGAAAATAAATTGTGAGGGATAAAATTGTGAGACTTGTTGAAGAAAAATCTGTTTTTCATGTGAGAGAACTGTAGGAGGAGGATGTTTTGTCTATAATGTTTTTGTGGATTCTTTATAAAATATAAAACCGCCAGTGAAAAATTACAGTCTAAATGGGAAAATGCATTTTATCCCTGAGTTACATCACATAAATAGGAAGTGTACTTAAACCTTTCTACCATCTGTCCTAATTTTGGTGATAAAGTCTTACATTTACACTCTGGAAAATCAAAAGTTTTGGGTCTAGAGATAAGCAACTCATTTCCAAATGAATCAGATTTCATAAAAATCCAAAGCAGTGCCTGCCATTTTACATTTGAAATTCTATAATAATCATATTTTACCAATAGCAACATATAGTTTGGTCACAGTGAGGGGATGTCCAATTGAGCTTTTTAGTGTTTTCCAAAAATCTGTTGCAATTTTTCAACTTTTTGTGAATTTCTAAATAGGCATATTTTTTAGTGCGCAAATTGCAGTGTATAGTTTCTGTCGCACTCAGGGACATCCAATTGCTCCTTTTTCTATTTCCCAAAAACTTGTTGCAATTTTTCTACAGTTTATAAGTGCGCATTGCAATAAGCATAGTCAAGCCATTGGATGTACCCTGAGTGCGACCAAAATATACATTGCTACTGACACACTAAAGTTCATTTGATTGCACACTTATGAAAAGCAGAAAAATTGGAACATGTTTTTGAGAAAAAATTACAGGTAATCATTATCCGATTGGTGGGAATCTGCTTCCCAGAACACCCTCCAATCAGCTGTCTGAAGAGACTGCAACACTCCATGAATGCTGCAACCTCTTCCTAGGCCAGTGATGTCACGTTCAATATGACATGTTCTAGGCACAGCTCAGTCCCATTCAATTGAATGGGGCTCAGCTGCAATACCAAGCACATTCACTATCAAATAAAACGCGCTGTGCTTGGTAAGCTGCAGTTGAATTGGACTGAGCTGCGCCTAGGCTATGTTAATGATAAACATGACATCACTGGCCTAGGAAGAAGATGTGGTACTCACGGAACGCAGCCGTCTCTTCAAACAGCTGATCGTCAGAGGTACTGGGAGTCAGACCCCCACTGATCACATTGTGATGACCTATTCTGAAGAAAGATTATCAGTATTAAACACTTGGGCAAATCCTTTAAGGCATAATTTATGGACTGCTTGTTCAGTACAGGCCACTGTTTCTTCTTATACTAGCATGTGTTTGTATAAACACGGGGAGGTATCTGCACCTGGTAAGGCATAATGTTTGGACCACTTGTTCAGAACCAGCCACTTTTTTTTTCTAGTACCACTTTGTGTATTTAAACACTGGCAGGCAATTTTTGGACCTTTTTTTAAATTTTAAAAAGCATAAATCTGGCACAGTGTGTTTAAACAGGCTGTTTGTTAACACCGCCAAACAATCATTTACACTAAGCTACATATGTTAGGGTAACTCTGATGGTTTGCATTAGGGGCTGTCTCACCTTGTCCTTTCAGCGCTTCTGCTGGTCACTGCCATAGGCAAGCAGCGTTGGGATGGTGTAATCCCATCACTTCACAAGAAGCAGTGGCAATTTGTATTACAGGTCGGGCTGTTGAGAAAGCCCTTGACCTGTAAAAATTATTTCTCTGCGTGTGTTGGCGCTGCCATAGTGGTATTGAACAGCTACAAGGCCATTGTGAATACTTTGGAGCTGTTCTATACAAACTTACAGCTCAGATACAAATTTTCCTTTAATTTGCAGTGGTGGCTGTAAGTCCTAGAAACGAGCAGTGTTAAAACAGTAGAGAAATGAAACAAACCAAGAAAGGAGGAAACACTAAAAATAACTATATTATAGTATTTGCCAGTAAGGCCACCTGGACACGAATCTCATACACTTTGCTGGTATCGTATGTCGCAGTATTACCACACGGGAATCTGCATGCAATAAACATGTATTCCGCAGGATGTGTAGTTGGTCTAAAGAGCTTGAAAGGGGAGAAACATAGAGCGAGAGAAAATACATTTGCCAAAAAATAAATTACTGTATTTTCTGGCATATAAGACTACTTTTTAACACATGAAAATCTTCTCAAAAGTCGGGGGTGTCTTATACGCCGGTATACTGCGTGCTGAAACTCACAAGGACCTTTTACTGGTCCAACGATTGTTAGATAATGATATGTATGTGTAGAGTGGCGCCCAGGGATCTCCCTGCACTTACTATTATCCCTGGGCGCCGCTCTACACATACGGTATATATCATTATCTAATAATTGTTGGACCAATGAAAGGTCCTCTTTACTTCCAAGCCGGACTGTAGAAGCTGTCCTTCTCCAGCTTCAGGGACAGGCGCCCTCTAACTGAGCCACTGTGCGCTGCATCCCGGCCAGTCGCTCCTGAAGCAGCCCCCTTTCCCTTCTCTCAGTGGTTTTCTCATGCTCGGATCGTCTGTTTAATTTTTATTTGGTGTGCGTTGGAAGAGGGGTAGTCTAGTCTTATACGGCGAGTATAGCCCAAACCCCATATTTTAACAGGAAAAGTAGGGGGTCATCTTATATGCACCGGGAAATAAGGTAAATATGAGTCCTTGGAGACCTCACAGTGTCATATACCAATTTTCAGGACAGTTTGAGCACTTTCACTTTGGGTAGAATTGATTTGGACCGGAATCAAATTTCTGACTGAATCGAGTCAGACCCAAAAATGAATTTCAAGAAATTTGCTCATCTCTAGTTAGGGCATTGTTTGAATGGAAGAGGTGGGTGCCTTATTAATGTCAATTGTGTGTTTGAGAAAATTAGTAGACCGTATTTTTCGCCCCATAAGACACACTTACCCCCCCAAAAAAATGGAGGAAAAATGTCCTTGCGTCTTATGGGGTGAATGCTGACATTTTACATCGCAGTCTGTGATGCTCCAGCATCGCAGACTGCGATGTATCAGCGCGGAGGGACTGGGAGGAGGGGCTGGAGGCCGGCAGTTGCGGCGGGTCCAGGTTCATTCACTGTACTCTGGCCCCGCCGCTTACAGTCTGCAGTATAGGAATGTAAAATCTCTAATTCAATTCAAGTTAATTACAGATGCGCCCTCACTTGTAATATCTACTCACTAACAGCTCCTGTAGAACGCAGGGCGGGCGGGTGGCAGCGTAACTCACTGATGTCACGTGCCTGTCACGTGTCATCCACAGATCCCCCATAACAGTGCCATCCACAGACCACCATTAGTTCAAAACCCACCAAAAGCACACCTTTTGGTTAAAATGATTTTTTTTTAATCTTTCTCCCCAAAAACCTAGGTGCGTCTTATGGGCCGGTGTGTCTTATAGGGCGAAAAATACGATGCTGCCAAGTTAATTCCTGGCAACCAAGTAAAACGTGTCTTTGCAGAACTACCTGAATTCGTCTTCAGGTTTTGGATTTGTGAATTGTGCCTATCATTTCTTTAACCCTAAGTTCACACTTGAGCGTTTTACAGCGCGTTCGAACGCGCTGTAAAACGCTTAACACATGCAAACCAATGCTTCCCTATGGGACTGGTTCACATTTTCGCGTTTTACAGCGCGTTTGAACGCGCTGTAAAACGCCCTACGCATAAACAAGTACTTGAGCTTTTTTTGGGGCGTTTGTCGCGCGTATTGTGATTGACACCACAGTAGTCAATCACAAGAACGCGCGTACGACGCGTGTTTCCTATTTGCAAAAACGCGCTGTAATACGCGTGACAAAAACGCCCGTAAAACGCGCGTTTCAAGAACGCTCAGGTCTGAACCCAGGGTAAGGGTTCCTTTAAGCAGAGGCTTTTTGTAGCTTTTTTTAGGTGTTTTTGCCCATATAGTGTCTTTTAGCAGCTATATACACCCTGTACACCAACTCTTCCTAAAGTTGCTAAAAACAACAACTATGGAGGTTTATGAAAGTGTCAGGAGATGAGGGAAAAAAACACCTGGATCTGAATACTGATGTAATGGCATGTAATTAAAAAAAAAAAAAAAAGTGACCACATTTTGTAAACTACAACACTCAAGGAATTTTTAAGAGGTGTAGCAAGCACTTCACTGAACAGCTGTTTCATAGAATTTTTAATACTTCGGTGTGAAAATGATGATTTAGGCCCAAATTTTTTATTTTTACAAAAGATAACAGGAGAATAGCCCCCCCCCCCCATTTGCTACCCACTTTCTCTTGAATACAGTAACACCCCAACTGTGGTCGTTATTTGGGGATACGCCAGAGCTCAGAAGGGATGGAGCGGCATATGGATTTTCTAACATGCAATTTTCTGTCATGGTTTTTAAGAGCAATAAAAATGTTTTATTTTTTGTTGAATGAGCTGCGTGAAGGCTTATTTTGTGCGAGACAAGCTATACTTATTATTGGCACCATTTTGGCGTACATTTGGCTTTCTGGTTGCTTTTTATCTAATTTTTGGGAGGGTAAGTCGCAAAAAAAGCAGTTTGGTGTCATTTTTCTATTTTTGTTTTTACACTGTTCACTTGATGGGGTAGATCATCATTACGGACGCAATGATACCAAATATGTATATTTTTTTTTTATTTTTACGTTTTACACAAATTATTTTTTTTTTTAAATCAGAATTTTGTGTTGCCATTTTCTTAGAGCCATATTTTTTTTATTTTTCTGGTTATAATCTTGTATGAGAACTTGTTTTTTGCGGGATGAGGTGACGTTTTTATTGCTACCATTTTGGGATACATGCAACTTTTTGATTGATTGATATTATGTTTTTTGTCAGGTGAGGTGAAAAAACAGTTTTGGCATAATATTTTTTTTTTTTACACAGTTCAATTGATGGGGCAGATCATGTGATATTTTTGTACAGCCAATTGATACGGATGCGGCGATACCAAATATGTCAATTTTTTTTTTTTACATTTTACACAATAACAGCATTTTTAGGGGAAAAAAATCATGTTTTTGTGTTCCAATTTTCATAGAGCCATATTTTTTTTATTGTTCTGGCTATGTTCTTGTGTGGGGACTCATTTTTTGCGGGATGAGGTGACGTTTTTATTGCTACCATTTTGGGGTAGATACGATTTTTTAACATTAACATGTTTTTTAGGAGGTGAGCTCACTAAAAAAAAATCTGTTTTGGCACAATCATTTTTTTTTTACAGCGTTCACCTGACACCAAATATGTTGATTTTATTTTTTTTCTTCTATATTTTAACATTTTTTAAATTACAAATTTTTTTATGCAGCGTGTGGATACTGTACAACACTGTAGACTTGCCACATGAAAATCCATGGCAGCAAATCCACAGTATTTCAGTCACATATGAACGTACCCTAAGGCCCCATGCACACGACCGTTGTTTGTTTCCGCGTCCGTTCCGTTTTTTTTCACGGATAGGATGCTTCCCCATTCATTTCAATGGGTCCGTCAAAAAATGCGGATGGTCAACCGTTTTTGTTCCGCATCCGTGATCCGTGTTTTCATTCCGTCAAAAAAATAGTGCATGTCCTATTTTTTTCACGTTTGCGGACAAGGATAGGCATTTTTACAATGGATCTGCCATAAAAATCGGATCCGTCAAAAAAAACGGTCCGTCATCCGTTTTTTTTGACGGACGCAAAATTTCAAGGAGGATCGGACGCGGAGGCAGGCAACGGTCGTGTGCATGTAGCCTAAAACTGTATTTTATGTATAGATACACAGAAAAAAAATTGAATAGACAGATAGATAGATAGATAGATAGATAGATAGATTTTGACATTTATTGTAAAAAAAAAAAATGAAAGAAAGAAATGTTAGGTGCTCTATACACACCAGTCTCCCTCTCTGGCAGGCTGTGATGAATGGGAAATCATAGTAACTTTATATAAGGGTCCATTCACACGTCCGTTTTTTGCGGATCCTATTTTCCAAGAATTCTTTCCGTTTGTCATCCGTTTTTTGCGGATCCGCAAAAAAAAACGGATAGAAGAATACATTTTCCTATTCCAATGAAGTTTTATCCGCAATTTTCGGATTAGAATAGGACATGTTTTATTTTTTGACGGACACTATGTACTGAGAAAATTATGCGGACAGCACACTTTGTGCTGTCCGCATATTTTATAGACCTATTGAAAATCAATGGGTCCGAATTCTGTCCGCAACTATTCCGAAAAATCGGGATCAGATGCGGAACTAAACAACGGACGTGTGAATGGACCCTTAGTTTATTATTTATACACAAACTTTTGCATAATTACTGTGACTGGATGCCACAGTAACCACATGCCCTGGAGACCATTCTGATTGGTCTGGAGGCAGCAGGAGTCACAGAGGTACTATGAGGCTATTGCGATCTCTGTCTCCAAACAGCCCTTAGGAGAGGGAAATCATTCGGAAACACTTGTGAGCGCTGTAACTGGATATTACAGCCCTCACATGCCGTGGAGGCCATACTGATTGGTCTCCAGGTGAAAAGAGCTACCCCTCCTACCAGCGGTAATAAGGGGGAGATAGTACAAGCATTTCTGAGTGCTGTAACGGGATATTACAGCGCTCACAGGCCCTAGGGACCACGCTGATCGGTCTCCAGGGCTTATAGATTTGCATTGCAATCGCGATGCCTAGTTTAAATACTGCCCTCTCTGACCGGCAGTAATGAGGGGGAGATGGTACAAGCATTTGTGTTTGCTCTGACTGCTTGTCAGCCTGGAGACAAGGAAAAAAGATCTCAGGATAAGGATCCATTTACACATCAGTGTGTGTTTTGCGGATCCGCAAAACACGGGCACCGGCAGTGTGCGTTCCGCATTTTGCAGACCGCACATCGCCGGCACTCTGATAGAAAATGCCTTTTCGGACAAGAATAGGACATGTTCTATTGTTTTGCAGAACGGAAGTGCGGACCCGGAAGTGCGGATCCGGGCAAGACACAGTGTGTCCCCATAGAAATGCGGAACAGAATTGCGGACGTGTGAATGGAGCCTAACGGCTCCGTTTACGTTCCGTTATTTGCGTTCCGTATATGGAACCATTCATTGCAATGCATAGGTACTCCGTATGCCTTCCGTTTCAGTTTTTCCGTTCCGCTCAAAGATAGAACATGTCCTATTATTGTCCACATAACGGACAAGGATAGTACCGTTTCTATCAGGGGCCAGCTGTTCCGTTCCGCAAAAACGGAATGCACACGGACGTCATCCGTATTTTTTGCAAATCCGTTTTTTGCCGACCGCAAAATACTGAAAAATCCATACGCTTGTGTGCATGAGGCCTAAAGCTCCATGTTCTTGGCTGTCAGAAGACAGCTGAGTCACGGAGCTTCTACGTACAGGGGGGGAAAGCTTCAGGACGTTTCAGAACATCCATTCAGAAATAGAGATCCACTACCCGAACATTTATAGTCAACGGGCAGACGGGAAGTGGTTAAGCAACTTCCTATTCATTTAAAGTGTAGCTGTCACCTCAGACAACTGATGACATAGAAACATGCAGGATGTTGTATATGTTGTTGTGCAACTGCATGTAGTGTTATAGAGTCTGTCCTGTCACTTGCTGGCAACTGCCTCTGGAATTATTTTGCAAAATGCATGTAGAGACTTTTCATTGCTGTTGATAACTGACAAGTTCTGTGCCTCACATGTCTGTAATCAGCATCTCGGTGCTGCCATACTGTTTGTAACCATCATGTTTGTGCCTTCTGTGAGAGACTGTAATGGTATGCTCGCTGCATCTATCTGAGTAAGGCCTCATGCACACGACCGTTGTTTGATTCCGTGTCCGTTGCTCCGTTTTTCGTGATTTTCCGCGGACCCATTGGTTTTCAATGGGTCCGTGGAAACCTCGGCAAATGCACCGTTTGTCCTCCACGTCCGTGGTCCGTGATTCCAGTCCGTCAAAAAAATATAACCTGTCCTATTCTTGTCCGTGAAAAACGGTTCACGGACCCATTCAAGTCAATGGGTCCTTGAAAAATACGGATGGCCATCCGTGTGTCATCCGCGTTCCGTGTCCGTTTTTTTTGAGGATCCCTTGGCAGGCACTTGGGAAACATTGTCAGCCTGTCTTTTGGTAAAATCTTTTGGGTCATGTCCGCTAAAAAAAACGAAAGACACACGGAAACACAACGGAAGGCAAAAACGGACACGGATCACTGAACAACGGAACCCCTTTTTGCGGACAGCATAAAAAAACGGTCGTGTGCATGAGGCCTAAACCTCTGTTCCAGTGAACCTGTCATTGTGCCATCCTGAGTGGGGACCCTTTTGCACATTCTTCACATTATTTGATTAAAATTAGCTTTGAAGGATGACATGATCTCTGACTACATGATCTCTGACTTCTACTGCTCTTCGGAATGACCTGTATTTCTGCATTAATTATTAACTAATTGTGGCCTGATCTTATGTAGCTCGCAATAATAGACAAATAGGATCTAACTAAACTAACACAAACAGTTGTACTATTCATGTCATTTATTGAGCACACTGAGCAAACATCCACAGTGCAGCAGGGAAAAGTGAACCTTTGAATTTTCTAACTTGTAGAACTTTCTTTTTCCTAAATTTTCCTGTAGCTGGAAATAAGACTTGCACGATGTTAAGAAGGAATTTTGGACCATTCCTCCCTACAAATGTGTTTCTTTATCAATATTTCTTCATCAATATTTCAGGGATGCATTGCATGCACAGCCCTCTTCAGTAGTGATGAGCAGCATAGGCAATATTCGAATTCACAATATTTTGCACATTTTTGGCCGAATATTCGCCATAAATTCGCAAATTCGTGATCTCCAGTCATTATTTACTTGATTGCAAAAATCGGCAATGTAATATATTCACAATAAAAATTCGCGATTAGAATATTTGCGTTTAACACTAAGAGGTAGGCAACTTTCCTATTGGTTGCTAGGGATATTGCTAAGTGCCGATATTTGCGATAAATATGCAATAAACTTGCAATTAGAATATTTGTGATCAACACTATTAGCCAATACGAATATATATAGCACTATATTCTAAATATTTGCGAAAGTGGCGATATTCGCAATTAAAATTTGCAATTCGAATATTCGCGCTCAACACTACTTTACTTTTGTGCTTTGGCTCATTGTCTTGTTGTACGTATCTTTAACTTGAGGTCATGGACTGTTGTCTTTACATTCTCCTGTGAAATCTTTGTATATGCCTTTGAATTCATTGTTCCCTCAATGACCGCAAACACCCTGGTCCTGGAGCTAAACAGCCCAAACTGTGATGCTACCTGTATAATGGCAGATTCAACACATTGCCAGTCTGGGCCTGAGCTGCATCATATATATACACAAATGGACCCTAAGTAGGCAGTTGGGCATTGCTGTGTGTCCATGATTTACAACAATAATACAAAAACAACGCCAAACTGTTTTTAATTCTTCGCTTCTCCAACGATGCCACTCTTGTAGACCCTTCCAGTCTCTGTATTCTTGTCCTGCTGTGATGACAATATATCCACGTGATTGCTTTAGCCAATCACTGGCCTCAGCTGTCACATGCCATACATGCTAGCATCACCACTGAGGCCAGTGACTGGCTGCAGTGGTCATGTGCATGTACAGCATGTCATTGCTGTTGTGAAGTAAGCAAAGATGGCGGAGAGTGGCAGCACTGAAGTGTCATGGGATTGAACAGCTGATTATTATTTTTACTTTATAAACGTTAGTATTTTTTGCTAACTTTTATTTTTCAACTCCTAGACAACCCTTTTAACCCTCCCCGTCACTTGCTGTTACAATACCAAAGTAATTTAGATTCTAACATTCATATTTATACTTTAAATACATTATACCTTTATTGCTGTAAAACTTTCAGATTTTATTTATTATAAAAACCCCTTTGCCCTTTTTGCTTTTGATTTTCTTGTTGGATAAGCTTGATAGACAATATACGTACTAAAGAGATGTACTAACAAATATTCTCTATTTCTCTTAGGCTATACATAGATACACTGGTCTCTACAATGTTGAAGAAACATTTATTGGAAATAACACAGTCACACATAGGACAGAAGTTCTTGTTTTTTTCCCTATGAAGATACTCTTCTGCCTCGCAGACACTCTAAGGTAACAAGACATGTGCTTCACTTACTGCTAGATGCAACCAGGGGCGTAGCTAAAGGCTTACGGGCCCTGGTACAAGAGTTCAGCTTGGGCCCCCCATCCCTCAGTGCTTTGCGTGTTTTCTTATGCGGCACAAGTGTCTTTGGGCCCCTTCAGGCTCCTGGGCCCAGTAGTGACTGCTACCTCTGCACCGCCTATAGCTACGCCCCTGATGCAAGCTATCACAAGTCATTTTCAATATGCTGGTCAGCTGTTGGTACTCCTGCCTTCCAGCATTGAGGAGATATGGGTTTAAATCCAATGAGTGTTGCACGGTATTTCTCATCCCAGTGTTCATAATAATTTCCTGATATTCCATTCTATTTCCATGTCCCAATAACTTATGTTAGTTGCCCATATGTCAAGTTAGCCTTGGGAGTTGTGTGGTTTTAGGTAATTGCACATTGGCCGTAAGGTTCCATTCACACGTCCGTTGTGCATTGCGGATCCTCAAATTGCGGATCCGCAATACACCCGGCCGGCACCCCCATAGAAATGCCTAGGACATGTTCTGTTTTTTTCTGGAGATGCGGACTAGAAGTTCGGGGTCGCGCTCTGGAAATGCGGATGTCGACATCACGCTGTGTGCTGTCCGCATCTATTCCTGCCCCATAGAGAATGAATGGGTCCGAGAATTGCGGAATGGGTGCGGACACATTCTACGGATGTCTCAATGGACCCTAAAGGGGATACGTTCATAATTTTCGTCAAATGGATGCTCTCAGCAGATGAAACTTGCAAAGTGCTTGGGCCTGACAAGTTTCCCTATTTTGACTTTCTTCCTGTAATATTTGTGCGAAATGAAATGAGGAACCTTGTTACTTTCTGCCTCGTTTAAATACAGCTTTCACAAAATGTGTTTTCTCCCCTGAGCCTTCTTTTTAGTATTCTGAGGTCAAGAACAATGCAAATAAGGGGCCAAAATGCTGAATCTATGTCCTTGACTTTCATATTACCATTATAAATAATCTAACCTAGTGGTTTATCAACTAAAACCACATACTGAACCGTAACAATTTTTCCTCTATAATTTTTATTCTATTTTCTGTACATGATGGGGGGTGGGGAGATCATGTTGCTTGAGTTGCTGCTCTATTCTGTGAGCAAAATTTTAGAGATTTGCCATCTACAACCACATAGACATGACAGTTAAGAAAAGACCAGTTTGAATTCTATGGCAGAGTTTTGTGTGCATGCTCTGTGACCTTTGCAGAAGTCATTGCGCAGCAAGGATTACAGCTCTGTCCATCGCCTATTCTCTAGAAAATAGTGTCAGTATACTATGAGGCTCTTTTTACTAAGTGTGAAAAGTGTACACTTTTAGATTTTTTCTTTTCAAAATAGTTATTGAAATAAAAAATTGGTAAAAACATAAACTTTCTAAAAATATGTTTAACGTAAACAAAACAGTAAAAAAAAAACCTGGTTCTTAGTTTGTAACCTGACATTCAGTCGTACTTTTGTAGTGTAGCCCCTTCTCTACTTGGGAAGAGTCTCATATGCACCCCATTTTCAGAAAGCTTACATTTTTACCTAACTCTAATTCAATGTGTTACTATTCTATAGAATACACTGTCCAACCCTAAGAACTCCCACCATTCATCAGAGCAAAGAGGCTATAAAAAATCTGAAAAACTTCACTAGTCTGTTTTTGTATGTAAAAATATGTATGTGGAGTCAGCATAGTACAATGTATAGTACTATAAAATATTATAATGCCACTATACCTAAACAAACTGTGAACATGCCTTTTAATTCTACTGATTTGTTGGGATTGAACCATCATTAGTCTCTCAACGTATATTATTTCTGGAAAGCCCTGTGTAAAAGTACAGTATTTTTAGCTTTTTAAGACACACCTAGGTTTTAGAGGAGGAAAATAAGAAAAAATATATATTTTTCATCAGACCTTGGATCAGACCCCCAATCCTCATCAGACCTCAAATCAGGCCCCAATCTTTATCAGACCTCAGATCAGACCATCAATCTTCATGATACCCCCAGATCAGACCCCCAACCCTCATTAGGCATCAGATCTGACCCCAATCCCTCATAAGAACTCAGGTCAGACCCCCAATCCTCATCAGACCTCTGATCAGACCCCCAATCTTCGTCAGACCTAACAGCCAACAAAATAAACAAAATAACTTACACCACTCGCTCAAGATGGCCCAGCCACTTGGCAGATCCAGCGTGCTCTTCCTGCAGTGCTGCGCTGTGACCTGACATTGCACGCTTAAGCGCACTACATCCTGTCATTCTACATAGTCCGGACACAGCACAGTGTGATGCCAGAAGAAGACCAGGGTGCGGTGAGTAAAGCCAACACCAGGACTGCTACAGTCACTACTCCCTGGTTTTACTGGAAGCACTCATTAGTACTCGCTTCATAAAACACACTGTCATTTTTCTGACACTTTTGGGGGCAAAAAAAAAGTAAGTCTTATGGTGCGGAAAATACAGTAATATAAATGAAAATGGAAATGACTACTTAAAGGACATCTTTCATCACTATTATAGTGTATTTCAATAAAGCCATGCCAAATGTCTTAATTAAGAAAGTAGATGAAGATATACGTTTTATTTCAATCTCCCTTTTTGAGTTTATTAACCTACTGTTCCATTTAATTTAAAAGGGTTTTCTGAGAGTTGTATACTGATGACTTATCCTCATGGACATGATGCAGACCTGCAGATAAATATATGTTATTAAGTTGGATGTATTCTCTTTGTCCATACATTAGTCTATATTATATAGTGAGAGTGGCCAAACCCTACAACTATATTTGTAGTGTAGTTAAAACATTGCAAAGAGTATGTCATATGATTTCTTACACGATTAACTAGAAATGATAGCTTCACCAACAAAAAACATAAATAATACAATTAGTTACTTATAGTATGTGCAGCTTTGAAAAATTCAGAAGAATTGCTGCTTGGTAAAGTGAAATTACAAGTGTAAAAACTGCTAATATCGCTTTTCATAGTATGCACAGCTACTGCGGTATCTATTTCCTGAGATTTGTTTTTGCAATAAAGTGTGATCGTCTGCCCAGTCTAGTAGAACTCCATTTCCCCTCAGTGCTTTGTAGTGGAAGGAAATTACAAATACAGTAAGCATAATGTATACATATAGTAACCCACTATCAATTTTTGGAGTTTTTTTTATTTTTGTACTTGCAGAAAAAACTGGAATAGGATATAAAGTGGCATATTTATTAAGATCAGTGTTTTAGGCGCCAGTCTTTATAAAGACCCTATAGCTGGCAGAGTATCAGCCAAAGTTATGAATAGGCACAAGCCTCTCCTTAACTTCAGCGCATCCAGCACCAGTTCTAATTGTAAGCCAGCTTCCTAGCTGTCTTATAGTTAGACTATTTTCTATTATGAAAACAGGCGTAGAAAATGGTAAATGAGACCCACATCCCGTCCCATGCCATGGCCACTTATTTAGACCTGGTATGAGTGGGGAGAAGTCGCAGATTGTGGCGAAACTAAGGCCTCATGCACACGACCGTTGTTTTGGTCCGCTTCCGAGCCACATATTTTGCGGCTCGGGCGCAGACCCATTAACTTCAATGGGGCCGCAAAAGATGCTGTCCGCATCTGTTGCTCCATTCCGTTGTCCCGCCCAAAAAATTTAGCAGGACAAGAATAGGCATTTCTATAATGGGCCGCATTGCGTTCCGCAAATTGCGAAACAGAATGCGGAGCAGCTTCCATGTTTTGCAGATCCGCGGTTTGCGGACCGCAAAACACATACGGTCGTGTGCATGAGGCCTTACTGTTGAGCCACTATCTGTGCCTGAAATATGCCTAATATAGGCGTATTTCAGTATACTAAATGACCTCCAAAGTATAAAAAAATAAAATAAAATACAATAGGTTTAATTAAAGATAAGTGAATTGATTCTGACTAGAAATAAATTAACTTTTTGAATTAATTTTGTTTCCAATTTGTCGAAAACAATTTTTTAATCGAATTTTGATTGAATTGATTCTGCAATCAAAAGTCCTCTAATTGGCCTGAAAATTGGTTTATGATATGCTATGTTTATGATAAGTCTTCCAGGACTTTGCTATTTCTCTCCTCCCTTTTTAAACTCTTGATTGCAAAGAAAGCAATAGCATATGCTTTATAATATTAAAAACCTTCCAAAAATTGTCCATAATCGGGGGCAAATGGTGTTTAAACACACACAGTGTTATCGGGAAAAAAACAGTGGCTTGTTGGGATCAAACATCCAAAAATTATGCCTGCTCCTCTTTATACACACATGTTAATGTCATAATAAGCAGTGGCTTGTTCTGCACAAGCATACAAAAATTATGTGGGAGCAGCAGCTGTACAGAGTTAATGTGGAAAGGGTAAGGTTTGTAGGGGTAATAGTGGCAGCCATAGTAGCGGCAGCACAGCATGGAACAGATAAAGCAGCAAGTAGTTGTATGTGTGACTGTGTTGGGAGAGTAGTAGTAGTGGCGGCTGTGTAGGGGTAATGGAAGTGGCAGTAGGAAGATTAACAGCAGGGAGTAGCAGCAGCTATATGGTATGGCACAATGAGAGCAAATTAGGCCAGTCTGCCTGCCCAGATTTCCATAGGGTCAGGGAACACAGTATGTGCTGGGGAAAGGCCACATTCATTTTGAAAATGAGATAATTTTAAGTAATTAAAAAAAAAAAATGGACTGCTGGGCAGAAGTATGAATATCATACAGCAGAATTAAATTTTGGTTAAGGAGCAGAACTGGATGACATTTCAAAAATGAGACAGCCATAAGTCCGACTGCCGTAGAGAAGAATAAAATTCAGTCAAAGGCGCTGAATTGTGCAACTTTTCTTAAAGGAGACAATTTTAACTGACAGCAGAAGTTCCAATAACATGCAGCAGAATCAAATTTGGGTGACAACGCCAGCTGCTTCACTGAATACCCTCTCTGAGATGACACTGGAGGCTGGACAAGACAGTGCAGCGATAATAAACTGTGCCAGTTCCAGCCATGGTTTCATTTGTCTGCTCATAAGTCCATGGCACCAGGTAACAGGCTATGTGCCAGGGAAAGGCCACTGTCATTTAGAAAATAAGACCATTTTAAACATTGCTCCACATTTCCATAATGATAAGATACTTTTTACAGACACCTGCCCTGGCAAAAAGTCCAACTGATGACATATAGAAGAATTACATTTTTTAGAAGAATTTAAACTTTGTCGAAGGCATTACTATGCACTACTGTGGACCCCTGGCCAAAAGTCTGACGGATGGCATAAAAGAGAAGAATTCAATTTTGGAAAAGAATTAGGTTTTGTTGATGGTGCGGAATGTCACCACTATGGACATAGACACAATAGTCAAATAGATGGCTTCTTCTGATTGATGACCTGTTTTCTCACTAGATCTGGTGATGCGGGCTCATGTTTGCGGAACTGCAAGACATTTTAAAAAAAAGCCAATTTTTATGGACCACTGACTAAAAGTAGTAATATTAGAGAACAGTATTAAATTTAGATAAAGGTGTGGAACTGCACCACATGTACAACTAAGTGGTACAACAGCAACTGCACCAACCGCAGCTTCACAAAAGTTCAGCTTGCACAAAAGCTAATTGATGGTTGTGGCCACACATTCTATTATGGATGTCTCATAATGTAGAGAAGAAGAAGGAGTCTGAGAAGGCATCTGAGCAGGAGAAGAAGCAGCTGATGATGACAAGGACCGCTTAGTGCCACGGTGGTCACAGTCACACACCCTGCAATTGTGATCATTATGCCACTGTCATCAACTTAGTAGCAGCCAAACCAATGTATTTACCTGAATGGGACAAAGCTACAGGACCCTGCACACTACTGTTTGTATGTCATGCTGGTAGAAAGCTGAGGTAAACAAATAATATTGAACACTTGTCCTAAGGATAGGCCATCAATAGGCTGATCCTGTAAAAACCTGTAAAAAAAGTCCTGTAAAAAAAAAAAAAAAGAAGGGCATCTGTTAACAGATTTGTACCTATGAAACTAGCTGACCTGTTGTATGTGCTCTTGGCAGCTGAAGACATCTGTGTTGGTCTCATGTTCATATGTGCCCAGCATAAAAATGGAACACCCCCGATTCATGAAGAGTCCCCTCCTCCCCCAGCACTCAGGAGAGGTAAACAACCTGTGGAGGAAACCTCTAGTGCAGGGCCAACCTGCGGCTCTCCAGCTGTTGTAAAACTACAACTCCCACCTTTTCCTGCTGTAGGGTGATAGCTGTAGACTGTCCCGGCATGATGGGAGTTGTAGTTTTGCAACAGCTGGAGAGCCTCAGGCTGGCCATCCCTGCTCTAGTGAACCATGGCCAGAGGATTGCCCTTCCCTTGGTCTTAGAAGGCTAATGCCAACACATAGCAGCATATTTTATCAGAAATTGTACATTTACAGTGCAATATAATATACATCCACTATAGATATACATAGTAACATAGTTTATAAAGCCAAAAAAAGACATCTATCCATCCAGTCGGCCTGTTATCCTGCAAGTTGATCAAGAGGAAGGCAAAAGAAACCCTGTGAGGTAGAAGCCAAAATTCCTTCCTGATTCCAATCAGGCAATCAGAATTACTCCCTGGATCCCACAACCCCTCTCTAGTAACTATAACCTGTAATATTATTACACTCCAGAAATACATCCAGGCCCCTCTTGAACTCTTTTAGTGAACTCACCATCACCCCCTCCTCAGGCAGAGAGTTCCATAGTCTCACAGCTCTTACAGTAAGGGATCCTCTTCTATGTTTGTGTACAAACTTCATTCCTCCAGACGCAGAGGATGTCCCCTTGTCACAGTCACAGTCCTGTAGATAAATAGAAGATGGGAGAGATCTCTGTACTGACCCCTGATATATTTATACATAGTTATTAGATCTCCCCTCAGTCGTCTTTTTTTCTAAAGTGAATAACTCTAACTTTGATAGGGTACTGTAGTCCACCTATTCCAGTTATCCTTAAGTTGCCCTCCTCTGAACCCTCTCCATCTCTGCTATGTCTCCCGTGTTCACAGGAGCCCAGAACTGTACACAGTACTCCATGTGTGGTCTGACTAGTGATTTGGACTATGTTCTCATCACAGGCATCTATTCCCCTTTTGATGCAACCCATTATCTTATTGGCCTTGGCAGCAGCTGCCTGACAATGGTTTCTACAGCTTAGTTTGCTGTTCATTAAAATTCCTAGCTCGTTTTTCATGTCAGTGTTACCCAGTTTTTTACCATTTAGTATGTACGGATGACTTGCATTATTCCTTACCATGTGCATAACCTTACATTTGTCAGGGTTAAACCTCATCTGCCACTTCTCTGCCCAAGCCTCCAATCTATCCAGATCCCACTGTAGCAGTATACTGTCCTCTTGCTAAGTTTAGCAACGATATGGGGCGAAAGGTTTGAGGTGAATGTGTTGGTTTTCCTGGTTTTGGGATGGTTACAATGACCGCTTTCAACATCTCCTTAGGGAATGGGTTACCTGCCATACAGCTTGAAAATACAGAAGTAAGGGAGGGGAGAAGAATCAATTGGAACGATTTATAGTATTCATTTGAAAGGCCGTCTGGGCCAGGCGCTTTCCCCAAGGGGAGGGAAGAGATTAGCCTTTCAATGAGGAAAACATCAAATAAGGGAATCTGGGAATTGCGTAGTGTAGAAGTTACAGGAATCAGGTCTCGCCTTTGTTGCAGTGTCATTGTAGAGAGATCAGCAAAGATTTTCACGGACTGGTAAGGCTCTGGTAAAACAGCAATTTTTCTCGCCGCAGACATAAAGGCTTCTTTCACATGGAAAAAATTAATCCTGGCGAGGGTATCTCTGGGTATATCAGGATTGAGATGCTTCGGCTTGGGGACTCTATGAGCCCTGTCAATGATCAAATCGCTCGCTCCAAGATTTGGTAGGAGTGTAGTAAACAGCTTTTGGATATAGGATGAAAGCTCATGGGGGGCCACGGATTCTGGGATGCCCCTAAATTTGATGTTATTGCGGCGTGAGCGATCCTCATAGTCCGCCATTTTCTGTTTCAGGGCGTCTACTACATCCTTCAGGTTGTTGTGGGCGTCTATAACCGTATTTTGTGAGTTTGAAAATTCGCCCATTTTTGTTTCGATATGGAGGACCCTGTCCGCTACCTCTTGTACTCTGGAGGTAACAGAGTTAAGGGCTGCTAAGATGTCTTGTTGGATGGATGTGTTTAAGGGATTCCTCAGTTGGAGGTTTATCAGATGCTGGAATTGCCATCAGCTTATCAGCAGAGGAATAGTCCTCAATTGTCCCCGGCATATAGATATTATGGGAAGTAGGTATAGGCATAGAGAGCTTAGGTCTCCGTTTCAGAGGACTGTCCGAGGTGGATAATATGGGGCCCGGGCTATACGGCCTAGCTGGCGCGGTGCCTGCACGCTCCGCCTCAGACAATGGCGGCGATTGTGATCCGGAGCCATCATAGTCGGGCATGGATGGTAGCGGCGGGGTGGTCGGTCCGCCAGCTAGTAGGGAGGATTGGGAAAATGCCGGTTAGTCAGGGTTAGGCAGCCGGGCTGGAGACATACTGCGGATGGAGGCCAGGGGTGTCGGTGTCGCTCGGGGCTCCGCGCCATCTTTACCTCTAGCTCTGTCCAAGAAAGAATCCAGGCTGGTGGTTCCGATGTTTGGCAGAACTCGCCGGTTCTTCCCCATAGTGGTGGAAGGAAGGAGTGGATGCTGGAACTGCTGTTGTAGTCGCGTCTCTGCCGCTGATTCAGTGCTGGAGGTGCCGGAGCAGATCTAATATGCGGCCACCATCATCAGCTGCCAGGCCACGCCCCCCAGACTGGGCACTTTTAATGGGGAATTTACTTTTACATTTTGCATTTCATCTGACTTTTATTTTCCTCAGTGAATATAGTGGAGAAAAAAATATTTAATAGCTTTGCTTTCTCCTCATCGCTCTCTGCAACTCCCCCCTTATCACTCTGTAAAGGGCCGACATCTTCAGATTTATACTTTTTACCATTTATATAATTGGAAAACATTTTAGGGTTAGTTTTGCTCTCTTTGGCAATTAATCTCTTGGTCGCTAGTTTGGCTGCTTTAATTAATCTCTGTTTTTTCCATATTCTATTTTTTTCCTCATAGTTTTTCAGTGCTTCCTTGCTACCCTCCTGTTTTAGTATTTTAAATGCTTTCTTTTTGTCATTTATTGCTTTCTTTACAGTTCAATTTATCCCCATTGTTTTTTTCTTGTTCCTTAACCCCTTAGGGACCGGGCTCATTTTCACCCTAAGGCCCAGGCCATTTTTTGCAAATCTGACCAGTGTCACTTTATGTGTGAATAAATTTAAAACGCTTTTACTTATTCATGCCATTCTGAGATTGTTTTTTCGCCACATATTGTACTTCATTAAAAAACTTTGCTCTACTGAGCCATGGATCATCACTTTTATCCCTGATCCTAAAACATCATTTTTATTGAAAACTGCTTAAAAACATAATGTGTGAGCAATTTCTTTAAAAATTTCTACCTTGTATTTCTGACCAGAGCAATAGAATCGTTAATTTCTAACGATAATTTGTTTCCCTTAGTCCTAACAGCAGCACAGATGGGGGTTAATTCCCCCCGTGAGCTGGTAGGACTGGCGGAATTTTAATGAGCCCTAACAAGCAATAAAAGTTGACCCCCCTTAAAAGGGGGGCGTCCCCTTAACCCCCTGTGTTTGTAACAAGATAGTACAATAGGGAGGGATATTTGTGTGCTGCTGTTAGGACTAAGGGAAACAAATTATCGTTAGAAATTAACGATTCCCCTTACGTCCTACCAGCAGCACAGATGGGGAAATAGCAAGAAAAAAAACCCTAGGGAGGGTCCTCCTGCCTGACAGCACTTAAAATAGTCTGTCCAAAGGCCATGAATTCGGATACTCTAGAATCCACCCTATAATGAGAAATAAAGGTAGACTCTGAGCTCCAAGAGGCTGACCTACAAATTACCTCCAAGGGAATGGAACATCTTTCAGCAAAAGATGTCGCTACGGCCCGCGTGGAATGAGCCTTAACAAAACTTGGAGGGTCAAGATCTAGGGATATAAACGATTCCCTGATAGCCTCTCTAATCCAGCGGCTAATCGTAGGTGTAGACGCCTTGCGGCCTTTTAACTTACCGGCAAATAAGATGAAAAGGTTTTCATCTATCCTGAACTCCTTAGATCTATCCACATAGACTTGGAGGCATCTCGCTATGTCCAGTGAATGCCGAACTGGAGAAGAAGAAGTGGAGGAAGAAGAAAATAACACTGGCAAGGATATGACTTGATTAATATTTTGGAAGGAAGGAACCTTAGGCCTAAAATATGGCAAATATCTGAGAAGAACACGGTCCTGAAAAAGGATGTGTATGGAGGGTGAGCAGAGAACGCCTGGAGTTCCGAAACCCTCTTGGCCGAGGTTATTGCCAACAAAAACACCGTCTTCCAAGTAAGAAAACGAAAGTCCACTTCTTCCAAGGGTTCAAAGGGGTGAGATGATAACCCCTTAGAACTGCTGATAAATCCCATTGAGGAATGGGTTTGAGCACTGTAGGCTTTAGTCTTTCGGCTCCCTTAAGGAAGCGCTTGATGAGTGGGTCCCGAGAAAAGGTTTGCTAAGACATGCTGAGATGGCTGCAACTTGAACTTTAAGGGTAGAAGGGGCAAGGCCCTTATCTAGTCCGTCTTGAAGGAATTGAAGAAGTGATGAAAGGGGCGGATCTGCATACGCCACCTGTTTAGTAGTGCACCAGGCCGAAAAAATCTTCATGATCCTTGCATAGGCCTTATTTGTAGATTCCGCTCTGGAATGAGATAAGGTTCTCAGGACCGACTCAGAGAGCCCTTCTACTCCGGGAAGGGACTGATCAACCTCCAGGCTGTCAGGCTGAATCGATGCAGATCTAGGCAGAGATGTGTGTCCCACGACACCAGGGTCTGCTCTGGGGGAGCCTCCAATATTGTCCCTGACTCATCTGCATGAGCTGGGTAAACCAGGATCTCCGGGGCCAAAACGGGATGATGGCTATCACCGAGGCCTGATCCTGACGGATTTTCATCAATACCCTCGGTATCATGGAAAAAGGAGGGAAGATGTACGCCAGCCTGAACCTCCACGGTATCGACAGAGCATCTATCGCCAGAGGGTTGTCCTCTCGATAGAGGGAACAGAATGTCTGTACCTTGGCGTTGAATCTCGTTGCCATCAGATCCACATCTGGCAACCCCCATCTGGATACTATCTGCCTGAAGATCTCCGGACGTAAGGCCCATTCCATGGTGGGAAGGCCTCGGCTTAGACGGTCCGCTATCATGTTGAGGGACCCTCGAATATGAATGGCAGAGAGATGGGAAAGATTTGCTTCTGCCCACCGGAGAATTACCCCTATCTCCGCTAGGAGGGGAGTGATCTCGTGCCTCCCTGCTTGTTTATATACATAACTGCGGTCATGTTGTCTGACTGTATCTTCACTGCTTTGCCTCGAATCCGCGGGCGAAGTGGAGGAGGAGCTAGCCGGATGGCTCGAATCTCGCGGAGATTGGAGGAGAGTAGCCGCTCCTGAGGAGACCAAGATCCTTGGACCGGAAGGTCTTGTAAATGGGCACCCCAGCCTACCTGGGAGGCGTCCGTGGTCAATATGACCCAGTCCGGCTGGGTCATAGACCTGCCTGCAGGAAGGTGAAACCACCACCTTAGAGAGGCACGAGTTTGACAAGACAGGGAGCACAGGGAGTCTAGGCCCACAAGGGTGCCGTCCCATTTGGCGAGAACCTCCGCCTGTAAGGGCCGGAGGTGCCACAAGGCCCAAGGAACCGCGTCCGCGGCTGCTGACATGAGCCCCAACATCCTCATTAGAGTCCTGATCGAGACACGTCGAGGAATAAACAGGAATCTTGCTAAGTCCTGTATCCGCACCTCCCTCTCTGGGGTCAACCGGAGAGACATCTCCATGGAGTCTACTATGAAGCCCAGAAAAACGATGGAAGTTGAAGGGCTCACATTGGACTTCGGCCAGTTGATCATCCACCCGAGGCGGAGCAGGAAGGGAATGGCTATCTGAAGATGTTGGGTAAGCACTGGAACCGAGGAGGCTAGGAACAGCCAGTCGTCCAGGTAAGGAATAATGGTCAGTCCCTGAAGTCTCAAGGCCGCCACCACGGCCACCACCACCTTTGTAAAGGTAATGGGGGCCGAAGAGATGCCAAAAGGAAGAGCAGAGAGTTGAAAATGCCTCAGGGATCCTGACATTCTGACCGCAATTCTGAGGTATTTGCGGGAAGAGTGGTGGATTGGAATGTGAAGATAGGCGTCCTTCAGATCTAAGGTCGCCATCACATTGCCGGGTCTGAGAATGTGGGAGACTGACCTGACGGTTTCCATGCGAAACCTTAACTTCCTTATGTATCGATTGAAAAATCTCAGATCGATAATCATCCGGAGATCTCCGGTTTTTGGGGACCAGAAAAACTGGGGAATAAATTCCTAAGCCCCGCTCCTCCGCCGGAACCTCCTCCAGGGCCCCCTTGGAAATATACTCCTGGACGTAAGCCTCTAGGATTTGTTGTCTTTGAGGTTGAAGGCGTTCGGTTATCAGAAACCTTTCTGGGGGAGAGAGGAGAGGTCTATTTGATAGCCATGGGTGACAACACTTAAAACCCAGGGGTCTGGAATTAACTGATGCCAGGCCTCCTTGAACTGGGACAGACGTCCCCCACCGGAATCTCCGGCCGGGAAGGGGAAAATCTAGAGGAGTCACGGCTGAGGCAGCGGGGGTCAACCGAGAGCCTGGATGAGGCCCATAGTCAGGAGGGTCTGCCCTCCTTGCCACCTCTGCGGGGGCGCTTCGGATCTCTCCGCTGAGCCCCCCAGGATCTAGGTCTGGTCCCTGACTTCCCTGGACGATCTTGCCTGCCTTTCCCACGAAAGGGCTGCTGGGGGAGGGACTTGCCCTTTTTGTCAGACAGTCCCTCCATGAGCCTGTCTAATTCCGACCCAAAGAGACGGCCCGGCTCAAATGGAAGAGCGCACAGATTATACTTGGATGCGTTATCCGCTATCCAAGGTTTAAGCCATAGCGGCCTACGTGCGGCTGAAACTAAGGCCATAGACTTTGCTGCCAACTTCAGCTGCACCTGTGCCGTATCGCAGAGGAAGTCAATGGCGAGATTGTCAGTCTTGAAAGACGCCAATATATCGTCTCTGGACACATTTTGGTCCACGTCCGTCTGGATGCTGTTTAGGCTGGATCGAAGAAAAGACGACACTTCAGCTGCGGCAATAGAGGTAGAGGCTGAGGCCGCCACCGCGGAGTAGCTACGCCTAAGGGTGTTTTCGGCTCTCCTGTCGAGGGGATCCTGAAGATTGGAGCCATCATCCGCTGGAACCAAAGTGCGCTTAGACAACTTCGCTATAGCCATGTCCACCTTTGGAATAGAGCCCCACGACTCCATCAAAGGTTTAGCCATCGGAAACATGGTCTTGAATTTCTTGGTTAGAACCGGCGCCTTCTCCGGTTTTCTCCACTCCAAATGCATCATGGCTAGGAGGGAGTTATCCGCTCTAAAGACACGCTGTGTCCTGGTAGCGGGGTCGGAGGGCTCCCCCGGGTCAACATCATGGTCCCCCGACCTGATGGACTTTAGCAATTTCTGTGTTTTTTCCGGAGGGAAGAAACATGACGAGGTATCCTCCTCATCCGAAGAGGAATCCAGGGAAATTGCAACCGGCCTCTCTCCATGGGTCGTCACCTCCATAGGGACGTGCGTGGGTGCCTTAGCACCCGGAAGCCTCTCATCAAGGAGGTTGACTACTCCTTTAATGGAGTCGTCGACATAGGTCTTCACCCAATAGTACATGTCCTGCACAGTGGGATCCACGGTCTCCTGGGAACGTCTGCAGGACTCACACCTGGAGTAAGGATACGCGTCCTCCAGGGGGGTATCACAGTCAAAGCAGGCCAAGTGACGTCTCTTAGTGCCCGCCTTACGGGGCTGATCACCTTCATGGGGAGACGCCATCTGAAAAACAGAAGAAATAACTCAGAAAAGAGGGTAATAACAACACTCACTGCTCTTGACTCAGCATAAGCCCACCGAAATGCAGGATACAACTGTTTTGAGAAAAAAATCACGCTTCTGAAGTAGCACTCAGGAACGCTGAGGACTCTGGAGCTAATCTGCAAAGAAACGCTGCCAGAGACAGACTGAAGTCAAATGTGGAGCTTATATCTCAGGAGGCTCCACCCAGGGGGCGTGACAGAGCCACCCTTCCACTACAATAAAAAAACAACTGTAGTTTATCAATTCATATATATATATATATATATATATATATCTACATATATATAACTCCTCCAGAAAAAGTCCTCCACATATATAATCTATAACTCTCTCCTTCTCTGAGAGGAGAGAGAGAGTGCCGACAAGCTAGCCGGGCGCACAGGGGATGACGTCATTCCCCTGCAGCGCCGCCGGCCCAGCCGCCGAACGCACAGAGGGAGAGAGAGAGGAGGGAAAGAACGGACCGCGCTCCTCAGACGCCGCCGGAACAGGTACCAGGGCAGAGGGAGCGCGGCCGAGTATACTTAACAGAAGCCCCAGAGGGCTAGTCCGCCAGCCCACCAGTCCGGAAGGACTGAAAAAAACACAGGGGGTTAAGGGGACGCCCCCCTTTTAAGGGGGGTCAACTTTTATTGCTTGTTAGGGCTCATTAAAATTCCGCCAGTCCTACCAGCTCACGGGGGGAATTAACCCCCATCTGTGCTGCTGGTAGGACGTAAGGGGAATTAGTATCTGGGGGCTATAGTGGATGTGCACACCCCACAACAATTGCCCTCTATATTAACACTGTGCATTTAAATCTCTGACAGATTAATTGCCTAAATATTGTCTACTACTACTACTCTACTCTAGTCAGGATCGGGCAGAGCTAAAGCCTTGGTCTGTCCATACCCCTGAAGACGCCAAATCTCCTGGTGAAACATGTTGGGGGACAGTACATAATGGTTTTAGCTCTGCCTGATCCTGACTAGAGTAGCAGTTAGCGAAATCTGAGCTAGACAATATTTAGGCAATGAATCTGTCAGAGATTGAAACGCATGGTGTTAATATAAAGGGCAATTGTTGTGGGGTGTGCACATCCACTATAGCCCTCAGATACTAAGGGTACTTTCACACTGGCGTTTTGGATTCCGTTTGTGAGATCCGTTTCAGGGCTCTCACAAATGGTCCAAAACGGATCAGTTCAGCCCCAATGCATTCTGAATGGATAAGGATCCGTTCAGAATGCATCAGTTTGGCTCCGTTCCGCCTCTATTCCATTCTGTAGGTGGACACCAAAACGCAGCTTGCAGTATTTTGGTGTCCGTCTGACGATGCGGAGCCTAACGGATCCGTTTTGACTTACAATGTAAGTCAATGGGGACTGATCCGTTTTCAATGACACAATGTGGTGCATTTGAAAACAGATCCGTCCCCCATTGACTTTCAATGTAATTCAAAACGGATCCGTTTTGACTTTGACATTTTTCTTTAAAGTTAATGCAAATGGATCCGTTCTGAACGGATACAAACGTTTGCATTATATGTGCGGATCCGTCTGTGCAAATAACAGACGGATCCGCACCTAATGCAAGTGTGAAAGTAGCCTAATTCTATTGCTCTGGTCAGAAATACAAGGTAGTAATTTTAAAAGAAATTGCTCACACATTATGTTTTTAACCACTTCAGCCCCCCTAGCTTAAACACCCTTAATGACCAGGCCACTTTTTACAATTCTGCACTACACTACTTTCACCGTTTATTGCTCAGTCATACAACTTACCACCCAAATGAATTTTACCTCCTTTTCTTCTCACTAATAGAGCTTTCATTTGGTGGTATTTCATTGTTGCTGAAATTTTTACTTTTTTTGCTATTAATAAAAATTTTACGACATTTTTGCAAAAAAATGACATTTTTCACTTTCTGTTGTAAATTTTTTTTAAAAAAACTACATTTCTATATAAATTTTTCTATAAATTTATTGTTCTACATGTCTTTGATAAAAAAAATTTTTTTTCCAGACTTCTTCTCACGCTTTAGGGGCCCCTAAAATGCCAGGACAGTATAAATACCTCACATGTGACCCCATTTTTAAAAAGAAGACACCCCAAGGTATTCCGTGAGGGGTATGGTGATTTCATGTAAAATTTTATTTTTTGTCACAAGCTAGTGGAATATGAAACAAAAAGAAAATATCAATTTCCGCTAACTTGTGCCAAAAAAAAAAAATTCTGTGGACTTACCATGCCCCTCACGGAATACCTTGGGGTGTCTTCTTTCCACAATGGTGTCACATGTGGGGTATTTATACTGCCCTGGCATTTTAGGGGCCCTAAAGCGTGAGAATCCAAATGCGTAAAAATGCCCTGTGAAATCCTAAAGGTACTCATTAGAATTAGGGCCCCTTTGCGCATCTTGGCTGCAAAAAATTGTCACACATGTGGTATCGCCGTACTCAGGAGAAGTAGGGCAATGTGTTTTGGGGTGTATTTTTATATATACCCATACTTTGTGTGAAAAATATCGCTGTAAACGACAACTTTTTACATTTTTTTATTCAAAGTTGTCAATTTACAGAGATATTTCTCTCACCCAGCATGGGTATATGTAAAAATACACCCCAAAACACATTGCCCTACTTCTCCTGAGTACGGCGATACCACATGAGTGACACTTTTTGCAGCCAAGATGCGCAAAGGGCCCAAATTCCAATGAGTACCTTTTAGGAGGGCATTTTACGCATTTTCTTCTCACGCTTTAGGGCCCCTAAAATGCCAGGACAGTATAAATACCCCACATGTGACCCCATTTTGGAAAGAAGACACCCCAAGGTATTCCGTGAGGGGCATAGCGAGTTCATAGAAGATTTTTTTTTTGGCACAAGTTAGCGGAAATTGATTTTTTATTTTTTTTTTACAAAGTCTCATATTCCACTAACTTGTGACAAAAAATAAAATTTTACATGAACCCACCATACCCCTCACGGAATACCTTGGGGTGTCTTCTTTCTAAAATGGGGTCACATGTGAGGTGTTTGTACTGCCCTGGCATTTGAGGGTCTCTGCAATCATTACATGTATGGCCAGCATTAGGAGTTTCTGCGATTCTCCTTATATTGAGCATACGGGTAATGAGATTCCGGGCTGAAAAAAAAAAAAATGAACGGCACAGATTTTTTCATTTGCATCGATCAATGTGGATGAAAAAATCTCTGCCAAAATCAGTGACTGCGGTGCGGTGGGCTGGGCGCTAACTACCTAACAAGTAGCTAACTAACTGGCGGTGATAAGGGACCCTTATGCTCCATTCACACGTCCGCAATTCTGTTTGCGGAACGGAATTGCGGACCCATTCATTTCTATGGGGACAGACTTTGTCCCGCTCAGATCCGGAATTACAGATCCGCGCTTCCGGGTCTGCACTTCTGTTCCGCAAAAATATAGAACATGTCCTATTCTTGTCCGCAATTGCGGACAAAAAAAGTATTTTGTATATAGTTCTGGCAATGTGCGGATCTGCAAAATGCGGAAAGCACATTGCTGGTGTCCGTGTTTTGAGGATCTGTGGATCCGCAGATCCGTGGATCAGATCCGCGGATCCGTGAATCGACGGATCCGCAAAACACATATGGACGTCTGAATGGAGCCTTACAAGGGGTGTGATCAATGACAGGGGGTGATCAGTGACAGGGGGGTGATCAGGGAATCTAGATGGGGTGATCAAGGGGTTAACAAGGGGTTAATAAGTGAGGGGGGGTGGGGGGTGGGGTTAGTGTAGTGTTTGGTGCAACTTTACATAGCTACCTGGTCCTCTGGTGGTCGATCCCAGCAAATGGGACCACCAGAGGACCAGGTAGCAGGTATATCAGACGCTGTTAACAAAACAGCGTCTGATATACCTGTTTGATGCGAATTATTTTCGCATCTACAGCCTGCCAGCGATTGATCATCGCTGGCAGGCTGTAGTTAAACTCCTGAGACGCGCGGCACTGTGAATGTGCGCGCGCGTGTTTACAGGAAATCTCGCGTCTCGCGAGATGACACGCCGATGTGTCCACTCAGAGCTACAGGACCGCCCGCCGGACGCATCCGTGCATTAGGCGGTCCTGTAGTGGTTAAGCAGTTTTCAATAAAAGTGATGTTTTAGGATCAGGGATAAAAGTGGTGATCCATGGCTCAGTAGAGAAAAGTTTTTTGATGAATTAATAGCCTTTCCCTGATATGGTCCCGGTCTAATTATTAATTTCCAAGTTTCAATTTCTCTACTTCTATAATACATAGTAATAACGCCAGAAAAGTTATTAATTTACATTCCCCGTATGTCTACCTCATGTATGGATAATTTTCGGAATGCCATTTTATTTTTGGGGACATTACAAGGCTTAGAAGTTTAGAAGCAAATCTTGTACTGTATTTTTTACTTTACACTTAGTCTAATCAGACTTCTGTCTTTAGCAGAAGTCAGATCAGACTTACTATCACCATGGCAAGTAGGACGCCTGTGAAGATGTCCTGTTGCCATGGTAACCATCATCCGCTGCCAGAACAGAGCTCCCATTAAGAATCGGGGGCTGCAAGGGCACAGCAGCCCCTGATGGGAGAGGGAGGGAGCTCCCTCCCTGTTAACCCCTTCCATACAGCCGTCCGTATGGACTGCGGCATGGAAGGGGTCAAACTGCTGACATCTGCACCAGCACAGATGTCAGCTCAGCAGTTTATAGCAGTGTGTCACAGACCGCGGGGATCAGAGACTGACAAAAGCGCTGCAAACTGCAGGTCCGAATTGACCTGCGGTTTGCAGCGATCGCCAATACGGGGGTACCTTTTTCCAATCACCGCCGGCTGAGCAGCAGTGATCTGTAGTACACATGACATACCGGTACATCATGTGTCCTTTTTTTACCATTTATAGCAGGGATTATTTTAGGATATGTAAAATTATACAAAAACATCTTCCAGTTTTGAATTTCAACGAGGAGTGGAAAAATATAGTCTCTGCAGGGATAAGATGTGTAGCTAAAAGAGCCCCCACGGTGGGACAGAAAATAAGTCCGAGTTCAGTTGTGGAAAAAATCCCTAAAATATGTACCTGGCCTAAAACCTATGGAAATTACAAATGTGGTAGTAGAAAATGCATCTGCTGTCGATACATGTCCATTTCAAAGGAGGTTACATCTATGGCTAATGGAAAAAGGCATGTTTTGAAACAATGCATTAATTGTGGTACAGACTACGTGGTGTATGTTATAACATGTAATACATGTAGGCTGCAATACGTAGGCTGTACTACTAATAAGTTAAAGGTACGAACAAGGAAACATTTGAGTGATGTCCCTCATGTTATGTCTCGGAATGTCTCGGCAGCAACATTGCATTTTGCCACTGTTCACAAGGGCGATGTCTCTGCGTTTTCTGTGCAAGGTATAGAAGTGGTATCGGCACCGATTAGAGGAGGGGATCGAAAACAGAAGTTTCTCAGTAGAAAAACATATTGAATGTTTGTTTTGGAAACATGCATACCGAGAGGTTTGAATAGAAAACATGATTTAATATTGCAGTATTTGTAGATTTTGTGAAGATGTTTTCTCGAGCATGTGGATTTAAGTTGCCTCCCCACCCCACCCCTTCCCCCACCATATGTGCCCTGCTGGGATTCTCACCTAACTCAGAAACACCTGAGTTTTGGGTGTGGTTTCCAGTGAAGCAAAGGGGGAGGAGCATACCCTTGTTGCATAAAAGTTTTGTTTTTAGTGCACAATGTATTGTCTTGATAATGGGCTCAATACTATAGCCTGAAACGCGTCACAGTCGGATCTTAAACTTTGCAAGCCTAATAAAGAACCATCCATTTTTTACACAAGAAGCTAGAATTTACCTTTTGTTTGTGGATTGCACTCAGCGGTTCAAGCCCTATCTGCCGTGCTTCAGAAAGTTGACCAGAGGTGAGAGCTGCATTTTCTTCTTCTATGTGTACATTATGTGTCCTTAAGTACCAGGACACCATAATGTACCGGTACGTCATGTGTCCCCAACAGGTTAACCTTTTATTCCCATAAGGTATGTACCTCTCACAATTAGATTTTAGGATGCTTTTAAAAATATTCCATTTTGTGGCTGTATCTTTATTTTTGAGGACTTTGTCCCAGTTAGTTAGGCCTATGGCTTCTCTTAGTTGGCTAAATTTAGCTTTTTTGAAGTTTGGTATTTTTGTTCCTTGTTTTAAATGACAATTGAAAGGTTATTACTTTATGGTCACTATTTCCCAGGTGTCCCCCAACCTGCACATCTGTTGTTCTGTCAGGTCTATTGGTTAATGCTAAGTCCAGTATGGACGTCCCTCTAGTCTGGTCCTGAACCAGTTGGGAAAGGATATTGTCTTTGATTATTGCCAAGAACCTTTTTCCTTTATGAGATGTACAGGTTTCAGTTTCCCAGTCTATATCTGGGTAGTTGAAGTCCCCCATAATAACCACCTCATTATGATTTACCGCCTCGTCTATCTCGTTTAGTAGTAGATTTTCTGTGGACTCTGGTATATTAGGTGGTTTATAATAAATTCCTATTAGTATTTTATTACTGTTGTTGTCTCCTAGTATTTGTGCACGGTGACTCCACATGTTCATGTCCCTCACTTTTTCCTTCTTGGACTGTGGGCTTTATACGAAACTTTAAATAAAGACAGACCCTCCCCCTCTCCGATTTTGGCGATCCTTTCTAAACAGACTGTAACCCTGTACATTAACTGCCCAGTCATAGCTATCATCTAGCTATGTCTCAGTTATTCCCACTATGTCATAGTCCTCCTCACACATCACTAATTCCAGTTCACCAGTTTTATTAGTCAGGGTTCTGGCATTAGTATACATACAATGAAGAGGTTTATGTATATTTTTTACCCTACACCTTTCCTTCTGAACTGTTCTAGTCCCTCCTTCTATTCCTCCCCCAGTTCCATTACCTCGCCCATGGTCTCTATCTGCATTATCTTCCCATCCTACAACATAATTACCCTCCCCCCAGTCCCTAGTTTAAACATTTCTTCAACCTTCTAGCTAGAGATGTCGCGAACATAAAATTTTCCGTTCGTGAACGGGCGAACCGGGTGAACCGCCATAGACTTCAATAGACAGGCGAAATTTTAAAACCCAAAGGGACTCTTTCTGGCCACAATAGTGATGGAAAAGTAGTTTCAAGGGGACTAACACCTAGACTGTGGCATGCCGGAGGGGGATCCATGGCAAAACTTGCATGGAAAATTACGTAGTTGATGCAGAGTCAGGTTTTAATCAATAAAGGGCATAAATCACCTAACATTCCTGTAAGGGTTACGCCCGCTTCACAGTGACAGACCAAACTCTGACAGACCAAACTCCCCATTTAACGCACCGCAAACAACCACAAACAGTCCATTTGCACAACCGCAAACTCCCCATTTGCACAAGGTTGGATACCAAGCTAGCCATGTCCTGTTCCTTGTCCTCACTGATGTCATTGAAGGTCTCATCCTCCACCCAGCCACATACAACACCAAGGGTCCCCGAAAGGTGACAACAAGCCCCCTGGGACAGAACACCAAAAAATTCATCCGGAATAAACAAAATAATCTTTATTAGTATATTCATATATATAAAATCATGATGACAACATAAAAATAGCAGTAAACTAGAGCTGGTGGTATAAAAAGCACCGGAGGTATATCAGGAGAATAATATGCAAATGATGTGCAAATAACAGAGTATAGTATCAGATAATCGACCTATATAAGGAAACACATGATCCAATATAAAGTGCCTAGTGCGACATAAGTAAAATAAAGATAATCTCCAAAAAGGTCAGACTACCTGGTGTGAACAAGTAACAATCTCCTGCGTCCCCAACCCGACGTACGTTTCACCAAGAGCGGCTTCTTCAAGGGTATAAAGTGCTGTGAAGATACTGCATCCCTCTCCCCTGTATATATCCCCCGCCCATCACACTGATAGGTCACTGACGTTGAACGCACCTGAAGCAGATCGCCTGGTTGTAAGCCGCCGGATGTGACGTCATGCGGCTCAGACTGGAGCGCATACGTCACTTCCTGGAAACGGCAGGCGTGCGTCTCAGCTTGGAGCGCACGCCAGCCGGACCAGGTAAAGGCGAACCACAGCGATCATGGGGCGGCCGCCCCGATCTCAACATACACTAAGGCCACTGAAATAATAATATTATTATAAGATGAGAACCAGCGAAAATAAAGTATAAAAGCTCATACCCCCTGGGACGCCTGCTGTGGTTGGTCTTCCACCTCCTCAAAGCCACCTTCCTCCTCTGACTCCTCTTTTTCAGACTCCTCTCTCTGCGTTGCCGCAGGTCCAGCAATCGACGATGACAAGGCTGCTTCATGCTCATCTACGACCTGATCCAGCACTCTTCGCAGGGCTCGCTCCAGAAAAAACGCATATGGGATGAGGTCGATGATGTTGCCTTGGGTTTGACTGACCAGCTTTGTCACCTCTGCAAAAGGACGCATGAGCCTACAGCCATTGTGCATGAGCGTTCAGTAACACGGCCAAAAAATACCCAGCTCCGCAGAGGCTGTCCTCTTTTTTTTTTTAATTAAAAAAATCTTTTCTTACCAATGTACTGTGCCACCCTATATGAATGGTGTGTTAAGTAGTACTATTTCTATCAGTTTAATCCCTGTTACGTCCCCTATCAGGGGACGTGAATAGATTTTAGGTACCGGGAGATGGAAAAAGATGATTGGTCGGTCCTCTTCCTTCCAATTTGGGGCACTGCGCGTGCGCCACGCAATATACTGTGCCACCCGATATGAGTGGTGGGCACTGGCAGTGGGCACAGTACAGTCTGTTTGGGCCTGACACACACTGGCAGGCAACTGAAATTATATTAAAGGGTAAAAATGTAATGACTTTTTTATCTGCAAGGTACTGTGTCACCCGATATGAGTGGTCGGCACTGGCAGTGGGCACAGTACAGTCTGTGTGGGCCTGACACACACTGGCAGGCAATTGAAATGATATTAAAGGGTAAAAATTAAAAGACTTATTTATCTGCAAGGTACTGTGCCACCCGATATGAGTGGTGGGCACTGGCAGTGGGCACAGTACAGTCTGTGTGGGCCTGACACACACTGGCAGGCAACTGAAATTATATTAAAGGGTAAAAATTAAATGACTTTTTTATCTGCAAGGTACTGTGCCACCCTATATGATTTGTGTGCACACAGTACAGTCTGTGGGCCTGCAGCTTCTCACACACGGGCAGGCAACTGCAATATAATACATATATATATATATATATATATATATATATATTGTGGGGAGTTAGCTCTGGTCTCGAGGATCGTTCACAAAAACTTCCTTCCGGACAACGGATTTCACGTCCAAACAGTGCGTTTATTATAGCAGAAACAACACAACAGGTGCAAAACAATAAACACTGGCCCGGCTAGGCTCTAACTAAACATATTAGTTGGGTCCCTCACTCACCTAGTGGGTACAGTTCACACCCTGTGAACTGCTGCGGCTTTCTCCAGCCCAATGTCCCACAGCCTCCTGGCTGTTCAGAGCACTGTTCACACACAGCCTCAGATCAGTGTCCGTTGGGGAATTCAGGCTCACCAGACCTCCTGACTGTGGCCCTGCGACCCTTCCAGGCGTCGCTGTGTCCCCAATTCCGGGCTGTCGCTTAGCCCCGTGGCCCCTCAGCCAACTCAGCCGAGACCACTCACACAGAGCCTCTGTCTCCAAAGCTCTCTCCAGAGTGGGGCCCCACCCATGTCCAACAAGAGGATTAAATATCCTCCCTGGACATGGGCATTGTCCAAAATCCTGGACTGGAGCATGGGGAACAGGCACCCACCCAGCACATTACCTGTTCCCAGTAGAAGCCCGCCCTGGAACTGGCTGAGCCAGCTATACTAACACTAGTACTTGGGCTTTCACTCCCCCAAGGCCAGGCACCTTGGTGACACGCTCTCTCTGACGGCCTCCCTGGGGTTTCACTGCACACCCCAGTGTTCACATTGCCACAATATATATATATATATATATATATATATATATATAAAAAGCAGACTGATGTACCAGCCCTAAAAAGGGCTTTTTGGGGTGCTGTAAGGATGCTGTCCTTACAGCAGATGAGTCTTTGAGAGGACTGGAGTGGACACAGAACACTGGTAGCTAATGCTTTCCCTAGAATCCCTATATTAATTCAGCAGCAGCAGCACTCTCCCTGCTCTAACTAACACTGCAGCTTCAGAATAAATCTAAGATGGATGCTGTCCTTGCTTTTTGATAGGAGGTGGGAGGGTCTGGGAGGGAGGGTATGCTGATTGGCTGGAATAGTCTGTTGACTGTGAGGTACAAGGTCAAAGTTTGCTCAATGATGATGTATATGGGGCGGACCGAACATTGCACATGTTCGCCCGCCGCGGCGAACGCGAACAAGCGATGTTCGCCGGGAACTGTTCGCTGGCGAATAGTTCGGGACATCTCTACTTCTAGCCACCTTCTCCCCCAACACAGCTGCCCCTTCCCCATTGAGGTGCAGCCCATCCCTACGATAGAGCCTGTAGCCGACAGAGAAGTCGGACCAGTTCTCCAGGAACCCAAACCCCTTCTTTCTACACCAGTTCTTGAGCCACTTGTTAACCTCCCTAATCTCCCGCTGCCTTTCTTGTGTGGCTCGTGGTACAGGTAGTATCTAGGAAAGCACTACCTTGGGGTCCTTGCCCTAAGCTTGTGACCTAAATCCCTAAAATCATTTTTAAGGACGCTCCACCTACCTCTAACTTTGTCATTGGTTCCGATATGGACCATGACTGCTGTATCTTCTCCAGTAATGATGATGATAACAGTAGTGACAGCAACTAGGTATACAGGTTAAATAGTCAAATAAACAGATTAGTATCCAGTTATACATTATTAAACAAGGTAAGAACAATACAGGCCCTCTGTGCAAGCCTCTTCTGGAGAAATTTGACCTCCCCAGGCCTTAAGGTAACTTTAGATGGGACAATTCAGCAGGCGTTTGTCAGGATGGAAGCATTCCTTCCTGGCAATCGCATGATCGTCAGTGAAGGAGACCGTTGCATTTACATGCAGCGATCTCTTCCACAGTATGGTGAGGAGTGATTGGTAATGCCTTTGCTCATCTCCATACAGACTCGTTGTTTGCCTGCAGAAGAGCGTGTTAAGAAGGCATGATCTGCTGCCAGTAAACAATGATTTAGGCGATGTGGGGAGTCGCTCTGGTAGATAGCGGTGCGGGTGCAGTACAGAGGCAAAACAAGGAGTCCAGAACGTGCAATAAACAGTGTTTTATTCACACTGACACAAAACAAATGATAAACAGTCTCTTGGTGTTAATTCACACACATGTCAGAAGTCATGAGGCAAAACAGAAAGAGTCCAAAGCAGGATCCAATCACCTGTGAGGTTTAAGGTGCGGGTTCGCACCTGGCTGTCAGCCGAGCCGCAGGACAATCCACCTTCAGGCTTCCAGGAAAAACCCCACTTTGCTGAGCTCCTTCCTCCAGGTCAGAGAGCTCCACAGCACTGTTAGCAGCTCCAGGACAATCACAGCCACACCTGCTGGTGCTGGCTGTGTTTTAAAGGCCCGAGAAAAACTGGCCTGGACCGTGGGGAATAGGCACCCACCCAACTCTTTGCCTACTCCCAGTAAGAGCCGGCCCGGATTGGCTTTGCAGCCAAACTAAATATCAAGGTGTCAAACAGCACTAGCTGCTGCTGACACACGAAAACCCGGCTCTTACCTCACCGAGGCCAGGAACCTCGGTGACACGTACCTGCCATCGACCACGGTACCTTGCACCCTCTTACAGCGCCTACACAAATTATTCAATTATCTGACAAACAAGCATTTTGCTCGTTCATTGAGTAATCGGCGATACCTTACACCTCCAGATAATCTCTACAAAGCATTCCTATGAATGCTTGTTAGTGATTATCTAGCAGAGTCTCAACCCATGTACATACAAAAGTGTAGCAGCTAGCACTGGATGTGAGGGAGATCTGTCACCTCCTTGATCTCTAGGGTTAATTTGGATGATCTGTCAGGATAGGCGGATAACACTGATCTGCTTGGCTAGGCGGATAGGGCTGATCTGGCTGGCTAAGCGGATAGGGCTGATCTGGCAGGCTAGGCGGATAGGGCTGATCTGGTTCTTCAGGCGGATAGGGCTGATCTGGCTGGCTAGGCAGATAAGGCTGATTTGGCAGGCTAGGTGGATAGGGCTGATGTGGCTGGCTCTGCGGGTGTCCCCTTTCTACCTTCCCTGGTAAGGTTGCAGGTCTACAGACACATCAAGCAAGGTGCTGCATTTGCCTATAAGGCCCTTATTCACTTTAACTGTGAAGTCACCTACATTATTTTCCAAGTATTAGCCCTTTCATGATCGGCATTGTGTTTTTCTGCAGAAACCTTTAAAATGTACCTATTACTTGGCAGGTTCTTTATAATTATGGCATTTAAAGTAAGCCCTAACAAAAGTTATAAGTGTATCTACAGATTTAAGGAGTGATATCCACATTTATGCCCTCAAGCGATATTTAAATGCATACATGAATAATATGAAGATGACTTTGCCATCTTGGCCAATGACTATCATCAGGTACATGAATTACATATGTTATATATGGGTGGGACAATCTCAAATAAATAATGCATATCAGCACCATCAGTTCCAAAATCCTTGTTAAAAATGATCATATAAAGTATATTAATTAAAGTACACAGTGCATTTAAACAGAATCAAGTGTAAGGGATCGCTCTCTCAAGCAGGGTGGCGATGGCAGATTCCTTTGCAGACAACAGGATTAAAGTCCAAACGGTGCTTTATTTTCTGGCACTTTGGCAATTACTGGTGAACCCAGTTATAACTCACTGGGTTCCATCATCACCAAAACATAATCCCAACAAAATAAACTCCTGCCTGTCTGTGCTTTTTTACAGGCATAAACTATTTCTCAGACTGACATCCTGGGATGTGCTTTTATTTCCCCCTAACGATCCCAGCTGGACTACACCTGGGGATCCCTCAGGCTAGTGGAAAACATGCTCTGGAATGGGGATGGACTGAGGAGATTCCACTACCAAAACTACCTTCCCAGTCCAAATAAAATCCAGGCCTCGAACCTTAACAAAAAATAGCTCCAGCAACTACGTTTGCTGAAGCCAGCGCCATCTTCCTGGATTTTACTTACCTCCCCAGTTGAGGAACCTGGGTGGGATATACACCCCTTCCAGGACTTTACCATACACTTTACCACATATCCCCCCCCCCCCCGCACTTTCAGCAAACATACAGTGTATCCTGGACAAAGCATCCGCGTTTCCCTGCAATTTCCCCGGCCTATGTTCTAACTTGAAATTAAAATTTTGCAAGGTGAGAAACCACCTTGTCACCCTTGCATTTTACTCCTCGTTTTGCTTCATCCAGGCCAAAGGAGCATGGTCTGTCACCAACACAAATTTTCTACCCAGCAGATAATATTTCAAAGACTCCAGTGCCTATTTAATGGGCAGACACTCTTGTTCCACTATGGCGTATTCTCTTTTCTGATGGGGTCAGTTTGTTTTCTGCTTAGGTACATCACTGGGTGCTCCTCCTTATTTACCACTTGTGACAGGACCGCTCCCAAGCCTGTATCAGACGCATCAGTCTGGACCGGAAACTCTTTTCCGAAATCCGGGGAAATGAGCATTGGTTGTTGACAGAGGGAAGCATTTAGACTCTGAAAAGCCTTTTCTGCCTCTGGGTCCACTTCACCATTACTGACTTAGGGCCTTTTGTTAAGCCAATGGTGCTGCAATGGAGGAAAAATTCGGTACGAACCGGCGGTAGTACCCAGTTATGCCAAGGAAGGCCCTGACTTGTTTTTTCATTAAGGGCTTAGGCCAATTCTGTTTTGCTTCTACTTTATTTACCTTTGGTTTAGCCAGCCCTTTACCAATTATGTAGCCCAGGTATTTTGCTTACTCTAGACCTACTGTTCTGTTTCAGTATCTTGCATTGTGTATTAGTATGCTCCTCTCTTCTCCTCCCCCCTCTGTTTCAGCTTCTAGTTGGTTCAGTCTAGCCTCTTCCTGTTTTCCCAGTAATGCATTGCTGTTAGTGTGTGCTCTAATTCTGAGGAGAATCTGAGTAGTATCTCATCTTCTTATGAAAGAGAATATTGTTGGCATAATTCTTTTACCATCTGGATTCCCTTCATATCTTGTAATACAATCTCCGGATTAAAGACTACTTGATTAACTCCTGGGTGTCTGATGCGTAAACTGTAAGTGGAGAATGTCTGATTCAACAAGTCACCTTACAGATGTGTGATTGTATAAAGCTTACATTTCAAAACACCACACCTACTGCACACTTTTATAGGGTTTATGGTTAGGTCAGCATCACTAATGGAGTCTATCATGGCTTATAATTTCCAATCAGGTGAAAAAATGACCACTTCATCAAGGTAAGCGGCAGCGTAGTCACAATGTGGCCTCAAGATTAGGTCCATCAACCTCTGAAATGTAGTAGGGGCTCCATGTAACCCGAACGGCATCACTGTGTACTGAAACAGCCCCTCTGGAGTGGAGAATGTCGTCTTTTTTTTAGCCTCATCTGACAATGGTATCTGCCAATAACCCTATGTAGGGTCAAGGGTCGTTCTGTACCTTGCTTTCCTTAGCCTCTCAATCAGTTCATCTACCATGGGCATGGGGTACGCGTCAAAAAGATTCACCTTACTGTGAGGCTCAGTTCTCATGTAATGTTTTATCAGGTATACGGCCTGGTAGGTCAGAAAACCTCCTTCTATTTTTCTGCAGAAACTCCTTTACTTCTTGTTTCTGGTGCCTCACTATTTTTTAACAGGGGAATTGGTTGCGACACCTCTTTAATCATGGTCTGTGTGCCCACCAAGGATTCCCGATCTTTCTACGGCTTGATCAGTTTTACATGGTAAATCTGGAAGGGTTTTCTCCTTCCTGGTTGATGCACCTTATAGTTCACCTCGCCCACTTTTTCCACAATCTCTTAGGGACCCTGCCACTTTGCCAGAAACTTACTTTCTACAGCAGGAACTAAAATCAGCACCCTGTCCCAGGGATTAGAGTCCCTTACCCTGGCAGATCTGTTATAAATTCTGCTTTGAGCATTCTGAGCTCTTTGCAGATGCTCTTTAACTATGGGCATCACGGTTGCTATCCAGTCTTGCATTTGAGCCACATGCTCGATGACGCTTTTATAGGGAGTAGCTTCGGTCTCCCAGGTTTCTTTGGCCACATCTAGTAAACCCCTTGAGTGTCGGCCAAAGGATTTACTCAAACGGTGAAAACCCTGTAGAAGCCTGGGGCACCTCTCTGATAGAAATCAAAAGGTAGAGTAGGAGGCAGTCCCAGTCATGACCATCCTTTTCTACCACTTTTTTCAACATCTGCTTCAGGGTCTTGTTTAATCTTTCGACCAACCCGTCTGTCTGGGGGTGATACACAGATGTACGAATGTGGGCAATTTTGAATAATTTGCATAGTTCTTTTATCACCTTAGACATAAAGGGTGTACCCTGGTCAGTAACAATCTCCTTAGGTATCCCTGTGCGGGAAAACATGTGAAAAAATTCCCTGACAATATTTTTGGACGCCATATTTCTTAGGAGAACTGCATTCTGGTACCGAGTGGCATAGTCCAATACGACCAAAATGTATTGGTTCAAGGAAGGAACCGGCACTCCTTTGTTCTGCAATTATATCAGGTTTATTTGCCACTCATAGGAGAAGTGATGTGCGTTTCGGCACATGCAAGTGCCTTTATCTGATATAATTGCAGTACAAAGGAGTGCCGATCCCTTCCTTCATTCCAGCATCTGGAGTGACGTCCTCTACAGTGACGTCCGCTACCGCGCATCTACACCTTCACGCAGTGCCGCCCGACCATCCGTAACCAAAATGTATCGGTGTTCCTAGTTGACTTGACAATGGGACCCACCAAATCCATAGCCATTCTTTCGAATGGTACCTCAATTACGGGAAGGGGTACCAAGGGACTACGGAAGTGTGATGCTGGGGCACTTGTCTGACAGGTGGGGCATGACTTGCAGTATGATTTTACTTCCTCATACACTCCAGACCAGTAAAACCTTTGTAGTACCCTCTCCTGTGTTTTTCTAGTCCCCAAATGACCCCCCACGTACGTGGTTATGTGCTAAGTCTAGTACCATATGTCGGTAGGGTTTTGGTTAGTGATGAGCGAACCCGAACTGTATAGTTTGGGTTCGGAGCGAATTTTGGGGTGTTCGGGACCCGGACCCGGACCCGAACATTTTCAAAAAAGTTCGGGTTCGTTGTTCGGCGATTTCTTCCCGCTTTCTGAAGGGCTGCACAGCAGCCAATCAGCTAGCGTTTTACTTCTTGCCCTAAGAAGCCATCACAGCCATGCCTACTAAAGTGCAGCATGTGACCCAGCCTCTATTTAAGCTGGAGTCACGTAGCGCCGCACGTCACTCTGCTCTAATTAGTGGAGGGATAGGATGCAGCTGCTGTGAGGGGATGCAGCTGCCACCAAGTCCATCAATCCATCAATACTAGTTGTTTTTTTTTACTATATCCTACATCAGGGGATTGGCTGTGCTTATTGTCACCCTTAGAAACTCAGGTTAGAAATTTCTATATTTTATTGAGGGGTTAAATTCAGTTTCCAAAATAACAATCCCCTAAATATGGTGTTTCAGCTGTGGCTAGCCAAGTGTAATACTGTCTGCTGTCTGGCAAAGGATAGATTTTCTTCTGTGGTGAAACTCAGTTGCCAAAATAGCAATCCCCTAAATCTGGTGTCCCAGCAGTGGCAGGCCAAGTTTAATAGTGTCCGGCAAAGGATAGATTTTGTTCTGGGGTGAAATTCAATTGCCAAAATAGCAATACTGTAAATCAGTGGTTTCAGCTTTGGCTGGCCAAGTTTAATAGTGTCCGGCAAAGTATAGATAATTTTCTGGGGTGAAATTCAATTGAAAAAATAACAATACCATTAAATCAGTGGTTTCAGCTGTGGCTGGACAAGTTTAATAGTGTCCGGCAAAGGATATATTTTGTTCTGGGGTGAAATTCAATTGCCAAAATAGCAATACCGTAAATTAGTGGTTTCAGCTGTGGCTGGCCAAGTTTAATAGTGTCTAGCGAAGGATATATTTTTTTCTGGGGTGAAATTCAGTTGCAAAAATAGAAATACCGAAAATCTGGTGTTCCAGCTGTGACTGGACAAGTTTCATGGTGTCCGTCAAAGGATATATTATTTTGTGGGGTGAAATTCAGTATCAAAAATAGAAATACCATAAATCTAGTGTTCCAGCTGTGGCTGGCCAAGTTTAATAGTGTCCAGGAAAGGATATACTTTGTTCTGGGGTGAAATTCAATTGCCAAAATAGCAATCCCCTAAATCTGGTGTCCCAGCAGTGGCTGGCCAAGCTTAATAGTGTCCGGCAAAGGATATATTTTTTTCTGGGGTGAAATTTAATTGCCAAAATAGCAATACCATAAATCTGGTGTCCCAGCAGTGGCTGGCCAAGTTTAATAGTGTCCGGCAAAGGATAGATAATTTTTTGGGGTGAAATTCAATTACCAAAATAGCAATACCGTAAATCAGTGGTTTCAGCTGTGGCTGGCCAAGTTTAATAGGGTCCGGCAAAGAATAGATAATTTTCTGGGGTAAAATTCATGTGCCAAAATAGCAATGCCCTAAATCTGGTGTCCCAGCAGTGGCTGGCCAAGTTTAATAGTGTCCGGCAAAGGATATATTTTGTTCTGGAGTGAAATTCAATAGCCAAAATAGCAATACCGTAAATCAGTGGTTTCAGCTGTGGCTGGCCAAGTTTAATAGTGTCCTGCAAAGGATATATTTTTTTTCTTCGGTGAAATTTATTTGCCAAAATAGCAATACCGTGAATCTGGTGTACCAGCTGTTGCAGGCCAAGTGTAAATCTGTCCGTAAAAGGGTATATTACACTCAGCGTGCATCTCCAAGTGTATTTCTTTCCGTTAAAGGGTATATTACACAAAGTGTTAAAATACAAGTGCTGAAAGCATAATCCTATATATTTTTTCACACGCTACTGTGCATCTCAAAGTGTAAATCTGTCCGTAAAAGGATACCTTTCATCCAGGGCCTAAATACTAGGCCTACAATTAATATTCCCCTAAATCTGTGGTTACTGCTGTGCCTGGATTAGTGTAATACAGTACATAAATAGATAGCCAGATAGTGTTAGATGCCTGTAAAAAAAAGGCCTGAATTTGAATTCAATACATTGGGCCAAATAATTTTTTTCTTATTGTGGTGAACGGTAACAATGAGGAAAACATCTAGTAAGGGACACGGACGTGGACATGGTCGTGGTGTTGTTAGTGGACCCTCTGGTGCTGGGAGAGGACGTGGCCGTTCTGCCAGAGCCACACGTCCTAGTGAATCAACTACCTCAGGTTCCAGTACCCGCCAGAATTTACAGTGATATTTGGTGGGGCCCAATGCCGTTCTAAGGATGGTAAGGCCTGAGCAAGTATAGGCGCTATTCTATTGGGTGGCCGACAGTGGATCCAGCACGTTCACAACATTATCTCCCACCCAGTCTTCTGCAGAAAGCGCACAGGTGGCGCCTGAAAACCAAGCCCATCAGTCTGTCACATCACTCCCATGCATATCAGGGAAACTGTCTGAGCTTCAAGTTATGCAGTAGTCTCTTATGCTGTTTGAAGACTCTGCTGGCAGGGTTTCCCAAGGGAATCCACCTAGCCCTTCCCCAGTTGTGGAAGACATAGAATGCACTGATGCACAACCACTTATGTTTCCTGATGAGGAGGACATGGGAATACCACCTCATTGGAGTCCGCACATCTCTGATGATGACGAAACACAGGTGCCAACTGCTGCTTCTTTTTGCAGTGTACAGGCCGAATAGGAGGTCAGGGTGGAAGACGATGCAGGGGGCGATGAGGTCCTAGACCCTACATGTAATGAAGGTCGTGCCACTGACTTTCATAGTTCAGAGGAAGAGGCAGTGGTGAGACTGAGCCAACTGCATAGCTAAAGAGGGAGCAGAGGGCAAATGCAGAACAGCTGCCGCCAAGAGAGTTCGCCTGCTACTGGCCACCGCCACCAGGGACCGAGCACCCCAAAGGCAACTTCAAGGAGTTCCCTGGCATGGCACTTCTTTAAACAATGTGCTGACGACAAGACCCGAGTGGTTTGCACGCTGTGCCATCAGAGCCTGAAGCGAGGCATTAACGTTCTGAACCTTAGCACAACCTGCATGACCAGACATCTACATGCAAAGCATGAACTGCAGTGGAGTAAACATCTTAAAAACAAGGAAGTCACTCAGGCTCCCCCTGCTCCCTCTTCTGCTGCTGTCTCGGCCTCTTCCTCCTCTTTAGGAGGAATGTTGGCACCTGCCGCCCACCAAACAAAGGATGTGCCACCAACACCACCACCTCCGTCACCAAGCATCTCTACCATGTCACACGGCAGCATTCAGCTCTCCATCTCACAAACCTTGGAGAGAAAGCGTAAATTCCCACCTACCCACCCTCGAGCCCTGGGCCTGAATGCCAGCATTTCTAAACTACTGGCCTTTGAAATGCTGTCATTCAGGCTGGTGGACACAGACAGCTTCAAACAGCTAATGTCGATGGCTGTCCCACAGTATGTTTTTCCCAGCCGCCACTACTTCTCCAAGACAGCCGTGCCTTCCCTGCACAACCAAGTATCCGATAAAATCAAGTGTGCACTGCGCAACGCCATCAGTGGCAAGGTCCACCTAACCACAGATACGTGGACCAGTAAGCATGGCCAGGGACACTATATCTCCCTAACTGCACACTGGGTAAATGTAGTGGCGGCTGGACTCCAGGCGGAGAGTTCTTTGGCGCATGTCCTTCCGCCGCCAAGGATCGCAAGGCATCATTCTTTGCCTCCTATAGCCTCCTCCTCCTACTCGGCTTTCTCCTCCTCTTCTTCCACCTGCTCATCCAGTCAGCCACACACCTTCACCACCAACTTCAGCACAGCCCGGGGTAAACATCAGCAGGCCATTCTGAAACTCATATGTTTGGGGTACAGGCTCCACACCGCGCAGGAGTTGTGGCGGGGTATTGAACAACAGTCCGACCAGTGGTTTCTGCCGGTGGGCCCTTAAGCCCGGCCTGGTGGTGTGCGATAATGGGCGAAATCTCGTCGCATCTCTGGGACTAGCCGGTTTGACGCACATCCCTTGCCTGGCGCATGTGCTGAATTTGGTGGTGCAGAAGTTCATTCACAACTACCCCGACATGTCAGAGCTGCTGCATAAAGTGCAGCCCGTCTGTGCACGCTTCCGGCATTCACATCCTGCCGCTGCTCGCCTGTCTGAGCTACAGCGTAACTTCGGCCTTCCGGCTCACCGCCTCATATGCGACGTGCCCACCAGGTGGAACTCCACCTTGCACATGCTGGAGAAACTGTGCGAGCATCAGCAGGCCATAGTGGAGTTTCAGCTGCAGCACGCACGGGTCAGTCGCACTGCGGAACAGCACCACTTCACCCCCAATGACTGGGCCTCCATGCGAGATCTGTGTACCCTGTTGCGCTGTTTCGAGTACTCCACCAACATGGCCAGTGGTGATGACGCCGTTATCAGCGTTACAATACCACTTCTATGTCTCCTTGAGAAAACACTTATGGCGATGATGGAAGAGGAGGTGGCCCAGGAGGAGCAGGAGGAGCAGGAGGAGGAAGAGGGGTCATTTTTAGCACTTTCAGGCCAGTCTCTTAGAAGTGGCTCAGAGGGAGGTTTTTTGCAAAAGCAGAGGCCAGGTACAAATATGGCCAGCCAGGGCCCACTACTGGAGGACGAGGGGGACGAGGATGAGGAGGTGGAGGAGAATGAGGATGAAGCATGTTCACAGCGGGGTGGCACCCAACGCAGCTCGGGTCCATCACTGGTGCGTGGTTGGGGGGAAACGGAGGACGATGGCGATACGCCTCCCACAGAGGACAGCTTGTCCTTACCTTTGGGCAGCCTGGCACACATGAGCGACTACATGCTGCAGTGCCTGCGCAACGACAGCAGAGTTGCCCACATTTTAACGTGTGCGGACTACTGGGTTGCCACCCTGCTGGATCCCCGTTACAAAGACAATGTGCCCACCTTACTTCCTGCACTGGAGCATTATAGGAAGATGCACGAGTACAAGCGTACGTTGGTAGACGCGCTACTGAGAGCATTCCCAAATGTCACAGGGGAACAATTGGAAGCCCAAGGTGAAGGCAGAGGAGGAGCAAGAGGTCGCCAATGCAGCTAAGTCACAGCCAGCTCCTCTGAGGGCAGGGTTAGCATGGCAGAGATGTGGAAAAGTTTTGTCCCCACGCCACAGCTAACTGCACCACCACCTGATATGGAACGTGTTAGCAGGAGGCAGCATTTCACTAACATGGTGGAACAGTACGTGTGCACACCCCTCCACGTACTGACTGATGGTTCGGCCCCTTTCAACTTCTGGGTCTCCAAATTGTCCACGTGGCCAGAGCTAGCCTTTTATGCCTTGGAAGTGCTGGCCTGCCCGGCGGCCAGCGTTTTGTCTGAACGTGTATTCAGCACGGCAGGTGGCGTCATTACTGACAAACGCAGCCGCCTGTCCACAGCCAACGTGGACAAGCTGACGTTCATAAAAATGAACCAAGCATGGATCCCACAGGACCTGTCCATCCCTTGTGCAGAATAGACATTTATAACTATAACCATATATTCTTGTACTCCAGGGCACTTCTTTATTGAATCCTCTTTTATTAATTTTACCATTATTTTGCGGGGCAACCCAATGTTGAATGAACCTCTCCTCCGTCTGGGTGCCAGGGGCCTGAGTCTGTGAATGAGGCCTGTGGCACTTCAGGCAGACATGAACCCTTTTTGGCTGTGATGAGAACATCAACTCCCATAGCATTCCCACCTGATGCCACCCCAACCTCCTATTCCACCTCCTCCTCCGCCAAGTTGCCAATTGATATTGGTTAATTTTTATTTATTTTATTTTAAGTCATTTCCCTATCCACATTTGTTTGCAGGGGATTTACCTATATTTTGCTGCCTTTTGAAGCCCTCTAGCCCTTTCCTGGGCTATTTTACAGCCTTTTTAGTGCCCAAAAGTTTGGGTCCCCATTGACTTCAATGGGGTTCGGGGTGAAGTTCGGGTCGAGTTCGGATCCCGAACATGAACATTTTCGGGAAGTTCGGCCGAACTTCTCGAACCCGAACATCCAGATGTTCGCTCAACTCTAGTTTTGGTACCAGAAGCTGCTCCACAATATCATTGTTGCATTTGGTAACTTGGTACACTAGGTTTCCATTCATGGCAAAATGCTGAAATTCCTGGTCAGCGTCTAGTTCCTGTGGTACACCATCTAACACGATAACGCTTCATTGAGCATTCACAATTGCTCAGTACCAAAGTTACCCCGAGACACTTCTAAATCCAACACATTTTGCCCAGATGGGGAAACATATTTTTCCCCAGATAACACCAGCAACGGAATAGTGTCATCATCATCATGCATTTCCCATAACCGTACATTTTCACTATGCATTTCATTTGAACCATTGATTTCACTGGGCAATTCACTGAAATGACCATTTAAAGGGGAAGGCACAGATTCTGCAGGAGTTTCTTCACTGGTTGCAGAAGAGTTTTTCTTCTCCCATAATTTCCAAAACAATGGGAAGTCCCGAACCCAATATCACTTCATGCATAAGTCTTTTAACCACCCCGACTTCATAGGTCACAGTTCCAGCCGGAGTCACCAACTTAACCTGAGCCACCGGATAAGACTTGGCATCCCCGTGGATGCACAGCACATTTATGCTTTTATCCGGCACATAGTTCCCAGCCAAGAAATTGACATGCACTAAGGTATCTAGACTACTTGAGTCCAAAAGAGCCCTGACGGAGCAGTCATTTACCACCATGTTACATATCTGTGGCTCAGTCTCTAGTCCTGGGGAAGCAGCACAAACTGGCACCGCATACAGCGACTGTCTCCTGCTAGCCTCACTCTCCATAGGCTCTGAGGTAAGAGGACAATGGGCAGCAATGTGTCCCCACTTACGGCACCTCCAGCACTGGAGAATCCCAGGTCTCCTTGGTGGGAAGACCTTTCTGGGACCAGACTGCCCAATGGACTTATTCTTATGCCTACACACAACCTCTAGAGCCTTGCTCCTTCTTGCACCCTTCCACAAACCCCCAACAGCCGGAACTCTCTTACCCACAGGTGACATGGGTCTAATACTCCGGAGAAGTGTTGGTGCGGCAGGGACATCATGGAGGTAGTCCTCAGTTACCAGGAATCTTTCCACCAGGATTGACGAGCTGGTCAGCAGTTTTGGGGTCTCCATTTCTCTCAAGCAGGGCGGTGATGACAGATTCCTTCACAGACAATATGGCACTTAGGCAATTGCAGGTGAACCCAGATTATTACTCACTGGCTAAGGTGAGGTTCTATCATCACCAAAACATAATCCCAACAAAATTAACTCCTGCCCGTCTGTGCTCTAGATAATACAAATTTGTTTCTAGCTCACCTTTGAGCGCAGGTCACACTCAGGGAATCAGGCTTCACTAGGCTAGCCAGCTTCCTAGGCTTTTTCCAGGCATAACTCTTTCTCAGACTGACAGCCTGGGATGTTCTTCTATTTCCCACCAACTATCCCAGCTGGACTACACCTGGGGATCTCTCAGGCTAAGGAAAAACATGCCTTGGAATGGGGGTGAACTGGGGAGGTCCCACTACCAAACCTACCTTCCCAGTCCAAATAAAATCTACCCTTGAACTGTAACAAAAAATAGCTCCAGCAACTACGTTTGCTGAAGCCAGTGCCATCTTCCTGGATTTTACTTACCTCACCCAGTTGATGAACCTGGGTGGGATATACAACCCTTACAGGACTTTACCATACACTTTACCACAGAAGTTATGTGCATAATATATATATATATATACTAGCAGAAGGACCCGGCTTCACACGGATATATTTCATCTATTTCCTTTCATGTTTCCATGTGTCATAAAAACATATCAACAGTATCCTCCATAACAGTGACCTCTAAAGCACCCCGCCCCACTGTCTGCTGAGCTGTGTATCTAATCCTGTCCTGGGTGATACCATCTGCTGAGCTGTGTATCTAATCTTATGTGATACTGTCTGCTGAGCTGTGTATCTAATCCTATCCTGTGTGATACTGTCTGCTGAGCTGTGTATCTAATCTTATGTTGTATGATACTGTCTGCTGAGCTGTGTATCTAATCCTATCCTGTGTGATACTATCTTCTGAGCTGTGTATCTAATCTTATGTTGTGTGATACTGTCTGCTGAGCTGTGCATCTAATCCTATCCTGTGTGATACTGTCTGCTGAGCTGTGTATCTAATCCTAGCCTGTGTGATGCTATCTGCTGAGCTGTGTATCTAATCCTATCCTGTGTGATACTATCTGCTGAGCTGTGTATCTAATCTTATGTTGTATGATACTGTCTGCTGAGCGTGTATCTAATATTCTATCCTGTGTGATACTATCTGCTGAGCTGTGTATCTAATCCTATCCTGTGTGATACTGTCTGCTGAGCATATATCTAATATTCTATCCTGTGTGATACTATCTGCTGAGCGTGTATCTAATATTCTATCCTGTGTGATACTGTCTGCTGAGCTGTGTATCTAATCATATCCTGTCTGTTGAGCTGTGTACCTAGTAGTTGATTTTTAACTTTATTTTTTCAATCCCTGTTGGCTGAGTGGGAGGGGGCGTGGCCTAACTGGATTGGGGCGTGTCCTTTTGGACATCTCACTCTAAGACAGCAGCACTGTCCTCTCTGAGTGTGAGCTGCAAAGAGAAAGTTACCGTCCCTCCCACCACTGCAGCTGACAGAAGTTGATTTTATCTTTATTTTGTCAATACTCATTGGCTGCAGAGGGGGAGGGTGTGTGTACTAAATGTATTGGGGGTGTGGCTTAGCAGACCTAAAAGTTGATTTTTTACTTTTTTTTTTCAATCCCTGTTTGCTTAGTGGGAGGGGGCATGGCCTAACAGGATCAGGGGTGTGTCCTTTTTAACAGCTCACTCTAAGACAGCAACAGTTCTGTCTGAATGTGAGCTGCAGGGAGAAAATCAGGAGGGGAGCGGGCATGACCTAACCGAATCAGAAGTGTGGCTTATCTGGACCTGGGGACGGGGTTTTAAGGGTGACTTGAATGACCACCCTACTTTCCACCTGAACTGTGACCTCCATAGCATTCCACTCCCTTAATAGTGTCATCCACAGTGCCCTGCCCCTTTAAAGCTAACCTGTAACAGTGGAGAGAAATGGCCGAGTTGTTATGAAAACCTCAGGAAATAAGGTACTAAGTGCTATTAGGCCCTGGCTTTACTTCTATAGTGATTATTGTGGTGACAGATTTCCTCATCTCATCTACAACAGTGAACATGGCTGGGGGTTGTTATGGTTACCGAACTGGCAGAGAGCAGTAAATGACAGTTTGGATTTAAGTGAAAGGCTGGAAGACTTGTATTGGCTCTAATGCAGGTCATTTTTTGGGAATATCTCAGGAACTGTAAGTCCTAGAGAGCTGAGACCTGGTCTAAAACCTTCCCGGACACCTAATGTACCTGTGTGCCAAATTTGGGGAAGATCAGTCCAGTCGTTTGGTCGCGCATAAAGAACGTCTAGAGAGACGTCTAGACAGAAATTCATTTTTATATATATTCAAGATAATCCTTGTAAGGAATTTAAGAAATTACTGGGTAAGATATATCAATTAAAGTGCACAGTCTGCAAACAGTCTCAAATCTATCTATCTGTACCATATTTTTCAGACTATAAGACACACTTTTGGGGGGAAAAGTGGCAGTGTGTCGTATAATCCGAATGCTAATGACTGCTTAGACAAGGAGAGGTGAGGGCATCGCTGAGCTGGCTGTACTTACCTTCTCTTGTCTTCTTCCAGGTTTCTCTGTGCACTGCGTCCTGACCATGCGCAGCATCAGAACGTAGTGAATAGGTGCGCTCTATGAGCTAAAGCTGATTTGGGGTCTACTCTGAGGAAAATATTTTTTTCTTATTTCCCTTCTCCAAATCCTAGGTGCCTCCTATAGTCTGGTGCGTCTTGTAGTCCAAAAAATACAGTATATATATATATATATATATATATATATATATAGCCCTTCTAATGTCACTATGCAAGATACTTCTATAAAAGGGCACAGTGCATAGCTTTGCTACATAAGCATGTTTACAAGGCAGGAAAATATCTCTGTCAATCAGCTATGTGAAAATAATGCAGCACTCATATGGATGCTGTGTTCTCCTTACTCTTTACCTAATTGCTGTGCAGTACCAAGTAGTTATAAATTCTGCTGTCCCAATTCACCTCAATGGGACAGCTCTTTCATATTCACTTGAGGCTACATCATCAGTATAGCAAAAACAGATAACTCATTTATCAATTCTATTTCACTATTTTGGATCGACTGAAAGTGAAAAAAGAGAATTTCAAAGCCTACAAAGCTTTCACCTCTCTTAGAGTGGGTTCACATCATGTTTTTCCCATCTGTTTATACAAAAAACGTATATGTTAAACGGATGCCTCAGATTGACACCATACAGTGGCATCCGTTCACCATAGAGTTCCACTTCCAACTTCCACAAGATTTTTTTACTGTACTCTGTAGGATACAAAAACTTGGTTTACTGCATTTTGTATAATTTTCTACGTTAAACAGACACATAAAACGCAATGTTAACCTATCCGAAATATGCAGGCTAGTTCTTTTTCAAGAAGTACAAAAGAACCAGAATGTCTCAATGTGCTATTGTAGACTAGACAAAGACCCTCTTCATTTCTGGGGAACATATATGCTAATTATCATGGCCAACATCTGCTGCCATCAAATAGGTTTCCCAGAAACCCAGAGGCCTATACCCAGAGACATATGTTGCCTATAGATGCCCATGTTTAAAAAAATGTATATGTTTATTACAGGATTTCTTTGTACTGTATAGTGGTAATCTATGTAGCAAAACTAAAAGTTATACTGAGCGGCAGTAGCGTACCATCTGTGTAGGCAGACCATGCGATTGCAATTAGAGGGTAATCAGTGCAAGTAGGATATTATGGCTTTCATTGCAGTCAATGGTAACTGTATAAATTCCTATGCACCTAGCTCCACCTAGTGGTGGCTGCAATTAGCCAGTTTTGTAATAGATTATGTGAAAGGAAGCAGTATAATTTTCTGGAAACATGGAGAAATATGGTATTAAAAATGAGTGCCTTATTTATGTATTGCACTTTTTCAAAGATAGAAGTTGGATAAAGTGGGTGAGGTCAAGAGCGGCTTTTTTATTACAATGTTTAAACAAAATTTCCTCCACTTTGCCTGGCGGTGATTGATACACTCAAACTAGAAAACTGGGTGCAGCAGGAAGCCCATACTAAGTTTTGTTATTGGGCTCTATGCTATCTGTGTACCCTCCTTCTGACCGGTATTGTACTGTAATCGCCAAGTGGATAAGATACTTTCATAGAAAATACTTAGGTTCTTGAACTGTTTATTTTGAAATATAGTCAAGTAGAAAGATTCTCATAAGCTATACGTGTACAGAACTATAGGTCAGTGTAAAATACTTTAATCCTGGGCATATTCCTGTAATCAGCATTGGTCCATGTATAAAAACATTTTTGTCTCATGATTTGAGCTTTCTCCAAAATGTTAATTGACTGGAGTTCTCTACAGGATGTTGGCTTTGTAACACTGAAGACATATTGGGTGTAACACACTAACTGATGCCAAAGTACTGTGGTTTTACATAGCATGCGAAAAAGCAATTAGAAATATTTGCTACATGGTCTGTCTGTATTGTTGTGGTATTTTCCTCAAGGGTTTGGACTTGTAGAGGTCTTAGGCATGTTCTTAATATAATAGTTTGAAATGTTTGCATTTGAAGGTATATCAGACCAGGAAATGGTTTGTATGTAGATCTGTAATTATGCAAGAGCAGGATTCCATTGTAAGAGGAGACATTACATCATCAAAGTCATAAGGGTTAGTTTTTTTGGTGACTTTGGTGACTCAGACATAGGGTTGAGCAAACACCTGGAAGTTCGGGTTCGCCGGGTTCGGTCAAACTTCATCGCAAAGTTCGAGTTTGGGACCCGAACTTGACCCCAAACCTTATTGAAGTCAATTGGGACCCAAACTTTGGGGCATTAAAATGGCTCTAAAGAAGTTATAGAAAGGGCTAGAGGGCTGCAAAAGGAAGCAACGTGGGGGTAAGAGCAGGACAATTGCCCTGCAAACAAATGTGTATAGGGAAATGACTTAAAATAACATTAAATATATAAAAAAGGACAAAATAATGATCTTGAACTAGGAGGCGAAAGTCAAAGGGGAGTAGGAGGTTGAGGAGGCGGTGGATGTGGTAGTGTAGGTGGAGGAGGAGGAGGTAGCCAACACTGTTTTTTTTGTTTGTTTTTTTCCTTTATCATTTATTTTTTTTCAAGTTACGGATAAGTCCTGTGCGATCCATGCCTGGTTCATTTTAATGAACGTGAGCTTGTCCACATTGACTGTGGACAGACGGCTGCATTTGTCTGTGATCACCCAAGGCGTACAGGTCAAGCTCAGTCAATGTGCCCAATTTGTGCCCTCTGTATCCCCCCAGCCACGCTCCAGTGATGCCCATCAGCTGTTTTGGGTGCCACCCTGCTGTGAACATGGTTCCTCCTCCTCCTCATGCTCCTCCAGAACTGTGCCATGGCTGGACAATTTTGTACCTGGCCTCTGTTGGTGCAGGAACCCACCCTATGAGCCACTTGTGAATGACTGGCCTGATAACAGTGGAAATGATCCCTCTTCCTCCTCCTCTTCCTCCTGTGCCACATCCTCTTCCATCATCGCCAGAAGCATTTTTTCAAGGAGCCATAGAAGTGGGATAGTAATGCTGAGGACAGCGTCATCGGCACTGCCCATGTTGGTGGAGTACTCGAAACAGCGCAACACGGCACAAACATCCTATGGAGGCCCACTTGTTGCTGGTGAAGTGGTGCTGTTCTGCAGAGCGACTCACCCGTGCGTGCTGCAGCTGAAACTCCACTATCACCTGCTGCTGCTTGCACAGTCTCTCCAGCATGTGCAAGGTAGAGTTCCACCTTGTGGGCACTTCACATATAAGGCGGTAAGCGGGAACACCGAAGTTACGCTACAACACAAACAGGCGAGCAGCAGCAGGGTGAGAACGCCAAAAGCGCGCACAGACAGCCCGCACTTTCTGCAGCAGCTCTGTCATTTTTCAGGAACTTCTGCAACACCAAATTCAGCACATGCGCCAGGCAAGGGATGTGTGTCAAACCGGCTAGGCCCAGAACTGATACGAGATTTCGCCTATTATCGCACACCACCAGGCCGGCCTTGAAGCTCAGTGGCACCAACCACTCATCAGTCTGTTGTTCCATGCCCATCCACAGTTGTCGCACGATGTGGGGTTTTTCCCCCAGAGGAGTTTCAAAACAGCCTGCTGACGTTTCTCCCTGGCTGTGCTGAAGTTGGTGGTGAAGGTGTTAAGCTGACCGGATGAGGAGGCGGTAGAGGAGGAATCGGAGGAGGAGGAGCAATAGGAGGCAAAGAAAAACGTCCTGCAATCCATGGTGGCGGATTGACATGCACCTAACTGCTATCCGCCTGAGGCCCAGCCGCCAATGCATTTACCTAGTCTGCAGTTAGGGAGATATAATGTCCCTGCCAATGCTTACTGGTCCACGTATAGGTGGTTATTTGGACCTTTCCATAGATAGCATTGCGCAGTGCACACCTAATTTTGTCCACCACTTGGTTGTGTAGGTAAGGGATGGCTCGCCTAGAAAAGTAGTGGCGGCTATGAACCATGTACTGTGCCTTATGGCCACCACCATAAGGTTTTTTAAAGTCTCTGTCTCCACCAGACGGAATTACAGGAATTTTGAAATGCTGGCATTCAGGGCCAGGGATCGCGGGTGGGTAGGGAGGTATTTCCTCTTTCTCTCCAGTGTTTGGGAGATGGACAGCTGAACGCTTCCATGGGATATTGTGGAGATGCTTGCTGCCACATCCTCTGTTTGCGGGATGGCAGGTGCCACTGTAACTCCAGAGGGGGAGGAAGAGGCTGAGACTGCAGCAGAAGAGGGAGCAGGGGGAGCTCGTGCTTTGCATTTAGATGCCTGGTCGTGCAGGTGGTTCTCAGGTTTAGAACATTTATGCCTCACTTCAGGCTCTGATTGCACAGCGTACAAACCACTCGCGTCTTGTCGTCAGCACATTGTCTGAAGAACTGCCACGCCAAGGGGACTCCTTGGAGCTGGCTTTGTTGTGCTCAGTCCCTGGGTGCGGTGGGCAGTAGCAGGCAGACTGGCTAGGGGATGGCCACTCTGCTTTTGCACCCTGGTCCCTCTTTTTCTGTGTGGCTGGTGCTGTGTGACCACCACCTCTTCCTCCAAACTCGCATGACCTTGATTTCATGACCTCATCATCCTCCACATCAACTTCCACCCACTCATCACCCCTGCCCTCCTTGCCAGTCTGCACAGTGCAGAAAGCCACAGCAGTTGGCACCTGTGTTTCGTCATCATCAGAGACGTACTGCGGTTGTCCTCCCATGTCCACATCCTGAAACATAAGAGGTTGGGCATCGGTGCACTCAATCTCTTCCACTTCTGGGGCAGGGCTATGTGAACGACCCATGGAAGCCCTGCCAGCAGAGTTATCAAAAAGTATAAGAGACTGCTGCATGACTTGGGACTGCTTGGCTGATTTTCAAGGGGGTGAGGTGAAAGACAGATGCCCATGGGTGCCAATTCTGCACTTTCAGCAGGGGACTGGGTGGGAGTCAATGTGAAGGGACTGGAGGCACTGTCAGCCACCCAATCTGCTACCAGCTTTACTTGTTCTGGCCTGCAAAATAACGCTGAATGTTCTGTCGCCTATGTGCACCTGAAGAAGGTGTTTCATTTTGGCGTGTAGCTGGCACAGATCAACCACGTCCTCTCCCTGCAAAAGGAGCTCCACCAACATCATCAGCACCACGACCAGGGCCATGTCCCTTATTTGATGCTCTCCTCATTCTTTGAGGTCACCCACTGAACTAACAGATGGATTAACTATATTTACGTATTTGTAAAAATAATAACACCCATGAATCCAATAAAGATCCTTTTGACAAATACAACGAGCTATCAACTACAAAACGGCTAAAAAAGTGAGGTGCCAAAAACAGTCAGGATAGAGGTGAATTAAAATTATACCTTCACTGATCCCTTACACTTCTCAACCCGGGGACACACCTTGATGGTAGGTGTTCCCTGTTCTCATACCTAATACTATTCTGTCCTTAAGCTGTCCTTAACCTAACTTAAAAAAGGAAAAAGCTAGCTAGGGTATATCCCGACGCGTCCGCGTCCCCCCTTTTTTTTTTTAAGATAATTACGGGGGTTCCTCAGGGGACCAAAATACTATAAACAGTAGCTATTAACGTACGTGCAATGATGTGCACCGTACAGGACAATTGCAAGCGGAATCAAAAACAACAGGTATGTATATAAAGGCCAGAACCAAAGATAATCAAAGTCTCAAGACACGATGCAGTTTATATTAACAATACAGGGTAATATCCCATCACGATACATGGGCATTTATAAAAGAGAATTAGAGACACTTAACATACCGGGCTGCCGAAGTCAGTGAAGACATACTCACAAGACCAATATTGTGAATGATGTCCGCTGCAGGCTGGAGCAGATGGTAGCTCAGTGTGTAGAGCAATGTGCACAGTTTAAAAAGACCGGGCGATGGGTGTGTGCAATAAACCTAGTTCCCCCATTGGTAGATTGATGTGTAAGTATGATCAATATTAACTCCTATTGGATACACAGGCGGCTAACTACCGCCTCACTAACGCCCACAACAATGTGTGCGCCAAGCCTCGCTATGGGGATGCTGATAACGATGCCTGAACATCATCACACCTTACACGTGCGAGCCATGGCGTGCAATGCGCCGTCTGATTAAAAAGACAGACGGCGCATGCGCATCTAATACAGTGGAGATACTGCGCATGTCAGGGCCAAGGTAAAATGGCTGTGCGTTCCACAATGGAACGCAAATGCCGCAGATCAACCGAAAAAGGCAGATAACCACATATAGAGAGTGTGTACAGCCAAATTACAATTTCCTAGGGAGAATATCAGACTGAGATATACAGATAGTCCATCATGTGGCATAAGATCCATAATGTGCCAAGGCAAAACAAATAATAAGCCAAATAAAAGGGTTAATAGATATAAATTGATGAAAATTACGATAGCAGCAATAAGTTGGAAAGATAACACCAACAAAAAAGATGTAAGAAACAAGCGCTTGCACATTGTTGTGGGCGTTAGTGAGGCGGTAGTTAGCCGCCTGTGTATCCAATAGGAGTTAATATTGATCATACTTACACATCAATCTACCAATGGGGGAGCTAGGTTTATTGCACACACCCACCACCCAGTCTTTTTAAAGTGTGCACATTGCGCTACACACTGAGCTACCATCTACTCCAGCCTGCAGCGGACATCATTCACAATATTGGTCTTGTGAGTATATCTTCACTGACTTCGGCAGCCCGGTATGTTAAGTGTCTCTAATTCTCTTGTATAAATGCCCATGTATCGTGATAGGATATTACCCTTTATTGGTGATATAAACTGCATTGTGTTGAGACTTTGATTATCTTTGGTTCTGGCCTTTATATACATACCTGGTTGTTTTAGATTCCGCTTGCAATTGTCCTGTACGGTGCACATCATTGCACGTACGTTAATAGCTACTGTTTATAGTATTTTGGTCCCCTGAGGAACCCCCATAATTATCCTAAAAAAAAGAGGGGGGGGGGGGCCAAACGCGTTGGGATACACCCTAGCTTTTTCCTTTTTTCAGCTAGGTTAAGGACAGCTTGTTACGACGTTCACCGCATAAGTTTATTTTTAACAGTTTGGAGTCGGACTTTAGATATGGCAATAAGTCATATGTTTATCTATATATTTTAGATGTAAAATTGGAAAAGGCGGCGATTTATACTTAATATTTCGGTGTGTGTGTTTTTTTTTTATTATTATTACTTTTTATTTAATTTTTATTTACCATTTCCCCCGTTAGGGGTAGAACCTGGGATCTTTTCATCCCTTGTCCTATTCACCCTAATGTGCACACAGCAGCAGGGAGCCCCCATGGCAGCCAGGGCTTCAGTAGCATCCTGGCTGCCATGGTAACTGATCGCAATGTAGGGCTGGTGGCCACTGCCACTAATGGAGGGGACCCTGTGGCCACTGCCACCAATGATCTAAAAACTTTAATACTGAGAGGCGGGGCAGGATTGAGGGCGCCCTGCCGACTCATTTTGTTAAATACGGGGGGAGGGGGGGTCACACTGACCACACAATAATTAACCTTTAATATAGATACAGGAGGCGGATACCGCCGGCACCCACCTCCTGTATTTGTATTAAAGGTTAATAATCATTGTGTGGGTAGGACCGGGGCAGAGCGGCAGGACCGGGGCACAGCGGCAGGACCGGGGCAGAGCGGCAGGACCGGGGCAGAGCGGCAGGCCGGGTACTTGTGCCCTCCTCCTCCTCCGCCTGCAACAGGACACTGAGGAGGAGAAGGAGGCTGCCGTTCGCCCGGCGCAGCAGTTCTCTCCTCCCATGTCCCTCCTCCCGCACTAATCACCGGCGGCCGTGTCATAGGAGGGAGGGATTCCCTACCTCCCTCCTTCCTCACTGTCTATGGCTGCAGAGAAAACAGTGTGTGCCGAGCGCTGCACACGCTGTGTCCTAACAGGAGATACTAGACTGAGCAGTAGCGCGGTCTAGTATGAAAAAACGAACATCCTGATACCGAATCGATACTGGCATAAAAGTATCGATTGGGTATCGAAAGTTCGATACCCGAAACAACCCTAGTCCTAGGTACGAGAACAGGGAACACCTACAATCAAGGGTGTAAGGGATCAGTGAAGGGATAGTTTTAATTCACCTCACTTTTTTAGCCGTTTTGTAGTTGATAGCTCGTTGTATTTGTCAAAAGGATCTTTATTGGATTTATGGGTGTTATTATTTTTACAAATACGGAAATAAAAGTTATGTTTTAAGATACTTGCTCTTAGTGATAGTTGCAGTTGTACTTCACACAAAAAATGGGTATATGTCACCCACCTAACTGACGGATTAACTATATTTATTTCCCTGTCATGTATACAGTATAGTTGAACATTACACAATAAATGGGTATATGTCGCCCACCTAACTAACAGACGGATTAACTATATTTATTTCCCTGTCATGTATGCAGTGCAGGTGTACTTTATACAAAAAATGGGTATATGTCGCCCACCTAACTAACAGACGGATTAACTATATTTATTTCCCTGTCATTTATGCAGTGCAGGTGTACTTCATACAAAAAAGGGGTATATGTCACCCACCGAACTTACAGACAGATTAACTATTATATTTGTGTGTCAGGGGTACAAAGATGTTGCATTGCACCGTCAAAAAAAATCTCTGTAGGTCACCCGCAGAATTAACAACCGGAATTATTATCTTTCTGAATCAGGGGTACAAAGATGGATTAACTATATTTATTTCCCTGTCATTTATGCAGTGCAGGTGTACTTCATACAAAAAAGGGGTATATGTTGCCCACCTAACTAACAGACGGATTAACTATATTTATTTCCCTGTCATGTATACAGTGTAGTTGTACTTTACACAAAAAATGGGTATATGTCTCCCACCTAACTAACAGACGGATTAACTATATTTATTTCCCTGTCATGTATGCAGTGCAGGTGTACTTCATACAAAAAATGGGTATATGTCGCCCACCTAACTAACAGACACATTAACTATATTTATTTCCCTGTCATGTATACAGTGTAGTTGTACTTTACACAATAAATGGGTATATGTCGCCCACCTAACTAACAGACGGATTAATTATATTTTTTTCCCTGTCACGTATGCAGTGCAGGTGTACTTCACACAATAAATGGGTATATGTCACCCACCGAACTTACAGACAGATTAACTATTATATTTGTGTGTCAGGGGTACAAAGATGTTGCATTGCACCGTCAAAAAAAATCTCTGTAGGTCACCCGCAGAATTAACAGCCGGAATTATTATCTTTCTGAATCAGGGGTACAAAGATGGTGTATTGCACCCACAAAAAAATCGCTTTAGGTAACCCACAAAATTAACAGCCAGATGAGATTCCTAACACTCTTCCTCACTTCAACTGCCTGCTTCCTGTCCCTGCACTACCCAGAGATGATGTGTGGTGCTACACGTCGTCCAGCTTATATAGAGGCTGAGTCACATCATGCACCGGCCAATCACATTAATAAGCATGGTTGTGATGGCTTCTAAGTGCCCACAGCTTAAAAGCTTGTTGATTGGCTGCCCTGCAGCCTTTCAACAAGCTTTATTAAATGCCCAAACACCGACCTTGAACCCGAACTTTTCCGGCAAAGTTCTGGTTCGGGTCCGGGTACCAAAAATCGTTAAGTTCGGTACAGACCCGAACTTTACAGTTCAGGTTCACTCAACACTACTCAGACACACTTGATAATTTTCCAATGATAATCACATGTTGTATTCGATTGACATGATCTTTAGTAATGTAACATGAAATAATCATTATAGACATGGACAAGTTTTTAATATTGCTGAATATTATATATTAGTTAATGTATAAACAATCATTGACAAAAAATAAAGCACCAATTAACTTAACAAGGAGAAGAAGGTTAATATCCAAGAAACGGGCTGAAGTCGGCACACGGGCAGACAAACAAGTACAGCACACTTTTGCAAGGCACTAGCAAGCTTGGATCTCAAATGCTCTAGCACCCTCCACCCAGGGAAAGGTACCACAAGGTAGCAATCCATAAGCTGGAGTAGTTTAGGGTGTGCTTATGATGGCCCTTTAAGAACTGGAGGAAGCAGGCAGATGCTGTAACAATATTAAAGTAATTACAATATTAGAACAAAAAGGATAAATTTTATAGGAAAGAAGACTCTAGTACCCTGTTGGGTCAAATTTTATAGGAAAGAAGACTCTAGTACCCTGTTGGGTCATCTCTATCCTAGATACAAGATGAGATACGGTTTGGCATACAGGTTCTGTATAGTATTCTGCAGCACATCTGACCACAGAAGTTGCAGTTCGGCCTTTAGACCCAGCACACTCGTAGGCTGTCAAAGCTGGCATCCCAGCTGGTTCCCATAAATGCTTGGTGATCGGGCGGGCAGGCCAAGGAAGTATTGCAGTGTGGTGGAGACATTTCTGGGAAAGCATTGCTATGTGTGGATAAGCTTTAATTGGCTGAAAAATGCCAGCTGGAAGCCGTGCCATGACATTGCCATTCCTATATGGGTGCGTTATTTATTTTGTCAATGAATATATAAGGGCTGTATTCCAACTATAATATGTATTGCTAGTTGAAGAGGGGTTCCTCTGCACTCCCCAAAATGCTGCTAAAAATCCTATCATAGCTTCTATCATGGCTAAGGCACTAAAGACGTCCACTCCAAATCTCCTAACTTTACGCTTGCTATGTCAGAGAGGTTCAGGGACATGAAATCTCACTATAAGAAGTCTCTAACAGCACAACAGAAATTATCATGTTACTGTTCTAAAATGGATTACCATCACTGTTTGAAATCATTGTTATGTGTGTCAAATAAAGACTAAGGATTATTATCAGCATTTTTGAGAATGCTTTGATTTCAGTAAGTCAAATTATTTGTCTTAAGGTTGCTTACTTGGGTTACAACTGGATTTCCATTAGCTAATAACCATGTAACCACTGTCAACCACAGCTTAAGCAAACTATACATATGAGCTACCTCTGTGCAAGGCACCCATAAACATGCATGTTTGGAATAACTAAGTAGGCATGCTTATTTAAATGGAACAAAGTTTGGGCTGAAGAACAAAAGTTTTGGCATATTGAAATCCAATTTGCCAAAGATAGAAGATATCTATGGTAATAAAGATGCCCCATAGATATCCATTGTGGCCAGCTTTAGAATGGTTGGTACAGTAAAAATGGTGATTATTTCAGGCAGTAAAAACAAAGTGGTCTCATGAGAAAAATTGTCATTGACAGGAAGGATAACATCTAGTCCAGACATCTGAGGAGAAGAGAGGTTTCTTTGATTTTCTGTAGCTGCTACAATTGTTGCATTTTATTCCTTATATTGTAAGAAACAACTTAAAAGAAAAAGACAATGACTAATTACATCGCTAATTTCTGTTTCTTCCTTTAAAACATTCAACATATTTCCACAACCTACTGGGAACCATATCGCTTATCTTCTTGGTGTCACTACAGAGGTTTTGAATAACTTTACACACAAGGAAACTAACAGGATGCTGAGTGGTACATTCACAGTGTGCATGGCTGCCTGGCCATCACAAAATTGCTTGCATAATTTTAATTCTCCATTGTCACATGGTGTGTCCTGCCACGCATCTTGCTTCCCTGTTTGTATTAATGTGTAACTGTCATTTCAACATCTGCAAAAACAAACACCTATCTGAGGTCAAAAGACACCTCCAGGACATCACCAGTGCCTGAATCACCTCTATTAAAGTGGGCATGATCACACTGCTGCATATACCAGTACTTTGTGCTGTGATTCTGTGGCCCTTACTACCCATAATTCAACACTTCCTGTTATTTGGAGCGTGCCTCATTCCTTGGAAATCACAGCACATAACTGAAGAGGGCTCTCGATGTGTGGTAAATGCACTGAGGTTACTGAACTTCTGTCTTTTACAGGAGCGTATACAGCAAGCAAGAGGAACAGATCCATACACAGCTAAAATAAAGTGGTATATGGGTTTCTCCTAACAACAGGCGCAAAAGAATATGTTTACATGTCGGTCCCAGATTAGCAATGGAAAATGAGGAGGGATCTTTGGGGACTTATATTTAAATATTTTTATTTTAATTCACAGTAAATATTACACAATAAAAATAGTAATACAAATTACACAGTATAAGTACCACAATAATCAAATACCATATAGAAAAACAGTAACCTGCACATATCATGCATAACAGAGTACATTACCAATTAATAAAAAAAAAAGAAATTAAAGCCCATCACCCCCCTCCCCTGTTGGCTGTCGTCACTGGAACCCTTTCAATTACAAATGTACATACAGTGTATATTGAATCTAAACGGTCACACGTGCCATTCCCCGTTTCTTTTCCATATCCTGATAAATTTTAATTTGTCGCGAATACTGGATCCATTCATTTAATGAGGGTGGGGAGACAGACCCCCAGTTTTTAATTAAGATACCTTTTGCAACCATCAGACCGCTCATCTAAATCTGTCTAACCCGAGCCGGAATTACATTCTCAGGAGCAAAATATCCCAACAACACCATCAGCACATCGGGATTATACGAATAGGAGGCCTCCTTTTGTAAAGCGGCAAAGACCTGTTCCCAAAACCATTTCAATTTGTTACATTCCCAAAGTAGATGTCCGAAATCCACATTCAGACATCAACATTTCGGACAGCAACAGTCACGATCCTTGTTTTGGGGAGATTTCGCATGGACTTTTGGCGTATAATACAAGCGATGTAAAATCTTAAATTGAATTAATCTGTGAGCATTAGAAATTGTAGCCTTTATAACATTTCTATAACTACTAGCCCGGGGTAATGGAGGACAATGCAACTCTTGCTCCCATTTATGTGAACTCTTAAATACAGTTACGGTTGCCAATGACCTATGAAGTTTACAATAAAGATTAGAAATTTTAATCCCCTCATCAACCTGAGCAAAACAGTAGTCAAAGAATAAGTGCTGATGTGTAAGCATATAACTTTTGTTGGTAGTGGCCTCGTATGCGTGTTTTAAACTTGAGAACATAAACAAATCTAGTGATGAAATATCAGTGAAATTATATTCCGATAAAGACTTAAAATGTCCCGAAGAGAAAATATATTTACAGAGCCAATAAGTATAGTCCGTAATTTTGAAGAATTCCGCCAGATTCCTATTCTCCCACAGAGGGGTAAAACAAAAAGTATGCAAAACTTTAAGAATCATCTTAAGCTTGTTCCAAACCCTCTGTAGGGTCCAAGGTATCAATAGGGATTTCCTCAATCCCAAGTGACCAGATTCCAAACAAGTGAAAATATTCTCTAGTGACTTATCTATAACATGTGTCAAATATTGTGCAAGTAAACTCTCTTTAAAGTTACAACATTATTGAATTTGTGCACATAAAAAATATCTTTGAAAAAAAGGAAGTGATAACCCACCCTCCGATTCAGACAGCCATAAATACCTTTGTTTTATACGCACCCTATTCCTTCCGCATATTAGACCATTGATAAGAGATTCCAATCTATGAAAAAATATGTCAGCGATCCAAATAGGGGAAGCACAAATCGGATACATCACAATGGGCAAAATGATCATTTTAACTAGGGCTATACGATCAGTCTGTGCACAGATTTTAGATTTAACTTTATTTAAAACCAAATTAGGCTCATAAAACCTATTTATTGGGACCCCAATCTTAACCCCCAAATAGTCCAAGGTTTCATTGGGAGAGAGAACCCGAACTCCACTACCCTTGTCTACTGCCTTGCGGTTCAGTGGGTGGAGCGATGACTTGGCCCAATTGATCAAATAACCCGATAACTTGCCGAATTCCTCTATAAGTTCTATCACATACAGAAGGATTTTCCATTACTGATCCAAAAACAAAATAACATCATCGGCATAAAGGCTTATTTTATCGCTCACTCCTGCAACCCCATAGCCGCCTATATGATTATCTAAACGGATTTTAGAGACCAGCGGTTCAATAAATAGGATAAAAAGGAGGGGGGAAAGGGGACACTCCTGTCTCATCCCTCGCCGCATCATAACAGGGGACTAAAAGTAGTAAAAATTTATGAATACAGTACAAAATAAAAAATATGGTGAACAGTTAACAAACCATCAAATAGTGTGGTGATAAGAAAGCAGGATGCGCTCGTACCCATATGCAGTTGTGCATTTCTGTAGGGGAGCACATCCTGCACTTGTAGTCCGTTGCTAATGGCAATCACCAGCAAAAAAAGCATACAATGGATGATGCCAGCAACGGACTACAAGTACCACAATGGACATCCTACATAAGATGAAATTTATGTGGATGTGGCAAGAATTCAGAACAAACACAGAACCAGAGATAGGTGCACGCTGCTGTCACACTAAACCCTCACACTGATGTTAAAAATTGAGAGTTAGTTCGACATATCCTACTAGGAGGACGTGTCTTAAGCCTCGGGCACCAGCGTCAAGGTCTCTCAAGTAGCCCGTGGGCCCTAACACTCACCTACCTGCGCCACATGGGTGATATCAGGGGCCAGTGGGCAATTACAGGAGCATTAGGACGACTCACAAACATCTCCTCTGTTACCTCCAGCATGTGGCCATGCTTGCAATGGGAGGTGGGAGGTGTCTATGAGCCCTACCCAAGACTGACTGATATAGACCAAGGCCAAGCAGGTGCACCCAATTGTGACCTGAAGATGAAAAACAGGCACATTTAAAATGGAGTTTATACACCTCCATACATATATATATAAACCATCAAATAGTGTGGTGATAAGAAAGCAGGATGCGCTCATACCCATATGCAGTTGTGCATTTCTGTAGGGGAGCACATCCTGCACTTGTAGTCCGTTGCTAATGGCAATCACCAGCAAAAAAGCATACAATGGATGATGCCAGCAACGGACTACAAGTACCACAATGGACATCCTACATAAGATGAAATTTATGTGGATGTGGCAAGAATTCAGAACAAACACAGAACCAGAGATAGGTGCACGCTGCTGTCACACTAAACCCTCACACTGATGTTAAAAATTGAGAGTTAGTTCGACATATCCTACTAGGAGGACGTGTCTTAAGCCTCGGGCACCAGCGTCAAGGTCTCTCAAGTAGCCCGTGGGCCCTAACACTCACCTACCTGCGCCATATGGGCGATATCAGGGGCCAGTGGGCAATTACAGGAGCATTAGGACGACTCACAAACATCTCCTCTGTTACCTCCAGCATGTGGCCATGCTTGCAATGGGAGGTGGGAGGTGTCTATGAGCCCTACCCAAGACTGACTGATATAGACCAAGGCCAAGCAGGTGCACCCAATTGTGACCTGAAGATGAAAAACAGGCACATTTAAAATGGAGTTTATACACCTCCATACATATATATATAAACCATCAAATAGTGTGGTGATAAGAAAGCAGGATGCGCTCATACCCATATGCAGTTGTGCATTTCTGTAGGGGAGCACATCCTGCACTTGTAGTCCGTTGCTAATGGCAATCACCAGCAAAAAAGCATACAATGGATGATGCCAGCAACGGACTACAAGTACCACAATGGACATCCTACATAAGATGAAATTTATGTGGATGTGGCAAGAATTCAGAACAAACACAGAACCAGAGATAGGTGCACGCTGCTGTCACACTAAACCCTCACACTGATGTTAAAAATTGAGAGTTAGTTCGACATATCCTACTAGGAGGACGTGTCTTAAGCCTCGGGCACCAGCGTCAAGGTCTCTCAAGTAGCCCGTGGGCCCTAACACTCACCTACCTGCGCCATATGGGCGATATCAGGGGCCAGTGGGCAATTACAGGAGCATTAGGACGACTCACAAACATCTCCTCTGTTACCTCCAGCATGTGGCCATGCTTGCAATGGGAGGTGGGAGGTGTCTATGAGCCCTACCCAAGACTGACTGATATAGACCAAGGCCAAGCAGGTGCACCCAATTGTGACCTGAAGATGAAAAACAGGCACATTTAAAATGGAGTTTATACACCTCCATACATATATATATAAACCATCAAATAGTGTGGTGATAAGAAAGCAGGATGCGCTCATACCCATATGCAGTTGTGCATTTCTGTAGGGGAGCACATCCTGCACTTGTAGTCCGTTGCTAATGGCAATCACCAGCAAAAAAGCATACAATGGATGATGCCAGCAACGGACTACAAGTACCACAATGGACATCCTACATAAGATGAAATTTATGTGGATGTGGCAAGAATTCAGAACAAACACAGAACCAGAGATAGGTGCACGCTGCTGTCACACTAAACCCTCACACTGATGTTAAAAATTGAGAGTTAGTTCGACATATCCTACTAGGAGGACGTGTCTTAAGCCTCGGGCACCAGCGTCAAGGTCTCTCAAGTAGCCCGTGGGCCCTAACACTCACCTACCTGCGCCATATGGGCGATATCAGGGGCCAGTGGGCAATTACAGGAGCATTAGGACGACTCACAAACATCTCCTCTGTTACCTCCAGCATGTGGCCATGCTTGCAATGGGAGGTGGGAGGTGTCTATGAGCCCTACCCAAGACTGACTGATATAGACCAAGGCCAAGCAGGTGCACCCAATTGTGACCTGAAGATGAAAAACAGGCACATTTAAAATGGAGTTTATACACCTCCATACATATATATATAAACCATCAAATAGTGTGGTGATAAGAAAGCAGGATGCGCTCATACCCATATGCAGTTGTGCATTTCTGTAGGGAGCACATCCTGCACTTGTAGTCCGTTGCTAATGGCAATCACCAGCAAAAAAGCATACAATGGATGATGCCAGCAACGGACTACAAGTACCACAATGGACATCCTACATAAGATGAAATTTATGTGGATGTGGCAAGAATTCAGAACAAACACAGAACCAGAGATAGGTGCACGCTGCTGTCACACTAAACCCTCACACTGATGTTAAAAATTGAGAGTTAGTTCGACATATCCTACTAGGAGGACGTGTCTTAAGCCTCGGGCACCAGCGTCAAGGTCTCTCAAGTAGCCCGTGGGCCCTAACACTCACCTACCTGCTCCATATGGGCGATATCAGGGACCAGTGGGCAATTACAGGAGCATTAGGACGACTCACAAACATCTCCTCTGTTACCTCCAGCATGTGGCCATGCTTGCAATGGGAGGTGGGAGGTGTCTATGAGCCCTACCCAAGACTGACTGATATAGACCAAGGCCAAGCAGGTGCACCCAATTGTGACCTGAAGATGAAAAACAGGCACATTTAAAATGGAGTTTATACACCTCCATACATATATATATAAACCATCAAATAGTGTGGTGATAAGAAAGCAGGATGCGCTCATACCCATATGCAGTTGTGCATTTCTGTAGGGGAGCACATCCTGCACTTGTAGTCCGTTGCTAATGGCAATCACCAGCAAAAAAAGCATACAATGGATGATGCCAGCAACGGACTACAAGTACCACAATGGACATCCTACATAAGATGAAATTTATGTGGATGTGGCAAGAATTCAGAACAAACACAGAACCAGAGATAGGTGCACGCTGCTGTCACACTAAACCCTCACACTGATGTTAAAAATTGAGAGTTAGTTCGACATATCCTACTAGGAGGACGTGTCTTAAGCCTCGGGCACCAGCGTCAAGGTCTCTCAAGTAGCCCGTGGGCCCTAACACTCACCTACCTGCGCCATATGGGCGATATCAGGGGCCAGTGGGCAATTACAGGAGCATTAGGACGACTCACAAACATCTCCTCTGTTACCTCCAGCATGTGGCCATGCTTGCAATGGGAGGTGGGAGGTGTCTATGAGCCCTACCCAAGACTGACTGATATAGACCAAGGCCAAGCAGGTGCACCCAATTGTGACCTGAAGATGAAAAACAGGCACATTTAAAATGGAGTTTATACACCTCCATACATATATATATAAACCATCAAATAGTGTGGTGATAAGAAAGCAGGATGCGCTCATACCCATATGCAGTTGTGCATTTCTGTAGGGGAGCACATCCTGCACTTGTAGTCCGTTGCTAATGGCAATCACCAGCAAAAAATGCATACAATGGATGATGCCAGCAACGGACTACAAGTACCACAATGGACATCCTACATAAGATGAAATTTATGTGGATGTGGCAAGAATTCAGAACAAACACAGAACCAGAGATAGGTGCACGCTGCTGTCACACTAAACCCTCACACTGATGTTAAAAATTGAGAGTTAGTTCGACATATCCTACTAGGAGGACGTGTCTTAAGCCTCGGGCACCAGCGTCAAGGTCTCTCAAGTAGCCCGTGGGCCCTAACACTCACCTACCTGCGCCATATGGGCGATATCAGGGGCCAGTGGGCAATTACAGGAGCATTAGGACGACTCACAAACATCTCCTCTGTTACCTCCAGCATGTGGCCATGCTTGCAATGGGAGGTGGGAGGTGTCTATGAGCCCTACCCAAGACTGACTGATATAGACCAAGGCCAAGCAGGTGCACCCAATTGTGACCTGAAGATGAAAAACAGGCACATTTAAAATGGAGTTTATACACCTCCATACATATATATATAAACCATCAAATAGTGTGGTGATAAGAAAGCAGGATGCGCTCATACCCATATGCAGTTGTGCATTTCTGTAGGGGAGCACATCCTGCACTTGTAGTCCGTTGCTAATGGCAATCACCAGCAAAAAAAGCATACAATGGATGATGCCAGCAACGGACTACAAGTACCACAATGGACATCCTACATAAGATGAAATTTATGTGGATGTGGCAAGAATTCAGAACAAACACAGAACCAGAGATAGGTGCACGCTGCTGTCACACTAAACCCTCACACTGATGTTAAAAATTGAGAGTTAGTTCGACATATCCTACTAGGAGGACGTGTCTTAAGCCTCGGGCACCAGCGTCAAGGTCTCTCAAGTAGCCCGTGGGCCCTAACACTCACCTACCTGCGCCTTATGTAGGATGTCCATTGTGGTACTTGTAGTCCGTTGCTGGCATCATCCATTGTATGCTTTTTTTGCTGGTGATTGCCATTAGCAACGGACTACAAGTGCAGGATGTGCTCCCCTACAGAAATGCACAACTGCATATGGGTATGAGCGCATCCTGCTTTCTTATCACCACACTATTTGATGGTTTATATATATATGTATGGAGGTGTATAAACTCCATTTTAAATGTGCCTGTTTTTCATCTTCAGGTCACAATTGGGTGCACCTGCTTGGCCTTGGTCTATATCAGTCAGTCTTGGGTAGGGCTCATAGACACCTCCCACCTCCCATTGCAAGCATGGCCACATGCTGGAGGTAACAGAGGAGATGTTTGTGAGTCGTCCTAATGCTCCTGTAATTGCCCACTGGCCCCTGATATCGCCCATATGGCGCAGGTAGGTGAGTGTTAGGGCCCACGGGCTACTTGAGAGACCTTGACGCTGGTGCCCGAGGCTTAAGACACGTCCTCCTAGTAGGATATGTCGAACTAACTCTCAATTTTTAACATCAGTGTGAGGGTTTAGTGTGACAGCAGCGTGCACCTATCTCTGGTTCTGTGTTTGTTCTGAACAGTTAACAAAGCAGCCATAACTGAGATAATTGATAGTTTCCCTTTAAATACATGTTGACTTTTGGATTCTGTCTGAGCCCGCTCCTGCTTTCTTGTGTGAGCTATTAGTACTGAATCTAATATTCCTACTAATCCATTACTGAGCTAACCTGAATTGTTGGTGCGAATTTTCGAATCGCGAATATCGCCACTTTGAGATTTCGCAAATATATAGAATATAGTTATATATATTTTTATATTTTTCAAATATTCTATATATTTTTTTAATCTAAACCCATGATCCCTCCCTCTTCTTGCTTGTGGGCCAATGAGAAGGCTGCAATGTCTTTGTCTGAGCTTAGCCACATCCCAAGCAACCAATAGGAAAGTTGCCTACCCCTTACTATATAAGAACCTCCCCAGCAGCCATTTTGTGCAGTTTTTTTGCAGTTCTGAAAGAGACAGCGGTATTATTGCTGTGCTCTCTGCTTTCCTGTGTCATTACATTAGATAGTCAGTTAGCTTATATATATATATATATATATATTATATATTACAGACAGTTAGTGGGAGATAGTTGGTGTAGGTTATATCCTGATATAGTGTAGCTGATGCAGGGTCCTGTGCAGGGTGTTAGGTAGTGTGATAAGTTCTGCTGTCCATACATACATGCTACAGACATACAGACATGCTTCAGTTGTTTTGTGTATATATAATTTTCTGTAGGTATAAAAACTCCTATGTAAATGTAGCCCGTTTTCCATCCACAGGCTACATTTAGGTGCACATGTGAGGCCTGGGCCATATCAGCCATTCTTGGGTGGGGCTCACAGCCCTTTCCCTCCTCCCATTGCAGGCATGGTTACATGCTGGAGGTAACTGAGGAGTTTGCTGCGTTTCAGCCTATACATTCTTGTAATGCCCAAAACATGGACACCGCGGATCCGCAAAACACGGACAACGGCAATGTGCTTTCCGCATTTTGCGGATCGCAATTGCGCACAAGAATAGGACATGTTCTATATGTTTGTGGACCTGGAAGTGTGGACCCGGAAGTGCGGATCCGCAATTCCGGATCCGAGCGGGACAAAGTCTGTCCCCATAGAAATGAATGAGTCTGCAATTCCGTTCCGTTACATTACGGTTACCTTAGGCTCTACAAAAAACGCAGTGTTCGCCCAATCAGGCCTGATCTTGTGCGCACACTTGCGTTCAGTCCGCCCCACCGCAGTGACAGAATTTTTTTTTCTGATCACTGCAAAAACACCGTAAAATCGCTGCGGCGCTATAAAGATCACTTTTGAGCTTTTTGGATCTTTGTTAGCGATCGCAGCTTTAGGGTCCATTCACACATCCGTGGTGTGCTGCGGATCCGCAATTTGCGGGTCCGCAGAATTTTTTTTTCTGATCACTGCAAAAACACCGTAAAATCGCTGCGGCGCTATAAAGATCACTTTTGAGCTTTTTGGATCTTTGTTAGCGATCGCAGCTTTAGGGTCCATTCACACATCCGTGGTGTGCTGCGGACCCGCAAATTGCGGATCCGCAGCACACCAGGCCGGCACTCTCCATAGAGATTTCTATTCTTCTCCGCAGGCTGCGGACAAGAATAGGACCTGCTCTATCTTTTGCGGTGCTGCGGCCAGATGTTTCGGGCCGAAACCTGGAAGATCACGGCCGCAGCTCTGCAAATGCTGATGCGAAGAGCACATAGTGTGCTCTCCACATCACTGCCCGCCCCAGTCACACTGAATGGGTCCGCATCTATTCCGCAGAATTGCGGAATAGATAGGGACATTTTTGTGGACGTGTGAATGGGGCCTTACTTCGCAAGCACTCCTATGTCCTTTCCCCTCTTTTTTTTTTTGATTGATCGATGCGAATGAAGAAATCTGTGCCGTTCATTTTTTCTTTAAGCCCAGAGGCTGAACGGAAAAAAAAATCTCATTACCCGTATGCTTAATATAAGGAGAATAGCAGAAACTCCTAATGCTGGCCATACATGTAATGATTGCGGAGACCCTCAAATGCCCGGGCAGTACAAACACCCAACAAATGACCCCATTTTGGAAAGAAGACAACCCAAGGTATTCGCTGAGGGGCATATTGAGTCCATTAAAGATTGAACTTTTTGTCACAAGTTAGCGGAAAGGGAGACTTTGTGAGAAAAAACATAAAAAATCAATTTCCACTAACTTGTGCAAAAAATAAATAAAAATCTTCTATGAACTCGCCATGCCCCTTAAGGAATACCTTTGGGTTGTCTTCTTTCCAAAATGGGGCCACATGTGGGGTATTTATACTGCCCTGGCATTTCAGGGGAAATCGTGAGAAGAAGTCTGGAATCCAAATGCGTAAAAATGCCCTCCAAAAAGGTACTCATTGGAATTTGGGCCCCTTTGCGCACCTAGGCTGCAAGAAAGTGTCACACATGTGGTATCGCCGTACTCAGGAGAAGTAGGGCAATGTGTTTTGGGGTGAAATTGTTTTTTTTTTTTTGTTTTTCTTACAAAGTCTCATATTCCACTAACTTGTGACAAAAAATAAAATTTTACATGAACTTACCATACCCCTCACGGAATACCTTAGGGTGTCTTCTTTCTAAAATGGGGTATTGTGGAGTATTTATACTGCCCTGGCATTTTAGGGGCCCCTAATGCGTGAGAAGTAGTTTGGAATCCAAATGCGTAAAAATGCCCTGTGAAATCCTAAAGGTACTCATTGGAATTCGTGCCCCTTTGTGCATCTTGGCTGCAAAAAAGTGTCACTCATGTGGTATCGTCGTACTCAGGAGAAGTAGTACAATGTGTTTTGGGGTGTATTTTTACATATACCCTTGCTGGGTGTAAGAAATATCTCTGTAAATGACAACTTTTTAATATTTTTTATACAAAGTTGTCAATTTACAGAGATATTTTTCTCACCCAGCATGGGTATATGTAAAAATATACCCTAAAACACATTGCCCTACTTCTTCTGAGTACGGCGATACCACATGTGTGCCACTTTTTTGCAGCCTAGGTGCGTAAAGGGGCGTAAAGTCCAACGAGTACCTTTAGGCTTTACAGGGTTGCTCACAATTTAGCCCTGCCCAAAATGCCAGAACAGTAAACACACCCCACAAATGACCCCATTTCGGAAAGTAGACGCCCCAAGGTATTCACTGAGAAGCATAGTGAGTCTGTGGGAGATTTTTTTATTTTTTTTGCCAGAAGTTAGCAGAAATGGAAACTTTATTATTATTATTTTTTTCTCAGAAAGTGTCATTTTCTGCTAACTTGTGAAAAAAAATTAAATGATACATGAACTCACCATGCCCCTCTGTGAATACTTTGGGGTGTCTTCTTTCTAAAATGGTTTCATTTGGGGGGTATTTATACTATCCTGGCATTCTAGCACCTGAAGAAACATGACAGGTGTTTAGAAAGTCAGAGCTGCTTCAAAATGCGGAAATTCACTCTTTTGCACCATAGTTTGTAAATGCTATAACTTTTGCGCAAACCAATAATACACACTTATTGGATTTTTTTTATCAAAGACATGTAGCACAATAAATTCTGACACAAACTTGTATAGAAATGTAATTATATTTGAACAATTTTACCAGAAAAAGTTAAAAATACACTTTTTTTTGAGAAAATTTAGTTTTTTTTTATTAGTATCAGAAAAACGAAAAGTCTCAGCAGCAATCAAATACCACCAAAAGAAATCTGTATTTGTGAGAAGAAAAGGAGGTAAAATTAATTTGGGTGCCAAGTTGCATGACAGAGCAATAAACCGTTAAAGTTGTGAAGTGCCGAATTGTAAAAAAGGGCCTGGTCACTAGGGGGGTATAAACCTATGGTCCTTAAGTGGTTAAAGGAGTTCTCCGGGATTTACATATTGATGACCTTTCCTCAGGATAGGTGACCAATATGAGACCGGCAGGGGTCCTGCTAAAAGGCCGCGGTGCTTAGTCCTCTTCCTAGGCTATGTGAGGTCATGTTCATTGGTCACATCATGGCACAGACACAGCTCAGCCCTATTCAAGTGAATAAAGGATCTGGCAAGGCATCTTACTCTCTCCCCTTTGACAGCACATACATGTTCGGCCAAACCTTTTGGCTATGTGTACGTGTCTGTGTGTATGTGTGTGTGGGCGGAGGGGGGGGGGAGAGTCGGGAGGGAGAGAGGGAGTCAGGAGAGAGCTGTCCGCCAAACGATCATTTATCCAACAGCTATTGAATGTGTATGGCCTGAGTTTTGCTGCCTTGCGCCATAAGCCCTGGGGCAGGTAGAGAAGACTCAAACTGAAGTCATGAAAAAAGGGTTGTTTAGGTATGCATTTCTGCTACTGAGATCGATACATGTTCATGAATCACAAGTCGTTTCTTTGGAAAGTTTTAATAAAGGTTTTGAATATACACATAGGTATTGACATTGTGTTGCTCATTTAAAAATTTTCCTTTCTTTGCTATAAAGAAGAATGCAAATAACAATTCTATTCAAACATTTTACAATAAAGAAAGCGATTACGGTGGCAAACACAATGCTGAGTCGGTTCCTTTGCTGTGAAGATCAGATTCTGTATTTCTATCACACTACCATTTAAATACACATATAGCAATGAACTGGAATAAGGCTGTAAATTGTATTCATCATAAGCTGTAAAATATTCTTACATTTGAAATCATATTCTTTAGCATCAAGTTGCAGATATTGTAGAATGTAGTCTTTAGGCACCACAGGGAACATTTCTAAAGCCATAATTAGCAATGATGTGGCAGTGGTTGGGCAGATGAGGATAAAACTATTCTGTAAATGCCATATATTATGAAGGTATGACTAATAATAATATAAGTATACATAGTCTTGTTCTGTATATTGAACAATATTAACAACACAAGGAATTCAGTGAGGAGAGTCACCATTCAGAAACCCTTAGCTGTCAGCTTTAGCCGAAGTGGCCACTCACTACTGAGCATCAAACGTGTTTGTGCATTAGGCCTCATGCACACGACCGTTGTTTGTTTCCGCGTCCGTTACATTTTTTTTCACGGATAGGATGCTTCCCCGCTCATTTCAATGGGTCCATAAAAAAATGCGGATGGTCAACCGTTTTTGTTCCGCATCCGTGGTCCGTGTTTACTTTTTTGTCAAAAAATAGAGCATGTCCTATTTTTTTCACGTTTGCGGACAAGGATAGGCATTATTACAATGGATCTGCCAAAGAAAACGGATCCGCCCAAAAAAACGGACCATCATCCGTTTTTTTGGGCGGGCGCAAATTTGCAAAACAAACAACGGTCCTGTGCATGAGGCCTTACCTGGACTGTGTAATGCTTCATTTTCCATGTGGTGGGGCTGCATGAGAATTGAACACTTGCTGACAGGTTCCGCTACAGATCACCTCTAATCACTATTAATCCATTCATCGCATTATTGAGATCACCACTGATCACTACAAATGCATCCAGTGTAGAATTTATTGTTGGAAAACTCCATCTAGCAAAAAGGGATTATTCTAAGCAGATGGCCCCTTTAAGCTGCAGAGCCTTAGAGAACAGTTACACAACAGTAAAGAAAAAAATGGCCATTTTGCATCCATGTGTCTATTTCCCAGCCTTCTGACCGTTTTTAACGACTGTTTGTCATCCATTTGCTGTTTTTAATGGCAGTTTAAATTTGCCATTAAAAATGATGAATTTCATTGGCTTTTTGTGTAGGTGGTTGTCGTAGGAGTTGTAGGTGCTGTCCCAGATAGCAGGACACTCCTAGAAGAGGAGGATCAACTGCTCGGCGTGCATGTGCTGTGGCATTTTGGTGCCTGCTTGTGGGGAGTTTCAGCTAGTGTGAAAATAGCCTTATAGGTTCCGTTTATAACAGAATATAACGGAATGGCAAACAGAAGCCTTTAACCCTTTCATGCCCGATGACGTACATGTACGTCATCGGGCGTGTGTTTAAAGATGTATCTTGCTCCTGCCCGCTGCGGGCGCCATAGCCACTGGTGGCCGCCTGCTTCCTGTAGCAGACACCCGCGGCTAATGTCCGCAACTCGCAGTAATGCCGATCTGATCTGAGCGCGCTGAAAACCAAAAGCTTTTACTTTAGGTTGTGCTCCGGCTCCCCCTTGTAGCAATCAGAGGAGCCGGAGCGTGTATGCAGCAGGCCCTGTCTTTGTGAATGACAGGAGGCTGCCGCATAGTATTTCCTATGGATCCCTTGCCTGTAGTAGTGAAATCATCATGGATTCCAATGCAAGTGCATTGGAGTCTATGATAATAGCAATCAGATGATTGATTGTTATAGTTCCCTATGGAAACTATAAAAAAGTGTAAAAAAATTATAATTAATAAACAAAAAAAATATAAATTCAAATCACCCCTCCTTTTTCAAAATGAAAATAAAAGAAGTAAAAAAATAAACATCATGGGTGTCGCAATGTGCGAAAATGCCCATAGTATAAAAATATAAAAATATATTCCCCATACAGCAAACAGCGGTTTTTGGTCGCTTCATTTTCTACAAAAATTTAATAAAAAGTGATCAAAAAGTCATACACACCCCAAAATGATCCCCCATACAGCTCCGTACTCATAATTACAAAAAAGTTATAGGGGTCAAAATAAAGCGACAATACTAAAATAATAGATTTTTTCCCCCACTTTTTTATTTTTAAAACTCAAGAAAAACTATACATATAAGGTATCGCCGGATTTGTACTGACCTGTAGAATAAAAGTAACTGGTCATCAAACGTCGTAAATAAAAAACCCGTAAAACTGTGGTGGAATTGCTTTTTCTTTGCAATTTTACCCCATTTGGAATTTTTTTCCCGCTTCCCACTACATCCTATGCAATATTAAATGGTGGCGTTGGAAAGTAAAACTTGTCCCGCAAAAAAGAATGCCCTCATATGGCTATGTGAACAGTGGAGGTCTCTGTTAAGGGGCAGGGAACGGTGGAGGTCATAGTTAAGGGGACGATCCACTATGGAGGTCATTGTTAAGGGGCGGGGTGCTGCAGAGGTCACTGTTAAGAGGGTGGGGTGTTGTGGAAGTTACATGTTAAGGGAATGAAGCTCTGTGGAGGTCACTGTTAAAGTAGCGGGTTATTGTGGCAATCAATGTTAATGAGACGGGTACTGTAGGTGTCACTAATAAAGGGGCGGCCGCTGTGGAGGTCACTGTTAAAGGGGAGGGCGCTGTGGATGTTACTGTTAAGGGGGCACGCCGCTGTGGAGGTCACAGTTAAGGGAGGAGGGGACTGTGGAGGCCACTATTTAAGTTGCAGTGTGGTACTGTGAGGTTACTGTTAAGGGAGCAGGGTACTGTGGCAGTAGCTGTGGAGATCTCTGTTAAGGGGCCGGGATTGGTGGAGGTCAGTTAAGGGGACCGTAACCTATGGTCAGTGTTAAGGGGCGGGTGCTGTGGAGGTCACTGTAAAGGGGGCAGGTGCTGCAGATGTCACTGTTATAGTGGATACTGTCGAAATCGACACACATAAAGATGAAATGAAATAGATTAAAAATACCCGTGCAAAGCCGGGTCCTTCAGCTAGTATACTATATTAGTCAGCAAGTGGACTGTCAGTTCTTGAAGTTGATGAATTGCAAGCAGATAAAATGGGCAAGCATAAGGATCTGAGAGACTTTACATCATGTGGATGACGGGGTGTTTGTGTTGTCGATTTCCTGGGTAGATAGTACAAGAATGAGGCAAGCAAACAAAGGCAATGTGATACTCTGGGCAATGTTCTTCCGGGAAACCTTAGGTCCTGGTATTCTTCTGGATGTTAGTTTGACATGTTCCACATTCCTTGAGACCAAATAAACTTCCTCATGGCAGCGATGTTCCTTAATGATAGAGTCCTCTTTCAGCATGATAATGCTCCTGCCACACTGCAAAAAATGTTGAGGTTGAACTTGATAGATCTGTGTCTTTTTTAAGCCTATGTAACTATGAATGATGGCGGAGCATGCCTCCAAGGGCCACAGCTGTTTGGTGGCCCAAAGAGAACCTACACAGTGTTAGGCAGTGTAATTTTAATGTTATGGCTGATCAGTCTAAGTATATTCTTTACATTGCATAAAAATCCCTTTAGCACAGTAATATTGTTGAAAAATGTATTCAACAATATTTCTTAATTCCATAATGCATTCAGCTATTGTGCATGTTTGAAATGCATTCTCCTGTATTTAATTTAATTTACTCAATACAGTATCTTCATTTTAATTTTGCTGTAAAATCTACAATGTTTGAATGGTGTCAGCGCTTTCCATTCAGATACTTACTGAAATGAATCCAACACGAATATGAATCTTCACATTATCTGTCTCTTTTCAATACATTCGAAAATGAACTTATACAGTGTTTAGTTCTTCTGTAACTTGCAGCTAGTGATGGATAGGAAGTAACAGTGAGATCTGTAGATTTCATTATTACTATTAACCCCCCCTAGACTTGACTTATATGGCAACTTTTACTGGCAATACCGTCATCAGCCTCTTTATGACACAGTGAGAGGGATGGGGGATATGAGCTCTGCACCACATGATTGAAAGTGTTCAAAAACATTAGAAATTTTCAGTGAAATGAACAGGGTTCTCAGACAGATTGCGTTCCATTCATTATGGAAGCATATGGTCAGATTGTCTCACCAATCACTTTTAGACATCTCCATGTGTTTGACTTCTCTTAGGAATAATCGCGGTAAAAGATGGAAACCACTGATCTCATTTGTAAAGATATCCACTGGACATTTGTCTAGTGAAATTGGATAGCTATACAGTACATCTTAATACATATTTCTGTAAAAATAGCATTTGTGATATTAATAGTTGAAAATGTATTAAGATATTACAATAAATTACAGACAATTAGCTAATATGGTATCAGTAAATTCAGTGATCACATAATTGTGTATGTGGACTATTTAAAAGAAGAAGAAATGTTTAGTAATGTTTAAGGGGTTTTCCAAGACTTTTTTTATTGATTGACCTATCCTCAGGATAGGTCATCAGTATCTGATCGGAGGGGGTTTGACTCACTGGACCCTCACTGATTAGCTGTTTGAGAAGGCACCAGCGCTGGAAGTAGTGCCACAGGGTTCCCTCAGCTCACCAAGCACAGTGTTGTACATTGTACAGCGGCTGTGCTTGGTATTGCAGCTCAGTTAAGATATTTTGGAAAACCCCTTTCTTACAGCGTCCAAATAGCCATGGGAGATATGTGCCTATAGGTGGCAGTTCTAGAAAGGCTTTGGAAGATCCATTCCCTACTTCTTACTTTCTTCCATCCCAAAGTTATAGCAGGGATTCCTGCTCTACTGTAATATTACGTTTTTTAAGTGCCTTCAACTTCCCACGCTCAGCTGAGACAGCAGCAGGATGTTGCATACAGCAGCTGATAATGGGTTTCTGCCAGCAGGGGGTGCATTGGACAGGCATGCTACATGTGTGTATACAGTATATTGGCCGTCACCTACTGTACCTACAAGAGGAAAGGAGCCAAGCTGTGGCTATTTAAGGGAAAGGAAAAAGCAGCCTGCGCATTGCAATACATAATGTGGACACTTGACCTGCGCATGCGCAGGACATACTGTAAAGCTGATGAACAGTAATGTTGCTAAGGCTGATGTACGGGCAGTGCGAGCGCTGATGGTTGAGAACACATTACACAGAATGATTACACAGACCTATTCCAACAGAACGCTGGAGAGACGACTGATTACACAGGGCTGCCAATATTTGGGCATCATTTGGCCTGATGAAAGATTCCCATCAGCCGTTGAACGAGCAAATGCTCATTCCCTCGGCTGCTCGATTATAGAAGCCATTCCGATGAATGATTGTTCGCAATAATTTACCATAAATGTGTAGTCTAATAGGGGGTTAAGAGAGGCGAAGAACATTACAGTGTGAGGGGAAGGAGGCGGGATTGGTTTGGGGCGATGGGCCTAGGCACTTTAAAACAAGAATAACACCCACGTGGGCACTTGGTGCCTCATTCGTTTATAAATGTATTTTTCCGAGGTATAGAAACACTAAAAAGGGAAGAAAAGGTATATTTGCTATCATGTTTAAGTGTGCTAGCATTAGTTTAATAGGTGAAATCGAGGTGACAGACTCTCTTGTAATGACTAGTCTACGGGGACAGCATAGAAGGTGTTCAGATGGTCTAAAAGTTGTAGGACTACTTCAAATCTCCATGTCCGTTTCTCAGATGCAAAAATACTCATCTAAATTTTGTATCCGCAGAGTACGTGATATCAGGTTGTGCCTATGTGTTTTATCATGGGTCAAAAATTTTTTACAACATTTTAACATTTTTTCTATAAAGTGAATCAATGAAAACAGAGAGAAGGTGGATACCATACCTGTTCTGTCCATGCGTCTCACAGACCCATGGGTTTCAATGACATATTTTGTCCTGCAAAACTGATCAAAGTAAGTAGTGCAAGTCTCCACGGATTGAAAAACAAGTATGTGTGAATAAACACACTAAGGTCAATGGATATGTGTGCTGTCCTCTGAGAACACTGACAGCATGTGTCCGTGATTCACAGTTCTAATTTAAATCCCTGAAAATGCTACCAAAAATTTGATAGTCCTTCAGATAGCACTTACATATATAACATATTACTACACAAATAATTCTAGATCCGCTTTAAGATATGACTCCAAGTAGCGCCACGAGGAAGGTTAATCCCAGAATAAAGCATTAGCCCAAAGTTAATTCCAGAGTAGACAGACCAAGGCTGAACACGTTTATGATATACGGTATAATTCTAGTTAATGGTGTCAAACAGTGATTAGATCACATTGTCTGATTGCTAATTAAGCTCAGGTAGTTTAGGAGTATGGCAAGTTTAAAAAATGGAATTCTGTTCACTTTGTATATAATATGTTTTAGTCCTATTATAGGACTAAAGCAGAAATCTGTAGGAGGCGAGGATACGTTCTTTATGTAGTTCCAGAGGAGAGGCAGAGACACGTCTTTTCTTGCAGTATTTTCTTTCAACAGTTCATGTGTTTTATGAGAAGGAGAAAATATGTTCCTTTAGGGAGACATTCTCATACATTTTATATTCATCTTCAGCTGATTGTCATAGTCTGGCATCTGATCTTCTGCAGAGGTACATGTAAAACATAAATGTGCTGGGTCTGAGTGGAAGCTGCTCTTACCCCTATCTATGATGTCTATATGTCCTAATCGGCCGTATAGACAGGCAGTGTCCGAGGTTGACAATCCCTTTGAAGGGCTGTCCACTTTAAGTAAGAATATGATCATAAGTGATATCCACAATGGTTTTACCAAATACAGAAGTTGCCAGACTAACCTGATTTGTTTTTCTGAAGACGTCAGTAGAAGCCTGGACAGAGAGGTGGCTGTGGATATAATGTTCTTGGACTTTGCAAGGGCATTTGATATTGTTCCTCATAGAGGTTTAAAGGGGATCAAGCTCTAATAAAGAGTAGTTGATTACTTACCTGACAGATCCCACACCACCACGTTGGTTCTTTTTGCTGGGCTCTATTCAAATGGCTGCAATGCTGACAACACTTGACTGCTGCAGCCAAAGACTGGCCTCAATGGTGCACTGAAGAGGCCAGTGATTGGCTGCAGCAGTCAGATGTGGTCACTGGTCACCGCTAGAGCCAGAAAAAGAGAGCCTGGCTTGGAAAACCAGAACGGTGGCATGGGATCTGTTAAATAGCAAATCATCTATTCTTTATTACAAATTGATCCCTGAGGTTGTCTATTTTCCTCTTGACATTGGACAACCCTTTAATGGGTAAATGAAAGTCTATAACTTTAGAAAGTATAGTTTGTAATTATATTTAAAACTGTCTCAAGAGCCATGTCCACAAAGTTGTGGTCAATGATTCCTTTTCAGAATGTTCCCGGGTTATAAGTGGTGTACCCTAAAGTTCAGTGCTGGGTCCTCTATTATTTAATTTATTTATTAATGATATCGAGGATGGGATTAATAGCACAATTTCTATTTTTGCAGATGACACTAAGCTATGTAGAACTGTACAGTCTATGGAAGATGTCTATATACTACAAGCTGACTTGGACACTCATGTGGATAAATGTAAAGTTAGACACATGTTTAGTAATAATCTAAGTGCATCATATATCCTATGGTGAATAACACTGGCCGATGTCCCTTGTGGGGAAGGATTTGAGCATCCTTGTAGATCAGAGGCTGGATTCACATACGGTTATGTTCAAAATTATTCAACCCCCAATGCTGTGAAGAGTTTTAGGGAGTTTAGCATACATTTGTAATTGTGTTCAGAATGAAATTTTACAAGGACTTTTTAAAGAACCAAATGCAACTAAAATGACATCAATTGTTTTTGTAATACAGTATTCAATGTTTTTTTTGTGATTTCTTCATTGACACAATTATTCAACCCCTTAAAGACTACCACTCTTAAGAACAGAGGTCATTCAAGTGTTTTCGATCAGGTATTGAAAACACCTGTGGATGTCAAGGAGCAGCAATCAAGCATAATAAGCACCAATTAGGCAGATTTAAAATGACTGTAATACTCAGCTCCTTCTAGACATTTACTGGTGTGTTTACAGACATGGTGAAGTCAAGAGAATGGTCCAGGAAGACAAGAGAAGAGGTGATTTCTCTTTATAGGAAGGGCAATGGCTATAAGAAGATTGCAAAGATGTTAAACATACCAAGAGACACCATAGGAAGCATCATTCTCAAATTCAAGGCAAAGGGCACTGTTGAAATGCTACCTGGTCATGGCAGAAAGAAGACGCTGACTTCAACTGCTTTGTGCTACCTGAAGCGCAAAGTGGAGAAAAGTCCCCGTGTGACTGCTGAGGAACTGAAAAAAGATTTGTCAGATGCGGGTACTGAAGTTTCAGCTCAGACAATAAGGCGCACACTGCGTGATGAAGGCCTCCATGCCAGAACTCCCAGGCGCAGCCCCTTGCTGTCTCCAAAGAATAAGAAGAGTCAACTGCAGTATGCCAAAAGTCATGTGGACAAACCACAAAAGTTTTGGGATAGTGTTCTGTGGACTGATGAAACAAAATTAGAACTGTTTGGGTCCATGGATCAACGCTATGTTTGGAGGAGGAAGAACAAGGCCTATGAAGAAAAGAACACCTTGCCTACTGTGAAGCATGGCGGGGGGGTCAATCATGCTTTGGGGCTGTTTTGCTTCTACAGGTACAGGGAAGCTTCAGCGTGTGCAAGGTATCATGAATTCTCTTCAGTACCAGGAGATATTGGATGAAAATGCGATGCAGTCCGTCACAAACCTGAGGCTTGGGAGACGTTGGACCTTTCAACAGGACAATGATCCCAAGCATACCTCCAAGTCCACTAGAGCATGGTTGCAGATTAAAGGCTGGAACATTTTGAAGTGGCCATCGCAGTCACCAGACTTAAATCCGATTGAGAACCTCTGGTGGGACTTAAAGAAAGCAGTTGCAGCGCGCAAGCCTAAGAATGTGACTGAACTGGAGGCTTTTGCCCATGAAGAATGGCGTATATGCCCGTAGATCGCTGCAAGACACTTGTGTCAAGCTATGCTTCACGTTTAAAAGCTGTTATAACTGGAAAAGGATGTTGTACTAATTACTAAGATTGAATGTCACTTGGGGTTGAATAAAACTGATAATGATGTGAGCACAGAAAAGACATTTGTGGTTATTTCATTATAAATGTTATGTTATATTTGTCTGACTTACAAGTGTCTCTTTGATTTAATTGTAAACAAGATGACTGAGGGTATGTTCAGACGACGACAATTGTCGCGCGACAAAAAGTCGCGCGACAATTTGGGAACCACTACACTGCAACATTTGTAGCGCGACATTGATGTCACATTATCATCGCGTGCAACTTTTATAATGGGTGTCTATGGTGGTGTCGCACGTGCGACATGCAACATGTTGCGACTGCGACACAACAGTCGCAAGAAGTCCATCCCGGATGGATTTTTGTCGACTGTCGTGTCGCAGTCGCAGCATGTCGCATGTCGCACTGCGACACCATAGACTCCCATTATAAAAATTGTCGCGCGACAATAGTGCGACTTTTTGTCGCACGACAATTGTCGTCGTCTGAACATACCCTGAAATGATCAAAATCAATGTCAAACTGGCCAAAACACTCAATTTCAGTGGGGGTTGAATAATTTTAAACACAACTGTAACAGTGTAAAATGGCTGTGTGAGGCAGTTTTTGAAAAACCTGTCACATAGCCTTTTTTAGAACCAATTAAAGTCTATGGGGCTATTCACACAGCCGTTCTTTATCAGCCAGTGAATAGCGTCTGTCAAAAAATTTAGACGTCCTATTTATGACCGTTTTCACAGCCAGATGGATCCCGTTGAAATTGATGGGCCCATTTTTAACAATAGTTTGGACAGAGGTTCACCCATCTAATGGTCATTAAAAACTAGTACACCCCTTTTCAGGAGTTAAAAAACAAACAAACATCAATTTGCGCATGAGGAAACACTGGGAAGCAGCAGGACCTTACGCTCCCGCTGTCATGTGAATGTAGCCGTGCCAATCAGCTGCTTCTAATGCTGCCTTCACATGAACGTGAAAAATGTCTGTGTGATGGCAATTTAAGTTCACGCAGCTATCTTTAGAACCAATTGAAGTCTATGGGCTATTTACATGGCAGTTTTTTCACGGCCAGTGAATAGCAGCTGTCAAAAAATAGATCCCATTAAGATCAATGGGCTTGTTTTTAATGGCCATTTAAAATGAAACGAAAATGGTTACGCTTTGTTAAAGAGTAACTAAACTTTTGTATACATTTTTTGTTAACCTGTGCCTAATGCCCTAATCACACTTTTTGCAATTTAATTTATTAATGTTTTTTTGTATTTTAAATAACACTTTTCCCTCCCTAAAGCGCACAATTCGCTGTGCGCTTAAAATCTACTTCTCTGTACACCGTTGACTTCTTAGCGGTGTATGGAGTACGGAGTTCACATTTTTTTCAATTGGGCCGCATCACAGGGAGTACGGGCAGGAGCGCATACTGCTGCTCCTGCCCGTGCCCTCCGGAGGTTTACTCAATGCGGACATAACACATGGGTATCCTGTAACCATGTGCTATGCTACGATTAGCTGAGCGGAGCGAACTCCTGCCTGTGCCTGCTTCGCTAAGCTAAGAGCTGATTCTTAGTTTAGTGAAGCAGGCAGGAGCCCGCTCAGCTAATCCTGGCATAGCATTCCCTGCGCTATGACTCCATTGATAAAAATGTCAACCCCGTACTCCGTACACTGATGAGAATTCAGCGGTGTATAGAGAATTAGATTTTAAGTGCACAGCGAAACGTGCGCTTTTGGGAGGAAAAAGTGTAATAAAAATACAAGAAATATTAATAAACTATATTACAAAAAGTGATATTAGTGACAGGTTAACAAAAATGTATACAAAAGTTTGGTTACTCTTTAAAAAAAAGCCAACTAGAGGTTAAAATAAAAAAAATATGTAGGCCTCTATGGAGGCATTAATAATACAGGGGGCCACACTCTGTCCCATTCAGGTGAATGGGGACGAGGAGCTGTGATTACACCTACTCAATGATGCAATGTCGACAGTGTGTAGGTAGGACTAGGAGCACTGCCTTCTTTTCATACAGCTGATCGGCGGGGGTCTGACTCCCAGCATCCCTGCTAATAGATCCCTGAGGATAGGCCATCAATATAGGAAACTGGACAACTCCTTTAATAATACTGGGGGCCATTAATGTGGGCAGTAATAATACTGGGTGCCTCAAAAGGGGGCATCAATAATACTGGGTGCCACTAAAGGGGAATAAATAATACTGGGTGCCGCTAAGGGTCATAAATAATACTGGGGGGCACTAAAGGGGCATTAGTCATACTGGGATAAAAAAAAAAAAAAAAACCCAATTGAATTCATCAGTTTTTAATGGTCGTTAAAAACTGTTGAAAAAAAACCCAGACAGATGGCCAATTACTGGCTACAGCGGTGACCGACTTCCCTTGTGTTACGTGACCATTTGTCATGATGCAAGGGGAGCAGGTCACCACCGTGGCCAGCAATTGGCTGCAGCCATGTCAAACCAGATGTTTACAGAGAGGGAGCACAGCGGAGCAGCCCAGGCCTGGAATAGAAGGAGCAGGGAGCCAGCGGCAGGAAGCAGGTGAGTAAGTTTCCCTTAACAGGTCTGGCCAAGCAGGAGGGTTTGCAAAAAACTTCCCTAAACTTGCACAACCCCTTTGAATTTGTCATCCTTTCAGTTGTAATAACTTGAGTGTTCTTCATATGGTTTGGCTCCATTTCTTAGCTCTCCATAAAAAGTTTGTACAAGATGGAAAACATGACTGCTTTCTTCCAAAAACTTTAGCACACTTGTCCATGGGTTATGTCTGGTATAAGAGGGTTAGTCCATTGCAGTGAATGAGGTATAAACTTTTTTTGAAGAAAGTATCATATTTGAAGGAGTTTCCTGGATTTTCATATTGATGACCTATCCTCAGAATAAGGCCTCTTTCACACGGGCGAGTTTTCCGCACGGGTGCAATGCGTGAGGAGGACGCATTGCACCCGCACTAAATCCGGACCCATTCATTTCTATGGGGCTGTGCACATGAGCGGTGATTTTCACGCATCACTTCTGCGTTGCGTGAAAATCGCAGCATGCTCCAGTTTCTGCGTTTTTAACGGAACGCAGGCCCCATAGAAGTGAATGGGGATGCGGGAAAATCGCAATCATCCGCAATCATGTGCGGATGCGTTGCGATTTTCCCGCATGGTTACTATGCAACCATCGGGATGTGTAACCGGTTCAGTATTATTTCACATTATAACATAGTTATAATGTGAAATAATACTCTGGCCATCTTTCTAATGTTGAACCCGTGCTGAATGGGTTAAAAATAATAAACTAATAATAACTTACCTGGTCCATTTGATCGAGCTCGGCATCCTTCCGTTAGCTTGCTTGTAGGAAAGGACCTGTGATGATGTCACATGGTCACATGGCCCAATCACATGCCCATCACTATGGTGATGGAGCATGTGATTGGGCCATGTGACCATGTGACATCATCACAGGTCATTTTCCTAGTAGCAAGCTAACGGAGAGGATGCCGGGCTTCGCGATCAAATGGACCAGGTAAGTTATGATTAGTTTATTATTTTTAACCCATTCTGCACCGGGTTCAACATTAGGAAGATGGCCAAGGGTATTATTTTACATTATAACTATGTTATAATGTGAAATAATACCAGCGGGACAGTTTCTGACCCAAACATGCACTTCTGTGAAGAAGTGCAGGTTCTGGTCTGGGTACCAAAAGTGCCGATTTTTCTCCCGCGCGTGCAAAACGCATGACAGCGCTTTGCACTCGCAGGGAAAAATCGCGGCGATTCCCGCAACGCACCCGCACTGTTTGACGGAGTGCACCCGCAACGCCCGTGTGAAAGAGGCCTTAGTCATCAATATGAGATTGGCAGGGGGTCTAACTACCGGCAACCCTGACGATCACCTGTTTCGAGGAAGCCAAGGAGATCTGTTGAGCTCTGGTGCTTCCTTGCAGCTTACCAAGCACAGTGCCATACATTGGATAGTGGCTGTGCTTGGTCCTGCAGTTCAGCCCCATTCACTTGAATGGGACTAACATGTGCCTAGACCTGTGACCCATGAACGTGACATCACATGGCCTAGGAAGAGGTCTAAGCACTCTAGAGCGGAGTGGCCTCTTCATACAGTGGATCGGCGGGGGTGCCAGGAGTTGGGCTCTCACCATTTGATATTGATGACATCCTGAGGAAAGGCAATAAATATCAAAATGCCGGAGAACCCTTTTAACAGACCTTTTTAAAGGGTTTCCAGTAATTAGATATTATCATCAGGATAGATCATCAATTTCAGATCGGTTGGGGTCTGAAACCCCACATTCTGACTGATCAGCAGCCGCCGACCCCAGTAACTAATTTGTAGAATGAGGCAGAAGTAAGGGTACATCCACTGTGTAATGGCTGTACTGGGGAACTGCAGCTCTGCTCCAATTCGAATGAACAGGAGCTAATCTGTAGTATGCCAGTGCTGGAAACCACAAGTATGGAGCATTCCACTGTATAGTTTCTAGTGCCAGTTGGTGTACAAAACAGCTGATGGGTGTAAGGATGTCGGACCCCCACTAATCTGATATTGATAACCTATCCTGAGGGTAGGCCACCAATATCTACGTCTCAGAAAACCCCTTTATAATTCGCCTGTGAATGTAATGCAATAGCATTTCCAAGTGTGTTATAGTCTCTTCTGCCAATCTTTTCCCAGACCTTTCAGATTCATTCTGCTTCAGCTGCTTATAAATTTTCTGCTATCATGACATTAATAACCATGACCTTCCTTTTTGGCGATTATCTCAGGGACAATCTAATTTGACTTCCAAAATGAAGGTTCTTCTCTGACACTGAAAGTGTTGTGGTTATTAATGTCTTCTATAATCTTACATCGGTGCTTAATTGCAGTGTTATTAGTTTGAATTAGCACATAGATTTGCATTATATCTGATCTGCTTATATTTAGTAGAAAGGGTTCAATTACTTCATAGTCATCATTGATCTTTAAGTAATATATCATCTGGCCTCCATCTTGTCAAATAACATTTTATAAAGAAGATTGTATAATGCTATTTACAAGATAGACTAAACCCTTAAAGGGAAACTGTCAGCAAGATTATGCTGCCCTTACTGCAGGCAGCATGGTTTAGTGACCCCTGAGATCATAGTGTGAGGCAGTGACATCCCTCATAGCTGCTAGGAGAGATTTAGGGCAGGAGTTCCCATGTCTTCCCTGTCAATCAGCAGGTCAGAGGCCGCACAAAGTTTGGAACAATGGCATGGGACGGCTCTGTGTGTGTGGTCTCAGCCGGGCAGGCTGAGGGGCCACAAGGCTAGGTGTTAGCCTGGACTTGGGGGACAAAGCGACTCCGGGGAGGGTTGCAGGGTCCTAGTCAGGCGGACTAGTGAGCCCGAATCCCCCAAGGGACTTTGTTTTTGCACAGCCTGAGGGGCTGCAGGACTGTAAGGCTGGGAAAAGCTGCACCGGGGTCCAGGTAGGGACTGCTCTACTAGCTGAGTTAGGGACACACTGTTTATGTTTAGGTAGAGCCCAGACGGGCAAGGTGTTTATTGTTTTGTTGTTTATGTTCTGCTGGTACCAAATAAATGCACAGTTTGGAAGGTGAAACTGTGTATGGTGAAGAGTCTTGTGAAGCGATCAAGCGATCCCTTACAATAGTTTTAATAGTGGCTTGCAGACAGTGTCCCAGCTACTCTTTGGCCTTCCCTGTCTTGCCGACTATGACACTATGACAGGTCTAGCAAACACTCAAATGCTTAAGCACCAATTTAGATTAATATTGGTCTTATTGGTTAAATGGAATTTCTGAGTTTCTGAGTTGTGTCATGAAACATATTCTACATTTTTTAAACCAGCACATCGATCTGAATACTTTTGTAACTGCATGTAACTACAAATGTTTTAAAGCCAGTGAGCTATTCAATAAAATGTATCTGTATAGCGCCACCTGCTGTTTGTTTTTTTCCTTATTTTTTTGTCTGTCTCACTGAGCTGGTTGAACGTGCTCAGTTTAAGGCTAGGGCTACACAGCGACATGTGACGCTTGACAAAAAGGGTACATGTACACCAATGTCACACATTTTTGGTAATGATAGTCAGTAAGATCATAGATGTCCATGCAAGCACCATGCAACGCACATTACACAAATCTAGAATGGTGTCCCAAAAAAAGGTGAAGAACCTCGACTTCAATATCATCATAAAAAGCATCGGCTTAAGTTTGCAAAAAATGCACGAACAGTGGACAGTAGAAGATTGGAAACGGGTGACTTGGAATGATAAGACGAAAGTCAATAGACTGGGCTCTGATGGTTGCAAATGGGTCTGGAAGAAACAAGGGAAAAGGGGGCTAACAGATCGTGAAATCGAAGGAACTGTCAAGTTTGGTGGTTGAAGCCTGATGATATGGGGTTGTTTCACAGCCAAAGGCGTTGAATACTTGACTAGGATCGATGGTGGTCTCCATGCTGAGCTATATGTGAGTATCCTACAAGACGAGATACTTCATACACTCGAGTACTATGGGTATGAAAAGGACGACATAGTATTACAGCAGGACAACGACCCAAAGCATAAGTCGAGTTTGGTAAATAAATTGTTCAATGGTAATGAAGTAGAGGTACTGGATTGGCCCCCACAGTCCCCAGACCTCAACCCAATCGAAGACTTGTGGGTAGAGTTGAAGAAAAAGCTGTATTCATTTGCAAGTGAGTATGCACCAACATTGGGAACGTGTAGAAGAGACCTGGGAACAGATTTTGGTCGAGACATGTTTGAATCTGATCGAGAGCATGTGTATTTTCAAAGAGGACACATCCCTCTTACACTGAGCTAATATAGTAATTGTTAACATTGGAAAATAAGTACATGTTGGATATATTGCTACATTGTTGTAATTGCTGCACAGGTTGATCCATCACAGCCATTCATCCCATTTTCCAATTCCACCTTATTAAACACATGTATTACTATAAGAAAGCATAAATATTCTATAATGTTGAGGTCTCACGATCAGTTATATGAATAGTTGATGGCACAAGGTCGTAAGACTATGCCCAGCTGGTATATTTTATCTGCAGCTTATCACTGTATACTTTTTGTGGGTTACGTTGCTCGGCTTTTGCTGTGTTAACCACATATTGAGCTTGGGAATGCAGCAAAGTATTGCTTACCTTCTGGCAGGGTAAGCTATTTCAGTCTTAACTATGCCACTTAATAAGTTCATTTCCCATGACAACACTGGATGAATAGCCGTCTGACTCATAGCTAAATATAGTTCTTCATAATTCTTGATGAAACAAAATGTATGTCCTGGAGTGAGCTCCCTGGGCTTTCGAACTATCCCAGGGTTTATGATGATGACTGCATGGTTCAATAGGTAGCCCAATATCAGAAAAACACTAAGAGTGATATTTCCTTCTCAGTAATTATTATTGCCAGCTGTTCCTGGAATAAGTACGCTGAAATGGATTGCTTAAAACTCTAAGATGATTTACAGTATGCATATGCAATATTTTTTATTTGAAAGACTTAATATCTTGGATTGCTTTGAAGGCATTACAAATCTAACTGTTTTATCACATAAAAGCAGTCACGCTGTCAAGAAGAGGGAAATCTGCTCTCTAAATCAGAAGGAGACATTTGTAACCCTTCCTCCACTCTTCCTGCCCAACCCTCACTATAACATTTGCTGCGCAGGTCTGTGGATACTTGGCAAGTGCACACAGGGCGATGTCAGGAGGGCTTCTATTATTTCTGCAAGGGAGTAAACAGTTGTTCCCGGATTTGTCTAGCGCTGCAGCTGTAGGGAAGTCGTCTGCTGGGATTTGTTGCCAGATTTCTAAAAGCATGATAATATTAGGGATCTGAGGTATACCTACTGATGTAGCAAATCGTAATCCAGCACATACTAGAGTAAAAGCTTGAATTCTTTATTCTTTCATATGAAAAACAGACTCCAAGGGTCTAATGGTGGGATATAATCATCAACGCGTTTCAGTTATACATTACTTCTGACATGAGTAAGATTGTGTAACAGAAATGCGTTGACGATTATATACCACCATTATACCATTGGAGAATTCAAGATGTTAAACTACTCTGTGCGCTGGATTTCGATTTGCTACACTAGACGATGTTTATAGGAGGCTGAATCTGTGCACCAGAAAGAAACCCTTTCAAGGACTAACTGGTGTAAGTTTTCTGCGTTTATGGCCTATTTTATGCACTGTCAGCACATTGTAGTATTTCCAGGGCTACTAAACCTATTAGACTGTTACAGAGTAATACAGACTAATTTTAAGTCAGAACCAAGGCTTAGACTGTGCTAACATCACGTTTTATTCACATGTTTATAGTATACACATGACATATACGATAAATGGATACATTCATCACCATAGGGTTCCATTCTAAAAAAAATAAAAATACATATCCGTTAACGTATGTTTTTTTTTTTTTTTGCTGGTCTCTGTCGTGTGGGAAAATATAATGTTGTGTACTATGCTTTTGTATCCCTTTTTCCCTTATATGTATATGTTAAATGTATGGCAAAAATTTTATGTGAACAGCTCCTTACAAAAATTATCATCTTTACGTTTCCATTCACATTTGCATTAAAGGCCAATTCTATGCTTTGGTCACAGAGTCCGTCATAATTGCCTAAAACAGTAGCACAGCTAATTTTTTTCCAGTCAAATGATAGATACTATGATGGATCCCAGTGGACCCCAGGGGTAAACATTGGCAGGGTTCATTAAATAGGCTCTATTTGGGGTGTGTGGGGAGTGCACAAAGTGGCAGGACTCTGTAGGCAGATGGAGGAGTGAAATACATGAAAGGAGAAGTGACATACAGCCTGGCAGAGGCTTTGTGAAGGGATGGGGGATAAATTAGATGGCAGGTCTCACTGGGGTGAAGCAGTGGGCATAAGCAAAGTTAATAGCATGAAGGGAAGGGTAGTGGAGGGTAAACAACCTAGCAGGAGCTCTGCAGAAGGGAAAACTATTTGGCAGAACTATGTTAAGAGAGGACTAGGCAGAGGGAAAAAAACATTTACAAAGTCTCTTTTGAGGCACAAGGAGGAGACAGTAGGTTTTCATGAGCTCTGGGTAAACGGGGAAGACAGTAGATGGCAGGACTTGAGGTAGAAGGGGCACAAAGTGGTTGGACCCTGTGGTGGATAGGGTATGGCAAGTGGCTCTGGTGGGAGGAGGATAAGAGGGAAGACATACGTTCCGTGGAAGGGTGTGAGGGGAGACACTAGATGTATAGGGGCAAGCAGGAAAATGTAGGTCAACAGAGAAGTTGTGTGTGTGTGTGTGTGTGTGTATGGGGGGGGGGGGTGACAATAGCTGTACAGGTGCTCTGTGGTAGAGTAGAAAAGCACATACAAATATTGCACTAAGGCTTTTATCTGTACAGAGCACAAATAGGTGACAGACAGCAGCTCTCCCACTACTGTGGCTTAACTGGCGGATGTCATGGCGGAAGAGAAGAATAGAAAAGGGGGCAAGCTGTCAGCTCACCCGGGGCCTATATAGTTTACAATGGAGAAAAATACAGGCAGGCCCCTCTTGAAATATTTTAGTGAATTCACCATCACCACCTCCTCAGGCAGAGAGTTCCATAGTCTCACTGCTGTTACCGTAAAGAATCCTCTTCTATATCTGTGTAGAAACCTTCTTTCCTCCAGACGCAGAGGATGTTCCCTCGTCACAGTCACAGTCTTGAGTCTTGATCTCTGTACTGACCCCTAAAAACAATTTGACAGATGGTCCTATACTGAAACAAGTCTATAGAATCCACTAGATTGTGTTCTCTTGTAAGCAGGGTCCTCACTCCTAGTGTGATGTCTTTTGATTTGTACATGAACCCTCTGAATTGTATATAAATAAAGATTATTACGAGGGGTGTTCCATAAGTTATCTACCCCAGTATGTTCTGTAAGTGTTAGAATGCTGAGCTTGTCTGTGCAAGCTGATGCATGCCTGTACATGCAACCCATATAGTAGCAGTTCAGTCTGATGAAAGCACTGGAAGTGACGGGATGGCAAGTGCATTACAGTGCAGGTCTACACAAAAAGGCAGGTATTTGGAGCTTCATTCTGTGATTAAATTCCTTACAAAGGAAGAAAAGAAACCTAAAGAAATTCATGAAAGGATGATTACTGTATATGGTGATGATGCACTGCCCTCCTACTAAGTAAAGCTTTGGGCCAAGTAGTTTAAATGGGGTAGGGAATGAACTGAAGACGACCCCCGTTCAGGGCAACCTATCAAAGCATCTACAGAGGAAATGTGCTGTAAAGTGGAAGCCATGATTCTGGAAGATTGTCGGGTATTTCAGTTGGTTTCCAGTATCATTCATGATGTTTTGATGATGTCAAAGGTCAGTTCCCAGTAGGTGCCATGAATGTTGATGCCTGAGCAAAACACTTGTTGCCAGCAATTTACTCAAGAGAATTGAGACATGTTTAGAGAAAATCCAGGGAGACTCCTATTCTCAAATTATTATGGGTGTTGAAACATGGGTCCACCACCAAGACCAAACTAGAGTCCATGCAATGGAAGCACATGGGGGTTACCAACGCCAAATACATTTTTTGTGCAGCAGGCAGCTGGAAAGATCATGGCAACAGATTTTTGGGATACAGAAGGCACTTTGTTATGACACCTATGCTTCAACAATGAAGGCAATAAGGCAATCAAAGAGAAATGCTGTGGGAAGTTGTCGGCAGACGTGTTACTGCTTCACGACAATGTGCTAGCTCACAATCTTGTAAATCACAAGCTGCTATCAGGTAATGCGGCTTCATGGAGCTTAACCATCCCCACAACAGTCCAGACTTGAATCTCAGTGATTACTGTCTCTTTCGGTACATGAAGAAACTTCTGCGTGGGCAATGATTTCCTGATGATAATGCAGTCAAAGAGGCGGTAACAGGGTTCCTGCGGGAGCAAAAAGTCTCCTATTACGAGGGCATCTGAGCACTGGAGGCGAAGTGGATCAAGTGTGTTGAAGTCAAGGGGGATTACAATGACAAGTGGCAAGTTCAATTTTTTCTGAAAATGTTGTTTTCATATTCAGGTAGATAACTTATTGAGCAGTGCACCCCTCATATTATTATTATTGCTAGGCCTGCAGTGATGCTGTTCCCAGGCTTACTGGTCACATTGGAATGAGAAAACTGTGCCAAAATAGTTTCACACTGCCGTATGTTACCAGACGTGGCTGACATACCAGAGATTAATATCTTGAGAGATTTACAGTGTAGGTACATAGTGTCTGGTCTATGTAGCATATATCCACATTCAGCTAAACTTCATGGTTTGTATATATTATTAGACAGCACACTGAACTAGACTAATACAAAAATAAACTAGGTTTTTTGCTACCATGATCACTTTTAACTTTCTTTTTACTTTGTACAAATAATGTAAAAAATATAATCTACTTAAAGAGGACCTGTCGCCTCTCCTGACATGTCTTTTTTAGTAACTACTTCCATGTAATAACAATTCTGGAACTTCTTTACATATAACTGTTGTGCTATTCCTCTGTTATTCCTACTAAAATTCTATGACTTAAATGCCAGAAGTCAGCAATGAAGGTCTATCTGGGTGTTACTAGTTGGGGGTGTGTACCCACACAGTCTGACACAGGCAGCAGTGATTGGATAATGTCAGACTGTGTAGGGACACACCCACAGCCGGTAACAAACTGTTGCAATTTTATTGCAGAATGCTGGCAATTCATTCATAAAACTCTAGTTGAAATAATAGAGGAATGGCAAAGCACATAGTCATATGACTAAATGCTCGATATTTGTTTTTAATGAATGGAAGTAGTTACTAAAACAGACATGTTAGGAGAGGTGGTTTTTAAGGCCACCATAAGGAATTAAAGGGTAGAGAAGACCGTCTATTGCAGTTTGAGCTAAATTGAATTGTTACGTGAGCTAAAAAGGACAGATTCACACAGGCAGTTTTTTTAACCCAGTAGTTGATCATTATAATTACCGTATTTTTCGCCCCATAAGACACACTTCCCCCCCCCCCAAAAAAAAAAATAGGTAGGAAATGGCAGTGCGTCTTATGGGGCGAATACTGCTATTTTCCTAAAGCTAAAGCTGATACATCGCACAGCCTGCGATCTATCAGCATGGAGGGAGGAGGGGGCAGAGTCTGGCAACACGCGGCGGACGTCCCGCCGCTCACAGCGTGACTCCTTGCTCACATTCATATTTATCTTAACAGTGACTCCTTAATCCCTAAAAGCTAACTACAGTAGCACTCTCCCAACCTGCTATTAAGATAAATATGAATTCAGGCCAGATGTTTTAGTAATGGGGGGCATCTGTGGATGGCACTGTAATGGGGGCACCTGTGGATGACACTGTAATGGGGGTATCTATGAATGACACTGTAATGGGGGTGATCTGTGGATGACACATATAGCATAAGATGCTATATACTGTATGTGTCATCCACAGATCCAATCCATTACAGTGTCATTCATAGATGCCCCCATTACACTGCCATCCACAAGTGCCCCCATTACATTGCCATCCGCAAGTGCCCCCATTACAGTGCCATCCACAAGTGCCCCCATTACAGTGCTATCCACAGGTGTCCCCATTACAGTGCGATCCACAGGTGCCCCCATTACAGTGCTATCCACAGGTGCCTCCATTACAGTGCTATCCACAAGTGCCCCCATTACAGTGCCATCCACAAGTGCCCCCATTACAGTGCCATCCACAAGTGCCCCCATTACAGTGCTATCCACAAGTGTCCCCATTACAGTGCCATCCACAAGTGCCCCCATTACAGTGCCATCCACAAGTGCCCCCATAATACTGTCATGCACAGACCACCATTACTTCAAAAGCACACCTTTTGATTAAAACATTTTTTTTTCTTATTTTCCTCCTCAAAAACCCAGGTGCGTCTTATAGGCAGGTGCGGATTATAAGGCTAAAAATATTATTAATTATATTATTAGATATATTTGAATTTTCTCTTTGAGCTTTCTCTTTAAGCTGTTTCTAAATTTGGCTGAAATGCTGCACCAAAAACTGTTGAAGTGAATGGAAAAAATGTCATTCTTATCTCATACAAACCCTTTAGGATACCTACACACAATGCAGATTTTGTTGCAGAAATTTCTGCCACTGCAGTGTTCCATTCACATGAATAGAGTTTGCCCAAATCCATGTATTTGCTGACAAACAACCCCATTCAGATGAATGGAACGACTTTCAGCTGCAGAAATTTATAGAACAAACTCTGCTGTGTGTGGAACACCCGGAGGGCTCTTTAACACGAGCTGACAATAGGGTCAATTATTGGGAATGAACGTTTGTATGCATATCCATTCTAAAAATGAAAATGCTTATTTTCAATACATTAATGCAGAACCCAAGAACCAGTTACTGTATATGACTTTCATTCTACCAAATGTCTCCTGCATGCTCATGCAGTAATGTTGTCACAATCCACAAAGTTATTTAGAGAAATAAATACAAAAATGCGTGGTGCAAAGTGGGTCATATGCAGATTTTCATTTTCTCCTTTCAGTCATCTTCTGTGCTCCATATCTATCTCTTTATTACAATATTACATCTTCATCTGCAAGTGTGAATGATATAGCCATAAATGTCCAGTTGAAGTTGAACATGAATATAATAGGTAAAGTGGTGCTGAAATGTTTGTGAACCCTTCCAAATTTTCTTTACTTCTGCATAAATTTGAACTAAAACTACATCCGATTTTCACACAAGTCTTAAAAGTAGATAAAGATAATTAAACAAATGAGCCAAAAATATTAGACTTGGTCATTTTGTCAGGACCTGGTTTATTTGAAGAACAGGGATCTGTCACGTTTGTTGAAGTATATCATAGAACTAACAAAGATTTCTGAGGACCTACAAGAAGAGTTGTTGATGCTCATCAGGCTGAAAAAAGTTACAAATATAAAATCATCTCTAAATATTTTGGAGTCCACCAATCCACAGTCAGCCAGATTATGTACAAATGGAAGTAATTCAAGACCATCATTACCTACCCAGAAGTGGTCAACCAACATAGATCACACCGAGAGCAAGGCCTGTAAGAAACCCGCAGAGCCTTAAAGAAACCCGAGTTAACTCCTAAGCAACTAAAGGCAGATTAGCTATGTTAATGTTTATGAGTCTACTATCAGGAGGACACTGAATAACAATGGTGTGCATGGCAGGATAGCAAGGAGAAAGCTGTTACTCTCAAAAAAAGAACATTGCTGCCCATCTGCAGTTTGTCAGAATGCTATTGAAACAATGTTTTGTGGACAGATGAAACCAAAATTGAATTTTGGGGTTTAAATGAGACGTATTATATTTGAGGAAAAGAAAACCTTGCTGTAATGCTAATATAATGATAAAGCCAAACTGACAGCCAGCAAACATGGTGTTCCATACACACTTTACGCAAACCGCCACACCGTGAAAAACCTTTAGAGCTAGGGTACTCTTCACCCGCCTCCAGCAGGAAGGGAGACTTTGGCAGAGCCCTTCCCAGGTGTCAGTAGCAGGGCGGCTGGTGGCTGGGCACACTGGCCGCAGTTGGGCAAAACCCCAAAGTAAATACCGTAACACTATGTAATTGTCAATAGGGAAACACGAGAATGGTGAGTAAACGTAAGCCAGGGCACATGAACCAGAAGACAACCAAAACCAAAGCCACAGTTAATAACAAGAGAAACCACTCACTAGATAGCTTCAGATCCAGAACCAGTGAAGCAACTGAATAATCAGCAGTGAGTGAGTGAAAAAGACCAGGTTTAAATATCTTTCCACAGATCACCTGACACTGCTGAGGTCACACCCAATATCCACCCTCAGACCAGGGAAGCACAGGTGAGGGCTGAGAGTGTGCAGAGGAGGGAACCTCACACCACATATCTAAGTCAGGAGACATGACAACAGAAGTTCCTTGGCAACAGCTGACGCTAGCGGTTCGGGCGTCCCGGGACCCTTGACCAGCGACAGCACTGGGAATGACTGCATCCTGTCTCCCAGCAGTACCAGGATCTGGAGTGGATCTCACAGAGTGTTGCGCGTGCGTAAAGCGTGAACCTTTACTAGTTCTTAGGCCAGAGACCACGTGGAAGAATGAGAGCCACGTTTTCTCATGGTGACATGCTTCAGGTGAGACTGCGCCTGTCTTCCTGGCTGGATAGGGGATAACTTGTTATAACCAAAATACCCCATTAATGGGACTGAGCTTCAGTGCCAAACACAACTAGTGGACAGGTGTGACACAGTCTCTGGAAAAACGACCGTACGTATTTTGCGATCTGCAAACTGCGGATCCTCTAAACACGGATACCGGTCATGTGCGTTCTGCATTTTGAGGAACGCACAGGGCAAGCCCTATATAGAAATGCCTATTCTTGTCCCCGATTGCAGACAAGAATAGGACATGCTCTATATTTTTTGAGGGGCCGTGGAACAGAAATGAATAAATGAATTGTGGAATGGATACAGACCCAGAAATACGGTCATCTGAATGCACCCTTATCCTATACAACCCCTTTAAAAACCCAGCATTTGTCCCTGATACTCAAGGTTCTGACCCTGGTACAAAATTTGAGAAATGCCATGGCCTCACTGTGGTCATCATTTGTGCATAATTGAACCTGTAGTAGGGAAACCATGTGCAGGGGCCCATATAGACCACGTATGGCTCCTATGTAACTGGCTGCGGATGGCTGATCTAGACTATTATATAAATGACAAGTTTGAAAGCTGCTTTTTCTGTTCATTGTGTTCCATGTGTAGGTTATTTCTTTTTTTCCAGTTCCTGAAGATTCATATGAACAGATAAAAGTACGCTGAGCCCTTTTCTTTACTTATATAACAATTGTAATTGAATGTCACTTTTGTTGGTTTTAGAAATATGTAAAAATGGCATTGGCACAAAGGGAAGCAAAATAATAGAAGTGACCTAAATTCTGTTAATAAAGAATTACATAAGAGCTGCTATACGGGTTGCTAGGATCCGGCACGTCTCTGCGCAGCATTAAATATTAACATCTCCTGCAGTTAGGAGTACTTGTTCGAATTCAAGAGCTTAGATACTGCGCGGCCAATCAAAATGGAGTCTTGTTTCCATGGCAGCAATATCACTGATTCATTCACAATGAAAGCCGCAAGGCTTTTTACAAAATGCTCTAAAAATAACCTAGTAGAATAGACGCGGCACACTCTGCCAGCCTAGCTTAGTACAGCTTCATGCGGACACCAAATTAATTGGAATACTAAGATAGTTTATAGAAGAGAAACACATCAAACTGCAAATTGTAAAACAAAATGTTCTAGCCAGAGACGAGTGATCTGGACCTGCATGTCATATGATACCCGTAATTGTGTTTTTGCATCTTCATTATACAAATTTAATGCAATTAAAGGGGTTGTCCCAAGATTTTAATATCGATAACTGATCGGTGGGGTCAGCTGTTTGAAGAGGCCATGGCACCTTGGTGAGCGCTGCAGCCTCTTCCTAGGCCTCTCACTTTCATCGGTCACATGGCCTAGGCGCAGCTCAGTCCCATTTACTGTTAATATAACCTATGGCACCACCATTTCTGGTTATGTTGCTGTTCTTTGCGTGACACCTAGTTGGGATTGGCAGCATGTAGAAAAGATGCTGAAATGATCACATACCCAACTTTCTAGGGATTGTGGGTGTCACAATTAGTATACAGGCTTTACTATATTCGATAATGCCTATGATTCACTAACATAGTAACATAGAGGGTCATTTATTAAAGCAGAAATATGCCTAAATTAGACGTATTTCTGGCACAGATTGCGGAACAAAGGTCCTCCATCTGCAATCTGCAGCAAAATAAGAACTGTGCATGCTACTACAATATGCATGCAATAAAAATATTGTTTATTTGTTTACATGTATAATGTTTTTCTCTCTTTTAGCGCCCCATGATATTTTTCCTTTTGGTCTACCTTCTCCTGCATTTATTGGTGGACTAACATGCTAAGTAACTTCTCTTCCCCTCCCGTAATTGCTAGCATCCTGATCTCATATAGAGGTAAAGCGGCCCAGACAGCTATCATTCATTCATCCTTATGTCAGATGGGTGTAGTAGTTGGTACTTACAGTTTAGCAGAGCTCCCTTGGCCAGCTTGCAGTGATGGGAAGGAAGGCACCGGATTCCTTCGGGGCAAACGAAAGTGTTGAGGGTTCTCCTGCCAGATGTTGGTTGAGGTGCCCTTGATGGAATAGGGTTTAAAGTGCAGGGAAGGCAGGGTCCCTGATGTCGGGACTCAAGCACCCTTGGGTACAAATGAGGTGGTAAAATAAAGAAGAATCAGTTTGAATAAATAACTGGAACATTTACTGAGAATCACTTGCCTTGCGGTAGATGTACAGGTTATAGCAATGCAAAGCAGTAATCCCTTCAAAGGACATCACAAGTTAGTTGTACCTGTAATCCTAGTAACAGGCACTCGGGGAGGTTTTGACTAGAGATGAGCGAATCGAATCAGATGGAAAATTTGATTTGCAATGAATGCAAATTTCCTCGCGCTTTGTGGTAACGAATCACAATTTTTCCTAAAATGGCGGCCACACGTGTGAAGACTGAGATCACGGGGAAAGGAACTCTGGGAAGACGGGATCACCAGAATTGACATGCATGCATGCAGCCAATCAGCAGCCAGCCAGCCCTGTGATGTCACAGCCTTATAAATACGGCAGCCATTTTGGATTCTGGCATTTTCCAGTGTTCTGAGTGCAGGGACAGATGTGAGAAGGCGCTAGGGACAGCAATTGGAAAAATCTAATTGGGAAAAAAAAACAACTGAAAAAGCGATTTATAAGTGCAGGGAAAGGATAGGGAGGAATCTTTTTACAGCATCTTCCACACTTTTCACAGCATCTTTCACCGTCCATATGTTGGAGCGACTATATGAACGGAGAAAGGCCATCAACGATTTCTTTATGATGCAAGCGAATAGGAGTACTCCCCTCTGTAACTTCGATGTCAGCCAGTGGCAGCTCATGCATAACAACTGCCGTTTGCTCAGGCCCTTTAAGGACGCCGCGTTATTTGTCAGTCGCCAGTACTACGGGATCAACGACGTCATTCCACTGCTTCATGTCCTGGAACAGATGGTGGCAACAATGGCTGGTCAGGGGACTAGAGACGTGGCGCCTAGATCTCACGGCCACATAAGCCCTGTGGGGGTTAACTGGAAGAGAAGGAGGAGGGGGAGGAGGACATTGGAGCATAGGCAATGTGTAGTGAAATGGGTGTTTTTTTTACTCAGCTGACAGGAGAGGAAGGACAAGAACAGCCAAAGGAGCTACAGGGCAAGGAGGAAGACAAGACAGAGGACCCAGACACACCGTGGCAGTATGCAGTGAAAATGGAGGCAGGGAGTCCCTCTGAGTCACTTGCACAAATGGCCCAGCTGCATGCTCACTTGCTTGAATAGTGACAGCCAAATTGTCACCATTCGGCAGAGGGATAACTTCTGGCTCTCCACCTTGTTGGACCCTTGCTACTGGTCCAGAATGGGGGCCTTTTTTACACCCACTGAGAGGGAGGACAAACTGAACTACTACAGAGACATCCTATGTAGTCAGTTGGCCGCTGCCTATCTGCGCCATCGTCCATCCTCTTGCAGGTCTGAACGGGGGTCCTTCTGCACTCACGTTCCACTGCCATGGCTGCTGGGGAGGGGTGGGGTGGCAGGAGTAGTACCAGCTCCATCAGCAGCAGCCAGAGTCAACAGTCGCTGATGAGTAGCTTTCTTCACCTGCATCAGTTAAGAAACTACTCAGCAGCAGCAGTAGGTAGACCTGGAGCAGGACCTGAACCAGTAGGTGGTGGCATACTTGGACAGCACCTTGCCAACCCACATTGAAGATCCGCTGGACTACTGGGCAGCCAAACTGGATTTGTGGCTGCAACTGGCCAAGTTTGCCCTGGAAAAGCTGTCCTGCCCGGCCAGTAGTAAGGCATCAGAGTGGGTGTTTAGTGCGGCGAGGGCCAAAGTGACCCCAAGGAGAAATCGCCTGTCCACCCAAAATGTAGAGACACTGACCTTTGTTAAGATGACTCAGGCGAGGATCAGCCAGGATTTCCACCCACCAATTCCTGAGGCATCTGATTAGATCATCCATGTCGCCTCACCCAATCCTTGAAAAAAGAGACCGGTTTCTTCTGGCTACCTGACTTAGCTACTACTCTGATGCTGCCACCCGCATGATGCCACACATCTGATGCCAAGTGCTCCTTCTTTCACCCACCTTCGTTAGCGGGTACTGGTATTGCCACCCACCGCCCTATTCTGTCACCGGGTCACTTTGTGGTATCCTGATGCTGCAGCCATCTTTACACTATGTCACCTTGCCACTCTGCGGTATCCTGATGCTGCTGCTGCCATAACACTATGTCACCTTGCCATTTTGGGGTCTCCTGATGCTGCTGCTGCCATCTCCACACTATGTCACCTTGCCTCTCTGTGGTATCCTGATGCTGCTGCTGCCATCTCCACATTATGTCACCTTGCCTCTCTGTGGTATCCCGATGATGCTGCTGCCACCATCTCCACACTATGACACCTTGCCATGTTGTGGTCTCCTGATGCTGCTGCTGCCATCTCCACACTATGTCACCTTGCCCTTTTGTGGTCTCCTGATGCTGCTGCCATCTCCACACTATGTCACCTTGCCACTATGTGGTATCCTTATAATGCTGCTACCATCTCCACACTATGTCACCTTGCTCTTTGCGGTATGCTGATGCTGCTGCTGCCGCCATCTCCACACTATGTCACCTTGCCATTTTGTGGGCTTCTGCTGCTGCTGCTATCTCCACACTGTCACCTTGCCATTTTGTGGTATCCTGATTCTGCTGCTGCCATCACCACACTAAGTCACCTTGCCACTCTGGGGTATCCTGATGCTGCTGACACCTACAGACTCTGTCATTGTGCCACTCTGGGGCCTCCTGATTCTGTTGCCACCTCCAGGCTCTGTCATTGTGCCACTCTGTGGCCTACTTATGCTGCTACCACCTCCACACTGTCAATGTGCCACTCTGTGGCCTGCTCATACTTCTGTCACCTCCACACTGTCAATGTGCCACTCTGTGGCCTACTCATGCTGCTGCCACCTCCAGACTTGGTCATTGTGCCACTATGTGGCCCCCTCCTGATGCTGCTGCTGCCGCCATCTCCAGACTCGGTCTTTGTGCAACTGTGTGGCCTACTCATGCTGCTGCCACCTCCACACTCTGTCATTGTGCCACTCTGTGGCCTCCTGCTGATGCTGCTGCTGCCACCTCCAGACTCTGTCATTGGGCCACTCTGTGGACTTATCATGCTGTTCCCACTCTCCCCACTTCATGACTGGTTCACTATTTTGGCTTTCGGCCTGGCTGACATCATCATTTATTTGACCTTTCTTCTGATCTGAGAGAAGCAAGGAAAAATAAGACACACACTGGATCCTGTCTGTGTAGCAGCTGTAAGGCCTGTATGGTCCCATCAGAATTGGCTTATGATTTGGTAGCCAAAAGCAGAAATGGGTAGAAAACACAGAAGACATGCAAATATTCCATTCATGTGTCATCTCTGTTTTAGATCCTCTCCTGTTTTTTATTTGGCATCAGCAATACTGATGGATTATTGAGCAAATGCTGACCGAGTGATGGTGTATGCTCCACAGACAGGATCCGTTTTTTGGGGGTTATTGTTCCGAGAAAGGGCAAATTAATTAGTGACGTCAACACAAACTTACTGCTGACACCCTCTCCACTCTGCCGGGGGCTTTACTTGTATAATAGTTTAATAGAACAGGTTCTGTAGACATCTATGTGGAATCAGCTGACAAGGGTGTAAAAGGAGTGCGCTTCTTCTTGACGCTAACATCTACCTAGTAAGGCTAAGTTGATACTTGAGTTATTTAGTCAGTATTTGCCACCTGATTGCCCAAATAAGTGAAGTATGCAGTAATTGTTAGAGTCGACCCCTGTCATCTGCATGTCATACTGACTCACAGTATTGTTTCACTACCACAGCAGACTCCCTATGTGTGTTACTGCAGGGCACAGAGTAGCCCGGATATAGACATTTTTTAATGTGATTCACCTCGAATAAATTCACAGTGTGAACAGGCACTGTAGGTTAATTCCTGTCTCATATGGGTGCTAATGAAGTCTATAGGTTGAGGAAACACTAACTAGTCTCTCCTTATACTCTCTCACACACTGGGTTTTTATTAATCATCTCTTGAAGCTTACCTTTGGTCTGCACACAACTCAGAGGAGTAGCTACTTGTCAGCTTATTTGGCCTCGGGGTTCAGCAGGTCCAGCTCTAGCTTTGGTTGGCTTGCTCTTTTTGTCTGACTCTGCAGTCTAGCTAGGGTGCCTGACTTTTGTGTCTCTGGAGTTAGCTTTCCTTAGCTGTAGACTAAACATATGCTGACCTAGCTGCACTGTTCTCAACTGCTGCACTTCAATTCATGACTTCATCTCCCTTTTTCCGCCTCACTCTACCTATATCCTGTTCTATACAGTTGTGTTTCAAAATTATTCAACCCCCAATGCTGTAAAGGGTTTTAGGGAATTTAGTGTACATTTGTAATTGTGTTCAGAATGAAATCTTACAAGGACTTTTTAAAGAACCAAATGCAACTAAAATGACATCAATTGTTTTTGTAATACAGTATTAAATGTTTTTTTGTGTGATTTCTTCATTGACACAATTATTCAACCCCTTAAAGACTATCACTCTTAAGAACAGGGGTTCAATTCAAGTGTTTTTGATCAGGTATTGAAAACACCTCTGGATGACAAGGAGCAGCAATCAAGCATAATAAGCACCAATTAGGCAGATTTAAAATGACTGTGATACTCGGCTCCTTCTAGACATTTACTGGTGTGTTTACAGACATGGTGAACTCAAGAGAATGGTCCAGGAAGACAAGAGAAGAGGTGATTTCTCTTCACAGGAAGGGCAATGGCTATAAGAAGATTGCAAAGATGTTAAACATACCAAGAGACACCATAGGAAGCATCATTTGCAAATTCAAGGCAAGAGGCACTGTTGAAACGCTACCTGGTCGTGGCAGAAAGAAGATGCTGACTTTGACTGCTTTGTGCTACCTAAAGCGCAAAGTGGAGAAAAGTCCCCGTGTGACTGCTGAGGAACTGAAAAAAGATTTGTCAGATGCGGGTACTGAAGTTTCAGCTCAGACAATAAGGCGCACATCGCGTAATGAAGGCCTCCATGCCAGAACTCCCAGGCGCACCCCCTTGCTGTCTCCAAAGAATAAGAAGAGTGGACTGCAGTATGCCAAAAGTCATGTGGACAAACCACAAAAGTTTTGGGATAGTGTTCTGTGGACTGATGAAACAAAATTAGAACTGTTTGGGCCCATGGATCAACGCTATGTTTGGAGGAGGAAGAACAAGGCCTATGAAGACCTACACCTTGCCTACTGTGAAGCATGGCGGGGGTGTCAATCATGCTTTGGGGCTGTTTTGCTTCCACAGGTACAGGGAAGCTTCAGCGTTTGCAAGGTACCATGAATTCTCTTTAGTACCAGGAGATATTGGATGAAAATGTGATGCAGTCCGTCACAAACCTGAGGCTTGGGAGACGTTGGACCTTTCAACAGGACAATGATCCCAAGCATACCTCCAAGTCCACTAGAGCATGGTTGCAGATTAAAGGCTGGAACATTTTGAAGTGGCTATCGCAGTCACCAGACTTAAATCCGATTGAGAACCTCTGGTGGGACTTAAAGAAAGCAGTTGGAGCGCGCAAGCCTAAGAATGTTACTGAACTGGGGGCTTTTGCCCATGAAGAATTTGTGAAGATACCCGTAGATCGCTGCAAGACACTTGTGTCAAGCCTATGCTTCACGTTTAAAAGCTGCTATAACTGGAAAAGGATGTTGTACTAAGTACTAAGATTGAATGTCACTTGGGGGTTGAATAAAACTGATAATGATGTGAGCACAGAAAAGACATTTGTGGTTATTTCATTATAAATGTTATGTTATATTTGTCTGACTTACAAGTGCCTCTTTGATTTAATTGTAAACAAGATGACTGAAATGATCAAAATCAATGTCAAACTGGCCAAAACACTCAATTTCAGTGGGGGTTGAATAAATTTGAACACAACTGTATATATCTTTAGTACCAGCACCACCTAGTGGTGACTGATGTGAAGTAAAGGTTTACCAGCCTGTTATAGGAATTACAGCAATTGTAAAAAGACATGGTGTGGCAGCAGCCTTAAATCTGTGCCACGTCCCCTGTGTCCTACCTCCTATAAAGGCATTGTCTATTGTGAACACCTCGTTCTTCGCAGTAACCCTAAAGGTGAGGATGGACTTTCCTTAGGGGCACACCAGGTCGCTACCTCTTGAGGAGGATTGGCACATGAGGCAGCTGGTCCAGACAGACCAGGGGGTATCAGTGCAGAGGTACCAGAGGTACAGACAGAGTCAGCAGGCCAAGTCATAACCAAGAGAAACAGTGCAGCACTGAAGGATGAGGCAGTGGTGAAGTAAAAAAAGCAATAGGTCAGGGCAGGTGGCACAGGTACAGGTCAGGCAGTCCAGGTCAGCAACAGGAGTCGAGGCAAGTAGGCAGGGATCAAACACATAGTGGAGTCCAGAAACACAAGCACGAGTCAGGTAAACAGGAACACAAGCAGAGATATCAGCAACCTATGCAGGACACAAGGACCTTAATGCTCAGGCATCTGGGAAGGAGACACTTATATAGGTGTAGGAATGCGAGGATTGGTCAGCAAGGTCACATGTGCTAACCCATAAATCGCAGGAAGTGACACACGCTGGCCCTTAAGGAAGTGCTACAGGGAGCAAGCTGAAAGCATGCTGATGTCTAGGGCTGGAAGGAAGCCATGGAACGGAATTCAGTCCTGATGATGCCTGCAAGGACAGAGCCCAGGACTGAGGTGGTGAACGGGGAAACACCGGCAGCAGATCACTGCCAAACACAGAGCCCAAGACTGCAGCATTAAGCAGGGGAACATCGGTGGACAGGAACCACTGTTCCAATCTGAAAGTCTACACATTAATCTAATTTTGATTGCTTTGTTTCAAATCCATGGTGGTATAAAGAGGCTACATTTTTAAAATGATGTCCCTGTCCAAAGTCTTCTAAACCCCTATATATATAAGACTGCACAATCTATGTTACCTAGCTTCTGGGCAAGTTTAAATTAAGGAGGTTATACCATGATTGATGTAAAAAAAGGAAGGAACTGAGCATGTGCGACCAAAAAAACAACACTATACAGATAGATTTTATTGGATAACTCAGTGGCTATACTAGATTTTTAATTACATGCAGTTACAAAAGTATTCAGATTCAGGTGAAGGTTTTAAAAATGTAGAATATTCTTCTTGGGACAACTCCTTTAAGGGAAGCTGAGGTAACTGTTTATGTTAAGATTGATAAAAAGTAAATTTTTTCACCATGGACACCATACTGGCATTTAGTATACTTGGCTGTGGTTTTGGCTGCATTAATAATACAGAACATTTGCTCAGTTCACTTTCATAAATGATTATGTTATTATTTGAGTCGCTGTCTTCCACATCTAAGATTCAGCTCAGTTGTGTGTTATTTATTTTAATCCATGTTAGCAAAATGTTCAATTCCTTCTATTTCCTAATGTTAAATATCATTAAAATATATCTGGGCTACAGATAATCATTCAGAAATGGTAAAGAATTGGAACAGATGTTTGTGTGCTACAGGGAATGACTCTGAAAAACTGCCAAGAAAAATGTTTTCAGAATCTTTCCAGTAAGTGAATTTTTGTTTCTAATATTCTGAGCCTTAAAACCGAAATAAAACCCACAACTGAGCCTAAGAAAGAATGTATGCAAAAAAAGGAGTCTTAAGGTATAATACAGCTAACAAAGTAAGTGTAAATTATATAATGACTGTGTATAGACTGAGCTGATGTCACACAGACTTCCTAGGAAATTGCCTCTAGCATCTGGGCGTTTGACTGAAGGTAGATGACAGTGCAGCATGGTATTACATTAAAAAAACACAGAAATAATTAAAAGAATTACTCAGGACTGACTTTTCACATTTCTTCCCCACCCTATTGAACCTAAGAAGGGATGCATACTCATCTGTTCCCCGTTGCTCAGTTCTGGCTCCATAAGTCCTGCGCTGTCCGCACTGCACTTCAGTCCATGCATCTAAATTTCCAGCATGGATGTGGTCAGGTATGCCACTGCAGCCAATTACATGGGCTCAGTGGTACTGTGTACCAAAGCAGCATGTGACCCAGCAATGACTAGCCTCTTGGGGATATGTCACCACTGATCCGAGTAATTGGCTGCTGTGGCACAAATGACCCCATCCATGAGAATCACGATTTCTGAAAGATCCACTGAGAGAAAGTCATCTTTACTTTACAGTGCTCCAGAATGAGAAAAGAAGATGCAAGAAGGTCCAGAATCTGCATGTGTGAGTCAGTCAGTGAGGTATTTGCTGTTTAAGGCTGATAGAGACTTCACTGCAGTCATAGGGACATTGCTAAAACAACTTTCCACTCTTTGACACTGTTTGGTCAGCCATATCTTAATCCTGTTCCTCTCAGCTGGGAATTACAGACACGTTTGCACGAACATTATTGTCAGCCTTAGCTTCTGCAGAGACAGACACTTTGGAGAAATAGAGGAAAGGAGTACTACACGCCCAACCCTTGCTTATAGCCATACATTGTTATTTGGGAAGATTTGTATTGTGAATTGTTAAGAACTGTGTTTGATACCGTTGGAAGGTCTACAACTCCCATTCTGCACTTTAATAAAGAGAGACTTGTTTATCCCCTACAACGGTCCTGGTTACTGACTCCAGCACTATTCGCAGGCCACAGCACATGTCAACACTTATAACACCCAAGGGCACCTCAACTACCATTAGAGGTAAGAAAGGGTTCCCCTACCTACCACTACATGGTCCTAAGGAGCATCAGTGTGAGGATTGCCACTGTGAATTGGCACTACCACTCCCATCCTTTCCTCCACTCCTCCTGGGTTTGCTGCACAAGTATGTTTCCCTTTACAGGTCCACCAGTGTGGCCATGTTATTTAAAAAGTCAATCCTAGACAACCACTTTCAGTTCACATTGATTTAAAAATATTCCATTGTGACTTATGTATATATTACAGCATTGTACAACTATATAAATCAGTGATATGGTATCCATAAAGGTCAATAGGACTCCTTTGTACCTCTTTAGGATTCCTATTGTATTATTAAATGTGGCACACTCCTTTGGATACCATATTACTGAGCTACACGGAAAACCTGTTTGTACAACAAACAAATCCAACATGTGAGGTCATCTGTGTGCAAGTGATGAGTTTTATTTGCCCTGTTGTTGCCCTAACTGCACAAAACATCAGCCCCATGTTGATACATGCTGGTACCTTCATTGTACCACACATTACACCGGCCTTCCACCTTCACTGTACATCAACTGGCAGTGTCATTGCAAGCACTGTGCACTCAGATCCACCAATCACCACCTCTCCCATCCTCTAGTTAACCTTGATGGACATATGTTTTTTTTTACATGTGTACTATGTAACAACCATACCTCATATACAGATGCAAGTGAATACATGCTATGGTTCTAATAATGTATAGTAGCCAACGAAATATAAGTTTAATGTAGATGTTGGAAGGTAAAGAGGAGATAGCTTTTTATGGAAAGTCACTTTTTATGGATGCTCCAGTCAGGTGCTTTGGCCCACAATTACTAATGTGAGTGTACCTACTGTAAATTTTGGCCTACATTTCACCAAACTTTGGCACAACTTGGTTCATCTAAGCATAGAGAAATTTTCTGTGCCTAGACTAAAAAAGGGGAGGCGGCAGCTTACAAAAAAGTGGTCTTGCTTTACTGGAAAAGGGGGTGGCCTTCAATGCAACATTTTGCCCCAAGTTGTGCCACGATTCTGGCATAAAATTCTGTCTGAAAGTAAGCCAACCAATACTTGGTATAAAATTAAACAAAAGTGTTGAGTCATATAGCAAATTTATCATCCAGCCTGAGACACTGTGATAAATCTGGTCCATGTGTAGACAGCCTAAAAATCCTATTAGACTGCACGATTTTGGGCCAGTTATCTGTCATACAAACACTTGTTCCCGATAGTTGTCCCATATAATCGTGCGGCCAATCAGCTGATGAACGAGCAAGCTTATTGAATGTTTGCATCAGTCTATGTAATCAGGCTGTTGCAAATGAGAGTCAGCGGATGATTATCACCCATTGGCCCTCGTACTGCCCTAAAATCAGGCAGTGTAATATCACTGTCAGTGTCCTCCATCTATAGTATTAATAAATCTTATCGGACTCTAAGTCTGGCAATTTAATATGTCACTTTTGCATCTAAGACAGTTGCATTCAGCTCTGCCATAGAGTGGGGCTTGCACTGACAGAGAAGGCCCAAAGTTGTCTATTTTGCAAACTCTGCAGAAATAAATGTAAAAAGTGTTCCTAATGGTTAGAGCCAGATTGAGTAGTGGATGCAAATGATTACAGTCATAGGTGTAAAATTACATGGGCCTCTTGTTTTCCAAAGTTTACCAAACATCGCATCCTCATGTTTCTCTAGCAAGTCACGCAAAAAGAAGACAATGTGGGGTAATTTATTAAAGGGTTTCTGTCACCAACTTTTGACATTATAAGCTGTCTGACATTAGCTATGTGCTAATGTCAGACCAGCTTGATAATGTCTTTTTTATAAAAATCCGCTGTATATATAGAGTGAAAAACTTACTTTTATATTATGTAATAGCCTCTGAGCAGGGCTGCCTGCTCTAGCGGCTGCTCGGTGACTGCTGGCACGCCTCACACTTTGATTGACAGTGCAGGAGCGATCCTCCTGCACTGTCTCGCTTGAATCTGCGCCGCGCCGCCGCTTGTACTCGGGCGCAGGCGCGGTGAGCAGAGGACAGCAGGCACCAGCGCCCTCTGCTCACCGCGCCTGCGCCGAATACAGAGCTGGCGGCGCGGGCGCGCGATTCAGAACGAGACAGTGCAGGAGGATCGCTGCCCTGCACTGTCAATCAAAGTGTGAAGGGGCGTGCCAGCAGGTTGCCGGACGGAGCCGCTAGGAGCAGGGCAACGCCCCCCCAGCTCCTAGAGGCTAATTTACATAATATAAAAGTAAGTTTTTCACTCTATATATACAGCGGATTTTTATAAAAAAGACATTATCAAGCTGGTCTGACATTAGCACATAGCTAATGTCAGACAGCTTATAATGTCAAAAGTTGGTGACAGAAACCCTTTAAGCAGAAACACGCCTGTTTCAGGTGTAGAAAAAGGTCTAAATGTAAGATAGCTCTGGTGAACTGGTGAAGGATCCACCACCACCTTAGGGGTTTATTAAGACCGGCTTCTAAAACGCTGGTCTTAATAAATGTGCCCCAATGCTTCTCATTGTAAGTGAAATTAAGTCAAAGGAAAATAAAATTGAGGGAAAATGTATTTGTCCTTTACTTGTAATACAGTTTGTAGGAAAGACTTTTTTCCATTATTATGAATATTTTTTTTATTACTTTCCCTACCTACAGATTCACAGGTTGCACATATGATCTGAACTGTAATGATTTCCTACAGTTAACCAGTATGATTCTGGCATTGGTGGTGTTATTCAGTGACTGTATAGCAGTAGTATTCAGTATGGTATTTTATGCCGGTATTATTCATATACTGTATGGTGGTATCGTTTTGACGTTTGAAGACATGGGCAGTCTGTCTTTTTTTTCTAAGACTGTATCACTGTTTAGAGTGCATTATTTTCTCCAAAATCACTGTTATTAATGTAGTTCTATGTTCACAAGCAATAACAGAATCTTCTTATTTCTTTACAGCATTTGCAACAATTCTCCTGTTGCTTCTGCACAACTGGCTGGGTGGTAGAATGCTGCTTTCTGTATAAAGCACTAAAAATCACATTTGTAGTTTCATCATACACATAGCATCATTTTAGAAGAAGCAGCAGGTATTTGATAGTCACATACTACCGGTATGACCGGTGTATAAGTAGTGGAATAGTAGCATAGGATAAATGGAATCGAGAGCATAGACGAGGAAAAATGCTGAAAGCTTTTCTACAGGTGGTCTTCTGTGGCACAGATTAACATTTCTTCAGAATCACTGCTGTGTGGAGCTCATGAACACTGCATGCTGTATGTTATTTGTTCAATGTGTGCCTGGGTAATACAAGATGACAGGATATTAAGGTTATTTCAGGTTCTACTGTCTCCGAGGGTCATAAGCCTTCTACTATGAATGGTAATCCTGTTTAGCATTCTTAAGAGTAACTGTATAAGTAGGCCAATCGCTTTATTCTTCCCTTTCTATTTGCAGCAGAGGCAAAGGAATCAATCTGATTGGTATAGAACCTTAAAGATCCAGACAATGTAACATGCTGAACATTGCAATAAAAAATGACCCGAATTCAAGTTTTTAGTTTTGTTTTGCCATCCTTTTTATGGATGTGGCTAAAACTATGAAATAATACTAGCTCTGAACATCTGCTGGTAACGACAGGTGGTGGATAATTGGCCAGTTGATATTTTTTCTTCTTGTCCAGCATACTTTTCTGATGTAAAGAAGTTCAAATGTCTCCCTTATAGCCTCACTCTTTAAATTTCCTTCTGCTGTTCTGAGGAACACCACTGAGGATCTGTTGACTGTCACTACTGTCAAGTCTCAAACATTTCCAAAGCTCAGCTGCTTCTGTTTCATCCTATAACTTACCCACAATGCTACCATCCTTCCAAGACCCCAGGTCAGATGCCATGAATTATTTATTTCTGCTAAAACATAATAATGTTACCTAAGCGCCCCTGTTATTCACCTGTCCTTACTTCACTGTTATGGGGGTTCAGCTCAGTTGCCGTATGGGCAGTTAGCCACCAGGAACACAGGCACAGGATACCTCTTTAGGTCAAACGCTTTGCTTTTTTAATGACCAAGAGAATAAGTGCAACTTAAAGCAGCTTTCGTCAGCAGTATAACATGAGCAGTAAATGGTAACAGAAAAGTACTTACTTCAGGCAAAGCTTTCCAGATAATCCAGGAGGTTGTTCTCACCAGTCTGTGTGGTAGGACTACAGCAAAAGAACTGGGCTACAGAGCATGTCCAGCTTGGGGAACAGAAAAAGTCTCCTCTAGAGATGAGCGAATCGAAGCTGACGAAGTGGAATTTGATCTAAATTTCAGGAAAAATTCGATTTGCACCGAAGCCGAATTTCCTCGCGCTTCGTGATAAGGAATCACATTTTTCCCTAAACTGGCAGCTACACTTGTGAGGACATGGGGCAAGGAACTCTGGGAAGGCGGGGTCATCCATACTGACATGCATGCAGCCAATCAGCAGCCAGCCAGCCCTGTGATGTCACAGCCCTATAAATAGTGGCAGCCATCTTAGAGTCTGCCATTCACCAGGGTACCTAGTGCAGGGAGAGACGTGTTTGCAAACGCTAGGGACAAAAAAATGGGTTCTGCCGTTCTGCGGTGCAGTGATATATTCAGAAGCCCTGTTTGCTGTGTATTAGTGGAAGAAAAAAAAATTATATTCGCCGGTCATCGTTGCATTTATCTGTTGAAAAGCCTTTTGTGTAAAAGAGGAAAAAAATTAAGGCCTAATTACTGTTCTGTGGTGCAGTGATATATTCTGAAGCCCAGTTTGCTGTGTTTTAGTGGCGAAGTAAAAATATATTCGCCGTCCAACATTGCACTTATCTGTTGAAAAGCCTTTTGTGGAAAAGTGGAAAAAAATTAAGGCCTAATTGCTGTTCTGTGGTGCAGTGATATATTCTGAAGCCCAGTTTGCTGTGTTTTAGTGGCGAAGTAAAAATATATTCGCCGTCCAACATTGCACTTATCTGTTGAAAAGCCTTTTGTGGAAAAGTGGAAAAAAAATTGGGCCTATTTTCCATTCTGCAGTGCAATAATATATTCAGAAGCCCAGTTTGCCATGTATTAGTGGCAAAATAAAAATATATTCGCCGTCCAGCGTTGCACTTATCAGTTGAAAAGCCTTTTGTGTAAAAGTGGAAAAAAATTAGGGCCTTATTGTCGTTCACCGGTGCAGTTTTATGTGGCAAAGACCTTTTTGCAGTGAATTTTTTTCTGTGAAATTGGCTTTTTTTGGGAAATTTCATGGCTGCCTGTACACCTGCTTTTGCAGTATGGACCAAATTACTTAGTGGTGAAATTCTTTGAGACACTGGCTTTTTTTCGGAAAATGTATGGATGATTCTATATCTCCTTTTTGCTGTATGGACCGAATCACGTAGTGGTGAAATTCTTTATGTGACACAGGCTTTTTTGGGGAAAATTTATGGGTGATTGTACACCTCCTTAGGTGGTATGGGCCGAATTACGTAGTGGTGAAATGTGTTTTATGAAACAGGCTTTTTTTCGTCAAATTTATGGGTGATTGTACGCCTCCTTTTGCTGTATGGACCAAATTACTTAGTTGCAAAATTCTTTATGTGACACTGGCTTTTTTTTAAGAAAATGTATGGGTTATTCTACACCTCCTTTTGCGGTATGGACCGAATTACGTAGTGGTGAAATTCTTTATGTGACACAGGCTTTTTTGGGGAAAAGTTATGGGAGATTGTACACCTCCTTTTGTATGTATGGGTGATTCTATACCTCCTTTTGCAGTATGGACCGAATTACGTAGTGGTGAAATTCTTTATGTGACACAGGCTTTTTTTTGACAAATTTATGGCTGATTGTACAACTGCTTTTGCAGTATGGACCAAATTACTTAGTGGTGAAATTCTTTGAGAAACTGGCTTTTTTTCGGAAAATGTATGGGGGATTCTATACCACCTTTCTGCGGTATGGACCGAATCACGTAGTGGTGAAATTCTTTATGTGACACAGGCTTATTTGGGGAAAATGTATAGGTGATTGTACAGCTCCTTTTGCGGTATGGGCCGAATTACGTAGTGGTGAAATGTGTTTTATGAAACAGGCTTTTTTTCGTCAAATTTATGGGTGATTGTACACCTCCTTTTGCTGTATGGACCAAATTACTTAGTGGCGAAATTCTTTATGTGACACTGGCTTTTTTTTAAGAAAATGTATGGGTTATTCTACACCTCCTTTTGCGGTATGGACCGAATTACGTAGTGGTGAAATTCTTTATGTGACACAGGCTTTTTTGGGGAAAAGTTATGGGAGATTGTACACCTCCTTTTGCGGTATGGGCCAATGATGTAGTGGTGAAATTTGTCTTATGAAACTGGCTTTTTTTCGTCAACTTTATAGGTGATTGCACACCTCCTTTTGCTGTATGGACCAAATTACTTAGTGGCGAAATTCTTTATGTGACACTGGCTTTTTTTTGGGAAAATGTATGGGTGATTCTATACCACCTTTTGCAGTATGGGCCGAATTACGTAGTGGTGAAATTTGTTATATGAAACAGGCTTTTTTTCATCAAATGTATGGGTGATTGTACACCTCCTTTTGCGGTATGGACCGAATTACGTAGTGGGGAAATTTGTTATATGAAATCGGCTTTTTTTGGAAAAATTGATGGGTTACTGTACACCTCCTTTTGCTGTATGGGCCGAATTCCGCAGTGGTGACATTTTTAATTTCAAAGCAAACTCCGCTGCTCTGTATCTCTTGTGAAGTCAATGTCTCCAACTATGCCCCTCACGTGATTTACACCAAACACTTTATTTTCATGTAGAGATCCAAGAATCAAGTTGGAGGCATACAGTGTATGCAAACCATGTGCAACCCCTCTCATCACTCTCACTCTGTTCTGCCCCTGGTTTGCCTGGGCGAACGGAGTCATACATGGGAGGAACTGTTCTATGTCTTTCATCAAGAAATCGAATCCTGGCTTTCTCCGCGACAACTGAAAATCGGAACCTTGGTGACCGACAACCGGAAGAACATGGTGTCGGCACTGCGTCAAGGAGGGATGAGCCATGCGCTCGGCATGGCACATGTGTTCAATCTGGTTGTCAAGCGGTTCCTGAAGTCTTCCGTCCATCTGCAATCCAAAAAATGGCCTGGAAACTTTGCATGCACTTCAGCCATTTGTATACCGCAAAGCACACCCTCCTTGAGCTGCCGCAGCAGAACGGCATCCTCCATCATAGGCTGATATGCGATGTTTCCACCCGTTGGAATTCCACCCTCCATATGTTGGACCGACTATATGAACAGAGAAAGGCCATCAACGATTTCTTGAAGATCCAAGCGGACAGGAGTAGTCCCCTGTATAACTTCGATGTCAGCCAGTGGCAGCTCATGCGTGACACCTGCCATTTACTCAGGCCATTTGAGGAGGCCACGTTATTTGTCAGTCGCCAGGACTACAGAATGAACAATGTCTTTCCACTGCTTCATGTCCTGGAACAGATGCTAGTAAATCTGGCTGGTCAGGGGACTGGAGACGTGGCGCCTAGAAAGATAACTGCAGAGTTTGATACATTTCTATGTCAAGATCTCTGTTTACAGTCAGTGAACGGGAACATCATTTATCGCAAGGACATGCAAACACTAACCGATGGGGTGTTAAGAGAAGAAGTAGGTCATCGGCATAAAGGAGCAGTCATTTTCAGAGCCCGAGGTATCCTCCCGGAAGCTTGACCTCTGCACGTCGACGGTCTGCATTGTGAAGCTTGTCTAAAACAAAAATCCCACAGTGCACCCCCTTGGAGGAAACTCTTGATCCAGCACAGGCTGCTTTGCTCCTTTAAAAACAATGGACCCTGTACAGTGTGACTCCGATGTATAATTTCTCATACAGCAGACTGGGAGAGTATTTCAAGCACCTGCCCACACAGCTGCCGAGAAGCAGAATGGTCTTGCCATTGAAGTGGGCTCAGAGCTGAAACTAAAAGCCAAATTTTCCTGTTTACTTGGACTCAAAGGAAAGGACAGAGATCCACTGGCTGGGCTCATACAGATTTCATCTAAGCCTCCACTCACAAGGGCAAGCACAGAGGACCAGATTGCGTGGACAGGTTGGTTTGCGGGACGTACACAGAGGACAATCTATTGGAGTTGTTACCAAAGACATTTACTTGCCTCCCTCTCTTCCTGTATAACGGCTCCGAGGCTCTCACAGCTATCGTAGGGACGTGGTTCTAAAGAAACTTTGAGGACCTTACATGGCAAGCAGCGATGTGGACCGGGTATGACGTGTCTGGATCAGAGCTTGTTTTCAATGTGCCCGTCGAACCTTGCATGGAAATTTCTTATGCCATGGATGTTAATAAATCAAAGGACAACGTATTCCAATGTCTTTACTCGCATTTCTTAAGACACTTTAGAATCAACTTATCAGAAATACAGCTCATCAAGATGATGGCATATGTGGCATCAGTGCATTGTGAAGGAAAGTGAAGTTCCTCAGTAAGGACTACCTAATCCGAGTGCTGGAATTCATCACGGAACTGGCCATTAATAACATCCAGTATTGAACACATGGACGACTCTCATCTCGGACCTTGTCCACAATGTTCGAGACCCCTTGGACGTCTTACATGTCTTAGACATGCAGTGCTTACTACATATTATACTGCTTATTACTGTTCTGTTACAGCGGCTGTGAGACCTGCACATACTAAGGCTTATTTATGGAGATTTTTGGGTGTTGCCTGTACAGACCAGTTACCTTTCAGCTGTGATTATGTAGCCTGCACTGTAGGAATGAGCTGGAGTCAGCTTGTTTGCTGGACTTTCCTCCAGTTATCAGCCATGACCTCATACATTTCATGATCAATATGCATTACCATCGTGGTCACCCTGACACTAGTCGTCAATTCAGTCTTGTTGATAAAGGACCTTTTTTTCTAGTTTGTCTTTTAAGTCTTGTGGTTTTGCCTCTTCTGTTTTTTTTTTGTGTGTGTTAATGTCCTGGTTGTGAAATAAACTTTTTTTTCTTCCCCATTCAAAAAAAAAAAAAGAATTGGCTTTTGACTTGGTAGCCAAAAGCAGGAGTGTGTACAAAACACAGAAGGCATGCAAATATTCCATTCACGTGTCATTTCTCTTTTGGATCCACTCCTGTTTTTTTTTTGGCATTCACAGTACTGATGCATTACTGACCAAATGCTGACCGAGTGAAGGCGGATGTTCAACAGACAGGATCCTTTTTTTGTGGGTTATTGTTTTGATGGGTCAGAGGAAGGGCAAAATAATCAGTGACTTCAACACAAACTTACTGCTGACACCCTCTCCACTTTGTCGGGGGGCTCTGCTTGTATAAGCGTTTAATAGAACAGATTCTGTTTCTGTAGACATCTATGTGGAATCAGCTGAGGACAGTGTAAAAGGAGTGCGCTTTTTCTTGGTGCTAACATGGACCGGTAAGGCTGAGTTCATACTTGAGTTATTTGGTCAGTTTTGGCCCCGTGACTGCCCAAAGAAGTGAAGTGTGCAGTGATTCTAAGAGTGACACCTGTCATCTGCATGTCATACGGACGCACAGTATTATTTCACTACCAAAGCAGACTCCCTATGTGTGTTACTGCAAGGCACAGTGTTCTACACCATTATAAAGGCTCTCAGCAGCCAGGAAATAGCAGTTTTCTAACGAAATTTGCTGCGAATATATTCCAAAAAATTCTACGAACTGACGAATCGAATTTTTGAAATATTAGCTCATCTCTGTTTCTTGCACACAAAACCAGCACACCATGCTCCGTTTGCCTTCTTAACTACTGCAAGTGAAAACCGTTGATGGAGTATGGAGCGATCTTCCCACCCAAGGTCTTTAGTCACTCCTAAATCCTGGGCCCAAATTCCAGTTAAAGAAAACACTCACAAAGTAAGGCTGGATGCATATCACTATTTCATTTTCTGTTCTTCTGATCCATCAGAAACGAATCCATCAGAACAGGAAAATAAAAAAGGATCCTGTATTTTAAGCAACCATTATGCTTAGTTATGCACATTTTACATCTGTTTTTGCCATTTCAGTCTGAGATTCGTTATTTTAGACGGAAAAGGTCTTGCATGCAGTTCAGTGAAACTACATCAGAAGGATACATTTGGTTAGCAAAAAAAGTATCCAAGTATATATATATATATATATATATATATATATATATCCCTGAGGCCATACCAGTCTAAACTATTGAAGACTTTGTTTGACTCTCATTACACATTGCTATAGCTGCTTTGTTCTCTTCTTCTTCTGGATATCAGTAATGGCAGAATCTCATATAAGTTGGCTATCCTCTTTAAAGTAGTGTTTCTTCCTGATTTATCAGGAACATGAGGCTACAATATTCTGGATCTAGGAGCTCTTTCTCTCTTTAAGTATTAGACTTCTTTCACAATAGCGTTAGACTTGTCAGGTAGACTTTTCCGGCAGGCAAACAGCCTGACGGATTCGTACTAACACTTGCACACGTGTGCTGCTGAAAGTCCGGCCTGCCCACATTCACTATAATGGAGACTGGCCGGAGAGTCGGCCAGAAAAATATCGCAGCATGTCCTGATAAATCTGGTTATAAGGATAAACCTATAATAATTTAAAGAACTCTCCCCTATACCCATCAGGACCTACAGCTTCCTTATCTCTTATAGAGGTATGTAAAAGGTCCAACTGTGTTTTAGAGATCATTCATGGGCAGAAACTTTTCCTCCTCCCCCTTAAAAGAACTTTTGATTGTATTTATCCAAGCCAAGCTTTACACAGAGTTGCTCACAGTAATCAGCAAAGATTTCAGTCTCCAGCAGATCTAAAACAACTACCCCTCTTGTCTTTTACTGAGAAAATAGGAGCAGGTTCTTGTATATTCTTTACCAGGTTTGTTGGAAAAGATGACCAGTTTTATTATTGAATTTCTATATCTTTTGCTCTGTAACTAAGCGTGATAATCTTCTTTTTTATCTAAATATATTTAAAGGGTTTTCTTCCCCTTTTTTATTGCTAAAGTATTTAACCTTGCAATATTTTAGAAAATTATTTTTATTATACTAATTATTGCTTATTAATTTTTTTCTGTCATCTCTCTTTACAGCCTTGCTACATATTAGAACATGTATGTATGTTAATGGAAACGTGTCACCAAAAATGTTAAAACCAGCAAGCAACACATCCATTTACAAAGCATTAAGAAAATTGCTTTACAGCAGCCCCATGGGCCATAGACACAATGGTCAGGAGGGGACCTCATTGACTTCTATGGAAGAGTTTTCTAGGCATGGTCTGCGACCTGTGCATAGGTCATTGTACAAGGAAAGTATAAATAAGCTCTGACAATCGTCTGTTGTAAATGGTGGATCCTGTCTCATCTATACACATAAATGATATCATTACGGGCAGGATTAGAATAATATAAAGTGATCCGTACAGACCAAGAAGTGGTGCCTGTTATTAGGCTTAGACTACTTTCAAATTGCCGTTTCTGGGTCTGCTTGTGAAATCCATTTTAGGGCTCTCACAAGCGGCCCAAAACGGATCAGTTTAGCCCCAGTGCATTCTGAATGGATAAAGATCCGTTCAGAATGTATCAGTTTGGCTCCGTTCTGCCTCCATTCTGCTCTGACGATGCGGAGACAAACGGATCCGTCCTGACTTACAATGTAAGTAATTGGGGACGGATACATTTTCATTGACACAATATGGTGCAATTGAAAACGGATACATCCCCCATTGACTTTCAATGGTGTTCAGGATGGATCCATTTTGACTTTGTTTATGATAATGCAAACGGATCCGTTCTGAACGGATACAAGCGTTTTCATTATCAGTGCGGATCCGTCTGTGCAGATACAAGACGGATCCGCACCAAATGCAGGTCTGAAAGTAGCTTTAGTTGCCAGTGTGAAAGCTGCAAGGTTTTAAGGTTTTTGTTTAAATATAGATGTTGACATGGAAAATAAAAAAAAAACATCATCAAAAATTATAAAAAAATATGTTAAAGATAAACATTTGATTTAAACAATAGACCATTTTCTGATGACACATTCCCTTTAAGACTTCCTGTCTATTGAGAGCGGCTGCATGGGCCATAGACACAAAGGACAGGGGCTGATGCCATTGACTGATATGGAAGAGTTTTCTGGTCATGCTTTGTGACCTGTGCAGAGGTCAGGGTGGAACTGATAAACTGTGATATCACCTATTGTGAATGGTGCATTATGTAGATAGAGGTGTTATTTATTGCAATTCTGCCTGTGATGATAACAAGCTAGCTATTGAAGTTACCTGAACAGATTTAAACAATACATCATTTTCTGATGAGACTTTCCATATAAGCAATTTCCAAAGATGTGTTATTCCTAATTCTGTGTTGAACAGGTATTTTTTAATCTCAATATTTATAGCATATCCACAGGATATAACATAAATATCCAATAGGTGTGGATTCCATATCTGTGGCATCCTATTGCGCTACCGCTCTCAAATTAAATGAGCTGTTTAGAATGACCCATTCTTTAACAAACGTTTGTAAAGGCAGGTGCTTAATTTTAAGAGGTGTGTCCTAATTCTTTTGTCATATAGTATCTATCTATCTATCTATCTATCTATCTATCTATCCCAAGATTTGTGGCACAAAAAAAACCTTGATAAATGGACTAATTGGGTTGGACTGAAACATTGCCTGGATGTCTAAATATCTTTCTCATATAAAAGTATCTATTATATAGAAGTTACATAATTGAGAGATGGTTTCCATCAATATCTACATATAAAGTCAGGAATAAATTCTAAATTAGTATTTACTTTTCCTCTTCTAAAAAACCCAAACTTATCAGGACTCGAAAATTAAATATAAAGTACAAGTCAAGGCTTTTTTTCAGACTGCACCCCCAGGATATCTAGTGTTGAAGTAAGAGAAGATAAAAGAGAAGGCTTGAGATAAAATAACCTGCAATGACCCTGGCTCTTAGTTTTAAAATACATTTTTTATTTTATTGATTTTCATCCATGTCCCCGGAGAGTCCAAGCACAGTAGGCCATATAACAAGCAAGCAAAATTCTACTTTGTGAACAGAATTTTGTCTTACGGTATGTTCTCAAAGAATAGTGTATCAAGATTACTTGGCAAGTATTTAATATTTTCTTCAAACTAAATTCAACCACGAGAACATTTTGCTAAGGGAGTTGTGTGGTCATTAGTGATGCAGTATCCATCACATTTAGAAACTGCTATGAATTAATGGATGAAAATGTTCAAGGTGTATCATGCGTATCACAAATGAATTCTGTTCACAATTGCCAGGGATTAAGCAGAAATTTTAATGTTTGCTCTCAATCAATATATAAATAGAGAACGGATTCTGCCATGTTTCTAATTTTTTGTGGTTTTCAACAGCTTATTACACACTTTTAAATATTATACTATACTCAGTATTTGAAAGCATGCCAAACCAGTAACGCCACTAGCTAAAAATCATGTACAGACCTAAATTGCCATTTGTCTATGTAGCTTAAATGAGAAACTAAAGTTTTAATCTATTTTATGCTGTATGCTATTTAGGTAACGTCTCCCTCTGGGCATTGATTTACCAGGGAAGCTTCCTGACTGTTGCTCAGTAAACTATCTCCAACCCTTTCTTCTGGTTGTTGATCAATGGCTCTATTGTTCCCCAGCACCATACCTTGTATGATGCTGGGGGACAAATGCAGCTTTCAATTAATAGAATGAAATTGCATCAAATCCAATGCAAAATCTAATGTTATGGCAGTGGTTGTGGGACCACTGTGTCAACAAACAAATTTGACTATAAGTTAATCCTAAGGGCAATATCCCGGCAGTCCCCTAGTTCTTTTCCTTTAACTCCTATACAACGATCTAGACTTCAGTGCAGAGGACCCAGCGGGCAGCTACTTTCTGGAGTAGTCTCTATGTGAACAACAGCTTACCCACGGAGATCAGAGACACCAGTGCTGAGCACTGAGGGGTCAAGCACAATAAATAGGCACAGGCCAAGATCAGGGCTGGTGGAGTATGTGCTATACTGTAAATGGTACCAAGTTAGGGCAGGCAGCAAAGGGTCAATATGGAGGTGGCTGAGGGTCAGAATCCCATAAACAGGCAGTGGTCAGGACATGGGAAGACATACAAATACAGCACACATTAGCAGGGAACTAGCAAGCTAGACCATCCTGTTGCTCAAACACCCACCCATTGGGGAAAGTGCCTTAGGTATTCACAGGTAACCAGCCATTGGCTGGTGAACTAGGGTGCGCAACACTGACCATTAATAGTCGGAGGAGTTTGTACATACGCTGTACTGGCTGAACTGGAAAGCAGGTGGGAAAGAGCTACCCCAGCAACTGGACATGCATGAAAAGAAGTTTAGTAACAATAAACTTTATTTTTATTATTCCATCATTTTCAATATAGTAATTCAGAATCAATAAATATATACCATATTTTCCGGCGTATAAGACGACTAGGCATATAAGACGACCCCCTACTTTTCCTGTTAAACTATGGGATTTGGGCTATACTCGCCATATAAGACTACCCCTCTTCCAACACACACCAAAAAAAATTGGGTGGGTCAGCTCTCCCTGCCTGCCCAGCCATTCCTGTCGGGGGCTGGCCGGGATGCAGCGCACGGTGGCTCAGCTAGAGGGCTCCTGTGCCTAAAGCTGGAGAAGGACAGCCTCTTCAGTCGGCTCGGAAGTAAAGAGGACCTTTTGCTGTTCCAACGATTGTTGGATAATGATATGTATGTGTAGAGCGGCGCCGCTCCGTTCGCCCACTGTGGCCCCGATTACCGCCGCCTGCTCCTTATGCTAATTACAGCTAATCTCGCACCGGGAGGAGACATCCTCTTCTTCCCCGGGCGTCTCCTTCTCCCAGGCTGTAGCGCTGGACAATTGCAGCGCTCAGCTCACAGCCTGGGAGAAAAAAAATCCCTGGGCGCCTCTCTACACATACCGGTACATATCATTATCTAACAATCGTTGGACCAGTGAAAGGTCCTCTTAAAGGGGTTCTGCAGTTTGTTTCAACTGATGATCTATCCTCTGGGGACCCCGGGACCCCCGTCGATCAGCTGTTTGAGAAGGCAGCGGCGCACTGTTTACCGCAGGACCAGTGCCATCACAACTTGTATCAACTGATCTGGGCGCGGCTAAACTCTGTTCACTTGAAATGAGGGCTGCTGCCTTCTCAAACAGCTGATCGGCGAGGGTCCCGGGTGTCAGACTCCCGCCGATCAGATGCTTATGATCTATCCAGAGGATAGATCATCAGTTTAAACAAACTGCAGAACCCCTTTAAGTTTCGGCACGCCGTATACCGGCTTATAACGCCACACCCGGCGTATAAGACGACCCCCGACTTTTGAGAAGATTTTCATGTGTTAAAAAGTAGTCTTATATGCCAGAAAATACAGTAAATGACAAATACTGAAAAACAAAGAGACAAAAGGAGAAGGGGCACTGGTCATGAGAGCTTCTAATCATTCTATTGTCATAGTCATTGACTGCACTTTTCACCCCAACCGAATAAAGTGTGGTATAGGGTATTTTTTTAAAGTATAATATGTATATGTACATAATATAATAGAAGTAATATAGATGTAATATAATGACGTATTTCATTGTATAGACATAAAGCTGCAAACAACTGGGTCATATCTTCAGCAGAGCATTTGAAATGATCCCTCCAAACTTTAGCTTTATTGTGTCCTTGACCAACTGCTCACCTCTTTTGATATCTGTAACGGCGATCTTCTGGAATAATAGTTAGAGATGAGCGAAGGTCTCAAAACTTTGATTTGGCTGCTTCGCCGAATTTCACTAAGAAATGCGCATCATGATGAATTACTTCATCACGAATCGCATTTCTTTGTGAGTAGCAGGCGCAATGATGGGGAATGGCGATGGTGCCGTCATTGAACCCCTCAGATGCCGCGTTTATCACTGAACGCAACACCTAAGGTGACCATTAAGGGCTGTCAGGGATAAATCTGTAAAAAATTTTTTTAAATATTCGTCTGCTACGGCCATCTTGATTTAAGATCTAGTGCGAAATATCGCGTGGTCACCACGCACAAGATGGCTGTGGCAGACTCTGCATGTGAAAATGGATGAGTTGAATATGAACTTTTTTTACCGCCATTTTAGGGAAAATTGATTTGAAAAAAATGGCTTATTCTTGTCAATTTTGCAGACAGACAGCCATTGTTACAACGGATCTGCAAAAAATGGATGTAACACGGACGTCACACGGATATCATCTGTTTTTTTTGCGGATTCGTGTTTTAAAGACCACATGATACATACAGTTGTGTGCATGAGCCCTTAGAGTGCAACCTAAACAGAGAAAACTATGATGGAAATATTTGCAAACATGTAGAGTTAGGGATTGTTCATATCACCATTATGTATTCCTTTATGGCTTTCCATTATAACATGGTTATAACGGAAAGTAACGGAATGCATAAGACGACAATCAAAACGGAAACCTTTAGAGGCATTCCGTTTTTATCTGCCATAATAGAAGTAAATGGACAAGCATAACGGATCGGTCTGGTTTCTGTTAGGCTGGACGGAAAACAAAGTTCTGTTGACAGTAGTCTCTTATAGGTATCCCTGAAATGGAGGCAAAGCTCTATACACTCCTCAAAGGACATAGAACATCTCTGCTGCAGATTTTTGCGGAATGGATGCGGACCCATTTTGCGGACGTGTGAATGGACCCCTAGACAGCAAGTGGACCAGTCAGTCCTTGTTGTTAATGTGTTCGAAAAAAAATGGGCAAGCACAAGAATCTGAGCAACTTTGACAAGAACCAAATTATGATGGCTAAAAATCTGGGTCAGAGCACCTCTAAAATTGCAGGTCTTGTGGGGGTGTTCCAAATTTGCAGTGGTTGTTGCTTACCAAAAATGGAGGAAGGACAATTGGTGAACCGAAAACAGGGTCAAAGGCTTAAATCTTTGAGCAAAGGCTCATTTGTTCTGATCCCACTGATCAGTAGTATAAATTGATGAAGAAGTTAATGCCGGCTATGATACCAGAGTTGTCAGAACACATAGGGCCAGATTTATCATTACTCTTGCAGCTCACTCCACTTTCAAATGTGGCGTAAGTATATTTTAGTCAAGTCAAATTTATGATGGGCTCTTTAAGAGGTTGATAAATCTGGTGTATTTCTAGTATTATGGTGTATCTTGGTTTGGCTTGTAAAAAGTCGCTGTGACGAGACCAATCTCGCCACATTGCATTGGAGAAACCTGGTTGCTCGCCTGCTGCCTTTGGACTATGGCCCCCTGTTAAAAGACATCTTTTTTACCTGCAGAAAAGCTTAATTCGTGCTTTTCTGCCTGGGGTTCGGTAGTTTTGGTTGAATGTGTTATACCCCAGATAGGAATCCCATGGAGCCCATTCGTATGAAACTGACTGTAAAGACTTTGGCTCCATGGCGATTAAACTGTATTCGTGTGGTCTGAGCGCCATTCACTTAATAATGTGCGCTCAGACCTGAGCTATCTGGGGATATGTTAAATGTATAGTTTTAATGTAATGTGTCTTACCTGGTGTATTTTAACAGTAATGCTTGTTCTGTGTTCCCATGTGCATAATGGAGTCTTGTCTGTGAAATGTCTGTGTGTATTGTAAAGGGTGGGACATTGTGTATTGAATAGTGATGTCTGTCCTATTGTCCTCACATGTGTATTGGCGATTTCCTTTGTCCTGAGAGATAATTGAATGACTCCTCAATTGTCTCCAGGACAGAAGACATTGTGTATTCGTCTGCCTGTGATGATTGCATTACCCATGTAGGGTGATGGTATCACAGGCAGAGGGGAGGGATATGCTGGGGGTGTCTGTATTGTCCCAATGTGTGTGATTGGCTGCTGTATCCCGTGTCGCAGTCTTCCTTCTGGTCCTCTAGGGAGTGTCCACCAGGTGGGAGATCTGGATAAATACCGGGCAGGTAGCCCTTAATAAAAGAGAGAATTCCTGTTTACCCTCAATACGGAGCCTCGTCTCGTTCTTGGGGATTCACTGTATGCTGTTAGAGACTGATTGCCAGGAGTGTAAGCTGATTGTCTGCTTTTCCTGTTCGTCTGCTAGCAGCTATTTGGGAGGTTCCAGTACGGGAGTTGGAGTGCTATTTTGTATCCAGTTCGGGAGTTTGGTGTTCTGCAGTAGCTGGGCCTATATCTCTGTAAAGGGGCCGATCGCCTAAACGGTTTTTACCCCTTGTCTGCAGAAGCGGTCCGTTACAATTGGTGGCAGCAGCGGGATCGTTCCTACAGCCAGAAGGACAGCTACAGGAGACACCATTTCCTTGGATTTACAAGTGGGGCAACGCATGTCCCAGTACAGCGACCCTAAAAGCACCAGAATGGAACCAGCAGTGTCATACGAGGAGGAGGACCTGGATGGCCGGGATGCATTAGGAAAGGCATCTGGTACCAGGCCCTGGACAATGTACAATACCAGCGGGGTGAGAGTCTCCCCAGTGAAGAGCAGCGGTGGCAGAAGCAAGTGGCCCTGCGGATGCCCTTTCTGGGAGAGCAGCCCCTGGATGAATGGGTGAAGGAACTAGAGCACCGGGTATGGCAGGAGCTATGGCTGGAGAATGCCTACCAGGCGCTCTGGTGGTATATGGCACAGTATATACCCTGGACAGCCGAACATGACAAGCCAGAGGGAGAGGAGTTTGATGGTTCTGGCTTGTTATGGGAGTCCTTTGCAGAGCCTGACTTGGAGTCCTGCGCAGAACAGACTTCAGGACATTTTCTACGAGAGGGAGGCTAGGCATGACGGGGATGACCCCCATGAGGTAGAGCAAGACCTGGCTCACCTAGCAACCCTGGAGTGGGAACTGGAGCAGGACTACCGAGATCTCTTCCACTCCATTGGGAAGGCTCAGCAGGACAGCAAGGTGACAGATCCAGTTCCAGACCCATTCCGCTGGGAAGATATTATTGAAATTTACTGGGAGGAACCCCAGGCGGCAGGTGGAGATGGGACCGAGGTCTCTCCACCGGTATTGCAGGGAATTGGGAGCCTGAGCTCCATTCCCCAGCGGGAGATATTGCAGGGAATTGGGAGCCTGAGCTCCATTCCCCAGCGGGAGATATTGCAGGGAATTGGGAGCCTGAGCTCCATTCCCCAGCGGGAGATATTACAGGGAATTGGGAGCCTGAGCTCCATTCCCCAGCGACAGGCTGAGCTACAGGGGCAGAGGTAGTTGTTCCTGCCCCACAGCAGCAGCGTGATTTTTCGGGAATTGGGAGCCCGGTCTCCATTCCCCAGCGGCAGTATTATTTGTTGGGATTGGGAGCCCGGTCTCCAGTCCCCAGCGGCAGAGTAACCAGCAGGGAACAGAGAGCCCAGTCTCCTTTCTCCAGCAGCAGGACTCTGTATTGGGAGGAGAGACAGTCGGTCTCCCTCCACTGAGGAGGAAGGAATGTATGGGAGAGGAGCTTACTACCACCTCTCCCCAGCGGCGGATCATTAATGGGCAGGGAATAGAGAGCTCAGTCTCCTTTCCCCAGCAGCAGAGCTGTGTAACCGAAGGGGAGACAGTCGGTCTCCAGCAGCAGGACGGTATATCTAAAGGGGAGACAGTCGGTCTCCCCTCCAACAACCAGGCTTCAACCAGGCTACCCTCCCAGTAGCGCTGGCAACAGGGCAGAGTGACGCTGGTCTCTGCCCATGCAGCACCCCACCAAGTCAGCGTACCCGTACCCAGCACAGCCGTGGTGAGGCACCTGGACATGGACAAGCTTCTCCTCTACCCAGTTGCAGTAACTATTTATTGTGGGTGGGCTGTGCTGTTGATTGTGTTTTGTGGGTGGGCTGCTGGACTAACAAGGGCACTGACCGGCAGGAGGTCAGATACCCTGTTAGTCTGTTTGGAAAGGGGAGAGATGTGACGAGACCAATCTCGCCACATTGCATTGGAGAAACCTGGTTGCTCGCCTGCTGCCTTTGGACTATGGCCCCTGTTAAAAGACATCTTTTTACCTGCAGAAAAGCTTAATTCGTGCTTTTCTGCCTGGGGTTCAGTAGTTTTGGTTGAATGTGTTATACCCCAGATAGGAATCCCATGGAGCCCATTCGTATGAAACTGACTGTAAAGACTTTGGCTCCATGGCGATTAAACTGTATTCGTGTGGTCTGAGCGCCATTCACTTAATAATGTGCGCTCAGACCTGAGCTATCTGGGGATATGTTAAATGTATAGTTTTAATGTAATGTGTCTTACCTGGTGTATTTTAACAGTAATGCTTGTTCTGTGTTCCCATGTGCATAATGGAGTCTTGTCTGTGAAATGTCTGTGTGTATTGTAAAGGGTGGGACATTGTGTATTGAATAGTGATGTCTGTCCTATTGTCCCCACATGTGTATTGGCGATTTCCCTTTGTCCTGAGAGATAATTGAATGACTCCTCAATTGTCTCCAGGACAGAAGACATTGTGTATTCGTCTGCCTGTGATGATTGCATTACCCATGTAGGGTGATGGTATCACAGGCAGAGGGAGGGATATGCTGGGGGTGTCTGTATTGTCCCAATGTGTGTGATTGGCTGCTGTATCCCGTGTCGCAGTCTTCCTTCTGGTCCTCTAGGGGAGTGTCCACCAGGTGGGAGATCTGGATAAATACCGGGCAGGTAGCCCTTAATAAAAGAGAGAATTCCTGTTTACCCTCAATACGGAGCCTCGTCTCGTTCTTGGGGGGATTCACTGTATGCTGTTAGAGACTGATTGCCAGGAGTGTAAGCTGATTGTCTGCTTTTCCTGTTCGTCTGCTAGCAGCTATTTGGGAGGTTCCAGTACGGGAGTTGGAGTGCTATTTTGTATCCAGTTCGGGAGTTTGGTGTTCTGCAGTAGCTGGGCCTATATCTCTGTAAAGGGGGCCGATCGCCTAAACGGTTTTTACCCCTTGTCTGCAGAAACGGTCCGTTACAGTCGCAATTTTTAAAAAGTCGCATCGTAAATGTATGGAAAAGTCGCACAAAATCCAGCAATAGGGGCATTGAAAAAGTCGCACATTATGCATTATTAAGTGTTAAAAAGTCGCACGTTACTGTCATGCTAATGGTAAAAAGTCGTACGTATTAATACTTCTGACTGAAAAGTCACATCTCTACATTCATTAGGATTTGGCAAATTGACAGAGAATATCGCAAACATGGATCCCTCGTTGATTAATGATCTTTTTATCAAACTTATGGGCCGCAGGGAAGCAGCCATGTTAGTACAGATTCCACTCCTGAAGTCACAGCATCTACTAGTCAAAGTATTGAAACAAGAACTAATACTTCAAACTTACCAGAATTGGAAGATTCAGAAACTAGAGAATCCTCAGACAATCAGTTACCCCCAGAAACTGATAAAAAACGACGGAAAAAGAAAAATTTCTCTGCTGAAGAAAAAAAAATATTAGTAGAAAAGGTAAATTTTTAAGGGCCCAGTTTTTATTTGAAAAATGTATTATAGATGGAGGAAAATTAACATTACTCTGACATCTCAAACTACATTGAAAATGTATTATACAATTTAAAGACTTATTGGTTCAATGGTTTCTGACATAAGATTTAACCCCCTTAAGTAAAGCATATTTACATGTCCGTCATGATGGTAGATTCTTTAGTTGCCATTATTTTTTAACATTGGTGCTCTATTTATTCTTAATTTGGATTTTGGCAATAGGTTAAATAGTCACATAAGCTGCACAAGGGGTGATTATTTTAATATAGGTTGTACAGGTTGTATTAAAAGGCCTCTCCTTCGGCATCTTATGTGAGGCATTTAAAGTTTCTATTTGTTTTGTAACCTAAAAAATTGGAGCTAAAATGATTGATTATGTCCTCGATAAAAATGACTCATCAGAACGGACATGTACTGATGCTGTTTTTTAGCTAGGAAAAATGGATTAAATAATGCCTTTATATGTGTGTCTTTTTAAATTTAATTATATCGTGTCCGTGGGTCATTAGCTGGAGGACAGTGGGGGAGCTATTAAAGACTGGCCCTTACTTTACATTTTGGAATGTGGACGACCTCCGCAATTAATTTTGCCAAAACCACTTTGTTTAATGTCGGCTTCGTTCATGTAGCGAGTGAAGATAGCTCTCTCAGACCAGGCAAAGCACCTTTTCTATCAATTGTCAACACTATTTCGACTGCCATGGTATTTATTTGCTTTGTGTATTCCTGATGTGGTTGGTGTGACAAAAGATTTTAGTCCTCCTCCGCCTGTATGTGCCCCTTCTGGGTCCGGGCCCCAAATCTGGGGCTTCCCCTGTTTCCCCTATAGTTACGGCCCTGGTGGTGGATATTGGACCACCTACTGTGACCATCATTGTTCATTTGACTATCCTTGCTGGATGGACATGGATGGTGCCTTATTTTGGTTCTTCTGTATTTTTCACGTTGTACTGCAGCCATGGCTGCCTAATAGCCATGTTCATGTGGCCTTCAAACAAATCCGGCCCTCTAATCCTGAACCATCTCTAGGGTCAATAACAGAGGAAGTTACCAACAACAAATTAAACACTCCTCAGCAATAGTAGAATTGTATTGTGGCTGGACATGTGTACGACCATAATCGCCATATGTAAATGACAATTGATGATCTTTTTCAGTATCGAATTGGATTCATGGAAAATAGGGACATAGCAAACTATATTCCCCCTTTGTGGTAGAGGTGTAGGTTCGAGTTCAAATTCCTCCTATGATATCCAGGAAAAGGTGTTAGAGATGTGTGAATTTTATTCTATGTTTGTATCTTTTGGACTCTAACGGGTTAAACTTTTCTTCTCGACTTGTAACAAACTTCTTCTTAGTCTTTTCTTATCTCAGGGGGCCTCCCCTCTCTCTTCTCTGCTGTTTCAACTTTCTGTCTATGCAAGGCCATGAGGAGAAGGGGGGAGGGGGGCAGTGTTTGTCTTCTATCTCCCCACAGTTGCTTTGAGGGATGCCTAAGCCAATCACGTAGCTTGATGATATATATATACATATTATTCACTGCCTATAGAGAAGCACCTCCTTGAAGTGTCACATATGATGTATGCAGTATTGTTGTTAGGATAGCCGCCATTATAAGATGGCGGACACTTAGATGTTTACATTAGGTTCACATTCCAAAGTAGTGCATACTGCGCAGATGCTAGAGCGTTATCTCTTCTTCTCTTATCTTTTCTTTCCTTTTGACCAATGAAATAATGCTTGAGCCTCAGGAAAGGACCGCCCTCTTCTGAAGATGTATAACTTCTTCTGTTTTACTTTTTGTAATAAAGGTAGAGATTGCATTGACCAGCTATGTGTCAGCGTCTAGTCTCGCATCCACGAGTGGATATTAACCCCTTGGGGGTACCTTGATTTGGAGCACCAGAGTGCATCTCAAATGCTCTGATTAGAGTGTCTTTAACAAAGGCAAGGAAAGATGGTAGATGGAGTACTGTTTCTCCAACAACACCAAGCTGGGTAACCAAACAATACAGTGGCGTTGCTAGGGCTGGTGTCACCCGGTGCGGTAGAAAATGGTGTCACCCCCCCCATACAAAACTACACGCCCCCCCATACAAAACTACACGCCCCCCCCCATACAAAACTACACGCTCCCCCCCCCCCATACAAAACTACACGCTCCCCCCAATACAAAACTACACGTCTCCCCCAATACAAAACTACAAGGCACCCCCTGCATACAAAACTACACGGCACTCCCTTCCCTACATACAAAACTACACGGCACCCCCCCGCTTGTAATATTACACGGCACCCTCTGCATGCAATATTGCACAGCACCCCCTGCATACAATATTGCACAGCACCCCCTACATGCAATATTACACGGCACCCCCTGCATGCAATATTGCACGACAACCCCTGCATGCAATATTGCACGGCACCCCCTGCATACAAAACTACCCTGCATCCCCCTGCACACAAAACTACACGGCACCCGCCCCCAGCTGCATACAAAGCGACACGGCAGCCCCCTGCATACAAGACTGCATTATTACACCCTCAAACCCCCCGCATGCAATATTACACGGCCCCTTCTGCAGACAATAATACATCCCCCTGCAAAATATTACATTGCCCCCTACAAATATTACACAGCACGACCCCCACCCGTATACAATATTAAAGGCATCCCCCACCTCTGCATACTGTCTCACACAGACTCCTTCACCATACAGTTTTTGGGCCCCCCTCCCCTCAGCACGTCCACAGCACACATTCACTCTCTCTCTCCCCCCTCTATGAGTTAGGAGCAGCCATCTGTGACTCAGGCAGCCTGAGCTCTGAGCTCTCTGGATTCCGACCCTGACTGCCGCTGCGCTGCCAATTCAGAGTCACGTGACAAGAGAATGTCACGTGACCCAGTGACGTCAGGAGGTCCGCTTCGTGTCTGGAGTTTAGCCACTACCGTCAGTGCAGCGCCGGGGGTGAGGGGCCCGGGGATGCTACTGGTGTTGGGTGGGGGGTCCGGGTGTCACCCCATCAGACTGGTGTCACCCGGTGCGGCCCGCACCCCCCGCACCCCCCTCGCAACGCCACTGAAACAATATCATGGTTTATTTGCATGCATGGATGTCTGCTCACGTGCATTATTATTGAGACATGGCCCACAAGCCGAAAAGCGTACGGGCATATTTGACTAACCATGAAAACCAAATACATTGACATTACAGATGTTTCTACCTGTAGTTGCTGGTGTTATGTTGGCTTATAGTTGTGTTTACAAGCGGTGTTTGGCTTTTTTTGGTAGTTGGAAAAAATGCAAATACCAAATATATACATAGCTATATATATAGAGAGAATTTTTAATTTTTAATTTAACGCGGGTTATTAAATACATTCCCATGCAATTCCCTTTTTGTATGGAATCTAAATAAAACACTGCAACTAAAATGTACCTAGTGTGATAAAAATTTATTATTGCAATTACATGTAAATTCATATTTACTTAAGCCAACATATAGTTCAAAAATCATTTTACACAACCAAATTCCAAAAATCGTAAAAAACAAAAATCAAACATCATTTTAGATCAAAAAAGTTTTGGGAAAAAATGTGTACTTTTTTTTAAAGGAAAGGTAAAACACAAAAAAAATTACTCTTCAGTTCAGTTTTAGGGCCATCATTTTTTTTTATGCAAATTTTTCTACAACATAAGCATGGTCCTCAGTGGAGTGAGTTTGCGCATTTTTTGCGACTATTTTGCGACTATTTAAAAAGTCGCAATAATAAATCTGTCTTGCCATTCATTTACATAAGTCAAAATGCCCATATTTTGAAATTGGAGTGAGTTGTGCAAGTCTCCAAAAAGTCGCAGAAAATTGCGCAATTTCCCTTCTTGCGCAATTTTTTGCGACTTTTCCACGCCATAAAAGTGACTTAAGCTAATGATAAATCTGGCCCATAGTGCATCAAAGCTTGCTCTGCATGGGGCTGTGTAGCTGCAAACCTGTCAGAGTGTCCATGCTGACTCAAAGTGCCCACAATGGACATGTGACATTTACTGATCCAGCATGACAGGCTAGAGCTGTTTTGACCTGTACAGGGGTCTTTCTTAAGGTGTTGGGGTTACCTGAATTACCATAGTGAGGAATCTGTATTCCCTCTATATTTCATTCTGTATTCTTTCTGTAAGGCCACCTGTCCCGAGACAAGCCCCTCATTTTGGGGAGTACATGAGATGCACAGTAAATACAAGTTTTTGGTGCACCTAAACTCATCAAATAACCCGCTTTATTGATCTTGACTGAGCCCTCTCTACCTGTCATATGTGTCCAAAGTGGGGACTTTATGGTTAATTCCAACTTGCATATAAATTCCTTCAGAAATGATGTGTCTATGAGGCAGAAATTACTGTCATGTGCCATCTAGGTGGATTTGATTGCAGAGATAGCTTAGAGGTTATTATCATTTAATTTGTGAAATAAATAAGCTCAGTTTATTGTTTAGGGGTGCATGACACCCATAGACTTGTATTTATAAGGGCATTTGACTGCCTGAACATTATGGCACCTGTCTGGTAACAGATGTCCTTTGAATAAAATAACTTGAATAATTTAGAATGGGAGAAAGTATTAAATATGTTCTACATTGACTAAAGGCTTCCATCCACATAACAGAAAGGTCCTTATACCAGATGATTTCATGGGCACTATGTTATGAGTTTGGGGGCCTCTCGACTCTTCCCCAACAGATGACGTTTTTAGAAAGTCAGATTGGAACAGTTTAATTTAATTGCCCATTCCTTTTGATCTTGGAGTCAATAAGCCACTGCAAGAGCTGTCTGGAAGCAGCTTACTCCATTCCCCCCATTGGTTAAGTCATCAGTATCTAAGCGGTGGAGGTTTGACAACCAGGACTCCCACCTGTCAGCTGTTTGAGAAGGCACTGAAGCTTGTGGTAGCCCTGGAGTCTTCTCGCAGCTTTACCTTTACCTAGGCCCAGTGATGTCATGTTCATCGGTCACATGGCCTAGGCACAGTTCAGCCTCATTAAAGTAAATAGGACTGAGCTGTCATACAAAGCACAGCTGCTATACAATGTACTGCGCTGTGTTTAGTGAGCTGACAGAAGGCTGAGACACTACTGTGAGCACTGGTGTCTTCTCAAACAGCTGATCGTCAGGAGTCCTGGGTATTGGATCTCCACTGATCAGATACTGATAACCTATCCAGAGTATGCAGATTTTGAAAATCTGCAGCATGTCAATTGTGTGGATTTTCAGTGCAGATTTCATATTTTGCAATGCAAAGGGTAAAATGTGTGTAAAACCTGGATCAAAATCTGCAGGTAACATATGCAGATTTTGGTCCGCAAACTACACTGCCATGTGCATGTACCCTTAGGCCCCTTTCACACGGGCGTTGCGGAATGGGGCTGCATAGGATGCGGGTACATGGCGGGGAAATCGTGCGAGTGCGCACGCAAATTCAGTCAGTTTTGACTGCGATTGTGTTGCGTGGTTCAGTTTTTTCCGCACGAGTGCAATGGAATGTGGTACCCATTGGGTTAGTTGTAGTGTAGATTGTATTATTTTCCCTTATAACACGGTTATGAGGGAAAATAATAGCATTCTTAATACAGAATGCTTAGTAAAATGTGGGTTGAGGGGGTTAAAAAATTTTTTAAATTAAAACTCACCTCTTTACCTTTTGTTTGAGCAGCCAGTCTGTTCTTCTGCCTTTAGTTGAGGACCTGGCAGGCAAGGGACCTTTGGTGACATCACTGCGCTCATCACAAGGTCCATCGTATGGTCCATCACCATGGTAATGGACCATGTGACGAGCACAGTGACGTCACCAAAGGTCCTTTGCCTCCCAGGTCCTCAACCAAAGGCAGAAGAACAGCCGGGCTGCGCGAACAAGTGGAAGAGGTGAGTTTAAATTTATTTTAATTTTTTTAACCCCCTCAACCCACATTTTACTAAGCATTATGTATTAAGAATGCTAATATTTTCCCTGATAACCATGTTATCAGGGAAAATAATACAGTGAATAGACGTTTATCTCCTAGCAACCCAGCGTGAAAATCGCACCGCATCCGCACTTGCTTGCGGATGTTTGCGATTTGCACGCAGACCAATTCATTTCTATAGGGCCTGCGTTGCGTGAAAAACGCAGAATATAGAGCATTCTACGATTTTTACGCAACGCAAAAGTGATGCGGGAAAATCACCGCTCATCTGCACAGCCCCATTGAAATGAATTGGTCCTGATTCAGTGCAGGTGGAATGCATTCACCTCCTGCATTGCACCCGAGCGGAAAACTCGCCCATGTGAAAGGGGCCTTATAGTCTAGCAAAGTGCTCACTAGCCACACAGCAGGGGCTTGTGAGTCACAGGTTGGAGATCCCTGCTGTAGCATATGGTGAGATATGAAACTTAAAAACAATTAATAAGGCACAAACCCCCAATTTTATATCTTAGAAGGACATGAACGTTGCTTGTGTGAAACATTAAAGGCTGCTGAGATGAAGAGCGTGAGTATAGAATAAATTATCTACTGTGCACATGGCAACCACATGATTTCAACTGCAGATGTAAAGCAAATTGTTCCTGTAAACAAATTACAAACAACTGAACCCAGAACATTTGGCAGAACTGCAGCAAAAACGTAATATGACATGATATGATTATCAGACAGTCACGTGTTCCACTGGCTGCTGAGCTACAGAGAGCTGGTGCAGAATCACGAGGAAGGATGCGGGGCCAAATGTGGCCTTGATTTGTCATTTCACAGTAATTTCTGCCACAGTTATGTTGCTATTCTTATGTTAATGAAACGTGCCTATTTTATGTAATCTTGTTTTATGTGTTTGTTGTAGTTAGTTTCAGCAAGGTTTTAGCAGCATGTGTTTTCATGATATCTCATGCGCTACAGAGCTCTGAAGATCAAGAGGAAATCATGGAACAAATTAGTCAACTACAAAAACAGTAAACTTACAAAAAGTTATTAATTCAGTATGGTCAATCAATGATGACTCTGTTGCCTGTAATGTTTTAACTTCAAAAGGCTGCATTATATTTATATGGAAAAAATCATTTCTAATAGGCACAAAAAACACCTTCAGAAATGAATGGGGGAGAACACGGAGATGAATTATTATTGTTATAAAATATGTCATTGGCACATACTGTTTCAAAGTTATCAAAATGGTGCATGCGGAAAGGTAAAATAGCACAACTTTGTTCTTTATGCCACCTTTTGCTAGAAATACACAAAAATGGCAGTAATGCATTTGGCACATTTTCTTCAACTATTGCTATGCATGGCACAACCCTAGATACTTTTGAAAATAATCAAGGAAAGTGGAAAAAATCTTGAAACACTTTGTGCCCGGGGCAGACATGTCATATGTGCAGCTGCATGGGGGCCCTATAAGTACAACATCTCCCTGCTGTCTCTTTGGGCCCTTTTTACTGGCAGAAGATTGGGACAGTTATCTGGTACAAATGCTCATTTAGGATAATTGCCCTGTGTAACATTGCTGCCGATCACTCAACAAACGAGTAAATGCTTGAAATTATTGTTTGTTGGCAGAACATCGCCTCAACATGTAAACCGGAGTGTGCTGCTGACCAATAATGAATCTGTATGGGGATGAATGGTTGCAGTAACATGGACTGTGCATCTGAATGAGCAGACAATGATTGGGACTAAAAGGTTTACTCCCAATAATTACTCTTTGCATCAGTTCATGTAAATGGACCTTTAGGGTATGTTCAGACGACGACAATTGTCGCGCGACAAAAAGTCGCACTATTGTCGCGCGACAATTTTTAGATGCGACTTTGCGGCGACACGCAGTCGCATGAGTGTCGTGCGACTTTTTTGGCTTGTTTTGTCGCGCGACAAACATTTCTTCTGAGATGGAAGCTTCCTCCACAAAAGAAAAAGGCCATGTGAAATTACAAGGGACCATGACTCCTTTTTATAAACTTGTGTCTGGGTCACAAACCAGACACCCAAACAACATTCTGTCGCATGACTGTCGCATATAAGTCGCAGTCGCACGTGATTCCTATTGAATTCAATGGGCGAAATATCGCATGCGACATGCGGCTTGTGACAGAAAATCCGACAAGAAGTCACGTCATGCGACTGTCACGTCATGCGACTGTCACTGTGCAGTGCGACACCATAGACTCCCATTATAAAAATTGTCGCGCGACAATTGTCGTCGTCTGAACATACCCTTAGATTGCATGTAGAAACTGCAGTAATGAATTTAATGGGTAACAATTATGGTGGGTTAACACTGGTCTATATCAACCTGCATGATACCATCTGGTCTTGGTAAATTATTGTGTGCTGAATTCAAATATCACATTTCTTTATTATACTCAGTAGTGTTGAACGAAACTGAATTTCTTCTTGCTTCGTGGTAACGAATCAATTTTTCCTGAAACTGGCTAAAAAATAAATCATACTCACCTCATCCATTTGAGCGCAAAGAGCCTGCCAGCTTGATTGAAGGTCTCGAGCGAAATCTCATGCTCAGTGACCTCATCACACGCTGCGTAAGATTTTGCGCTGGATCTTCAATCAAAATGGCGGCAACGGGCTCTTCGCAATCAAAATGAGGTAGATATGATTTTATATATATTTTTTCAGTTTTATTATAGACCTTAATATTAATGTCAGATGTTCCGATCAGTGATGAACGCAGCATCTGAAGGGTACAATGATGTGGAGCGGCTCAAACGCTGTTCCTTGAAATTGCAACCACTGCTTACAAAGAAATATGCTCTGCGACAAATTAATTTGTCACAAAGTGATATTTTTTTTGAAATTCAGCGAGGGACTTTGCTCCTCTCTAATAGTCAGGTCCTGTTTTCCCAGAAATTCCCAAAAGGTCATGTTTTCCAAAAGATTATTACTTCAATAGGTAGTTATGTGGAAGAAGCTGAGAGGCAAGACTACAAATAAACCGAACACTATAAACAGGCTTTACCAGTTACAAGCTTGTAGATCCGAATTAGATTCTGTATTGTTATCTGTGTTTTTAAAAACATTTTAAAATAGGAATCCGAAGTGGGCTTGGTACCGAGGTACCAGCCAGTACCAAAGTCCACTTCGGTTTACTATTTTAAAATGATTTTAAATACGCAGATAGGAATATAGTAGTAATTCACCAAAGTCTTCAGGTGAGACGAAGTTTGGCTCCACTGAGCCAATACATTATAATGCTGTACGGAAACAGCATTAAAAACAAAGTTTTTGAATGAATAAACTTTGGATCTATGATCCCAAGCTCGATTCGCTCAAGCCTAGTCCTGTGCTCCCCTGACAAATCCTACATCAGTATCCTAGATCCGTCCACCACTTTTTTTACATTTCACTCCCTACCTAGCCCTTCCCTCTTCTTCTTCCCATTCCTTCTTTGCTTCCTCACCACCTATTCTCCCTATTCAGTTGAGGACCATGTCTATTAATGGGCATAAACATCTTCTTTTCTGCAGGAACTAGGGTAGCCTTTATTCTTATCATAGTTGGTAAATAAAACAGGTATGGCAGCACAACATTTCACATACAAATAATAAAACTGGGAAATAGGGATTATACTAAATAAAGTTGTATTATACCTACTATAAATGAAAAAAATAGAAGCTCTTTATAGTAGGTATAATACCACTTTAGTATAATCCCTGTTCTCTGTAAAATACCTGTTTTATTGTATGTATGTGAAATGTTGTGCTGCCATACCTGTTTTTGTTTGCTTCCTGCATGCTAGCTTTATGGATGTGCACCTGCGACTATAAATGTGCTAGTCTAAATTTTCTTGTAGCATAGTTGGTAAACATCAGTAAATGTTTTTGGACAGCTCTTAAACATGTTCTCAAGGATTTAACAGTTGATCACCTATCCTAAAATAGGTCATCAATATCAGATTGGCAGGGTCTGATGTCTAGACAATGGACAGAGCTGTGTAGTTCCAGCACCTATCTCGAGTTCTGGGGCTACTACTTGGCAGTTACTATTTGATCAGTGGATTGCGGGGTGTCAGATCCCTGCCCATCTGAGATTGATGACAGGGATAGGCCATCAATTGTTAAATCCTGGAAAAACCCTTCAAGACTCTTTTATATCGGCCAAGAAATAACTGGCAATGATGAGAAAGAAATATTCCTATGAACATTCTCAGCAATAATGCGGCTGTATAGTACTGAATGATCGCTATTCGTTAATATGATTGTTCATTCCCATACAGTTTCCTTGTGTATCAACATCCCTGTTTATTCAGTGTGATATACTGATGATTAGCAAGGATTATGTGCTGCATAAAATATGGGATCACCCAAGATATTTGTGTTTGCTCACTCATCAGGCAATTAGCGGCATGTGGCAGTTATCGAGAACAAGCAATTGAGAACTATCATCCCTGATAGTAATCCCGATCCTCAGCTCGATTTAAATTGCATTATACTGAGAGTGTGTCTGCCTCTTTAACTGTTCATGTAGGAAGGTTTCTGCGGCCATGATTTTTCTCCACAGATCTTTTCATCTCTTCATTTATCTCTCCCTATCATGGTCTGTCTTGTTTGTTTAGTGAGGGAATAAAATCATGACCTTGACTCTGGGGTAACTCTCTATCAAACTGTATAGTCAGCAGACTAGTGAAAAAGAAATCAATGTGAGTATATTACAGAAGCATATAAGCAATGCAGAAATGCTGGGAAGTCATGCTGACAGTGGAAATAATCAAGATAATTTTTACAGCAGCAGCTGGGCACAGCTGTCTAATGGCCTTATTTTAGAGATGAATGAGACTCAGTCTGAATGGCTTTAGGGACTGCAAAGCAAATGTGTATTTGTTCACCATAAGAAACTCCACAAGGAAACTGAAGATCGGTGACACAAGATACATACTTACATTTTTGTTTTACTGGATTTAAGCATCATACAGTCCGTCAACATGGAGACATGTCTTAAAGGAGTGGTTTGTTCTGGACAATGCTTTCTTGTTAGAATGCCTTGTTGACAATAAGCAAAAGCCAAAATTTTCACTGATAAGACTCCTAGCATCTACCTATAACCTGTAGGGAAACCTGGCAGTTGGGGTTTAATTTCTCTGTGATGCAGGGGACCTACCGTTGGAAATGAAGCGTTACACATAGGAATGAGCAAACTTGTGTTTCAAGTTGTGTGTACAAGATTTGGGTTCAGGTTATCTAAGAACTCACCATAACTTATGGTCCCTGTAGCAGAATCCATAACAGAATTCTTAGATAACCCGAACCTTGTACGCCGAACTTGAAACACAAGTTCGCTCATCCCTAATTACATTGTATCCATTTAAATAAATTGGTTGTCTCTGAAACGCAGGAAAGGTTCTCCAGACCAGAAAACCTTTGTAACTGCTTTCTATTCTGAGGAAGAGAGGAGGATTTGTCAAAGGGTTATCCCACAAATTTACAATTCTTTTATTCACAGTATCTGGAGAACTTTCTTCCCTCTCTGTGGGTGGGAAGCAATTGGTCACAAGATACAGTCAAACAACTGCATATCTTGTGAACACATTCCTCCCCTGCACACCAGCACTAAGAGAAGTAGCAGGGAAGCTACTGAGCATGTCTGATCCACCACTGAATACAGGAGAAGGTGGACCAGAATTTTCATCACATGAGAAACAACAGGAGGTGATTCTAGTGTGCAAAATGTCATGTATATAAAGAAACTATTTTTTTATTGCACATACAGTGGTCCCTCAAGTTACAACATTGATTGATTCCAGGACGAACCAAAAAAAGTGGAAACCATTGTAACTTGAGTTCCAAAACCAGTGATTGGTTCCAAAGCCCTAAAATGACACCCACAAATAAGAAAAAAAAATGAGGTTTTGAGAAAAATAAACAGATAACCGAGACATAAAAAGCAAGTCTTTACATAAAACATTCAACAGTAGATGCTGAAAGTTGTATCTCTATGATGAGGGCAGGATCTTCTTCAGGGTCTTATGTAATATTCACACGTACCAGAAGTTGAAAATATTGTATCCTGAAGCCATTGTATCTTAAGTAGAGATGAGCGAATTGAATCCCACAAAGTAGAATTTGATTCGAATTTCAGGATAAATTCGATTCCCCTAGATGCCAAATTTACTTGTGCTTCGTGTCAGCGAATCGATTTAACCTGAAATACAGTTGTGTTCAAAATTATTCAACCCCCACTGAAATTGAGTGTTTTGGCCAGTTTGACATTGATTTTGATCATTTCAGTCATCTTATTTACAATTAAATCAAAGAGGCACTTGTAAGTCAGACAAATATAACATAACATTTATAATGAAATAACCACAAATGTCTTTTCTGTGCTCACATCATTATCAGTTTTATTCAACCCCCAAGTGACATTCAATCTCAGTACTTAGTACAACATCCTTTTCCAGTTATAACAGCTTTTAAACGTGAAGCATAGCTTGGCACAAGTGTCTTGCAGCGATCTACGGGTATCTTCACCCATTCTTCATGGGCAAAAGCCCCCAGTTCAGTCACATTCTTAGGCTTGCGCGCTGCAACTGCTTTCTTTAAGTCCCACCAGAGGTTCTCAATCGGATTTAAGTCTGGTGACTGCGATGGCCACTTCAAAATGTTCCAGCCTTTAATCTGCAACCATGCTCTAGTGGACTTGAAGGTATGCTTGGGATCAGGGGAGCACCCAGGAATTTTGTCTAGGGGGGTCCTGGTGGAAAAAATGCTGATTCCAAAAAACAAAAAAACAAAACCACGCCCATTGTTATAAGCCACTCCCATGTGTAATAGGCCACTCCCACAATAAAAGCTGAAATTATATAACTGTTCTTACAGCAGGATTAACAGAACAACATGTTATGTATTTTATGGCTAGACAACTGCTCTGTCTCTCTCCTCACAGGTGCCCTGTAGTGTTTTCAAGTTCAGTGTACAAGGCAAGGTTGGGGTTTTTAAAGAATTACGTTATGGATTCCGCTACCTGGTAGGTACCAATGTACCATAAATAACTTAGGGTCCGTGGAAGCGGAATCCATAACGGAATTCTTAGATAACCCAAACCTTGTACACTGAACTTGAAAACAGTAGTTTGCTCATCCCTGGTGCCCAGCACACCAAGTGTTACTTTAAATGGTAAAATGGATTACTATTAAACCACCTTCTCCTCACACAGGCCCAGCCCAACACACAGTGTCTGAACATCAAAATGGTGGATTATTCATCCTTCTCCTCACACATATGCCCAGCCCACTGAGTGTCTTAACATCAAAATGGTGGATTATTCATCCTTCTCCTCACACATATGCCCAGCCCACTGAGTCCAGAACACATCAAAATGGTGGATAACTATTGTTCCTTAGGCCCCTTTCACACTTGCGTTTTAGCTTTCCGTCCTAGAGATCCGTCCTCGGGTCTTTAGGACGGAAAGCTACTGATCAGGGTTCTCCTAATGCATCCTGAATGGAGAGAAATCCGTTCAGGATGCATCAGGATGTCTTCAGTTCAGTACTGAGACGTTTTTTGGCCGCAGCAAATACCGCAGCATGCTGTGCTTTTTGCTCCGGCCAAAAATCCTGAAAGCATGACGGAAGGACGGATCCGGAATTAATGCCCATTGAAAGGCATTAGTCCGAATCGGGCCTTTAGCTAAAAGTCATTTCCGTGCATCGGCGGATCCGAAGTTTAGCTTTTTGTGAATGGTTACTATAGCAACCAGGACGCTAAAGTCCTGGTTGCCATAGTAAACTAGTGGGGAGCGGAGCGCATACTTACAGTCGGCGCGGCTCGGGCGCTCTGAATGACGTCAGAGCGCCCGTATGCATAGATCACGTGAACGCATGTATCACGTGATCTATGCATACGGGCGCTCTAACGTCATTCAGGAGCGCCCGAGCCGCCGACTGTGAGCATGCCGCTCCCCGCTCCCCACTAGTTTACTATGGCAACCAGGACTTTAGCGTCCTGGCTGCCATAGTAACACTGAAAGCATTTGGAAGACTGATCAGTCTTCAAATGCTTTCAGTTCACTTGCGTTGTGCCGGATCCGGGTGCACTTCCGCGACGAAGTGCACGCCGGATTCACACAACGCAAGTGTTAAAGAGGCCTTACTTCACACATGCCGAACTCAGCACACCAAGTGTTAGTTTAAACGGTAAAATGGTGGATTACTATTTAACCAACTTCTCCTCACACAGGCCATTGCCCAACACTTGTTTTAACATCAAAATGGTGGATTATTAATCCCAGTATTATGCATTCAAATGCTTGATGTGCTGGGCTATACACACGTGTGAAAAGAAGGATTTATAATCCACCATTTTTATATACCAGTTCCAAGTTAACTAACACTTAGTGTGTGTGTTGGGCAGTGGCACCTGTGAAAAGAGAACAGAGCAGCCAGTGGCAGAGAGACTGAGACCAGCAGCAGACATTTCAGTCAGAGCCAAAGCTGCAGACTGGCTTTAATCTGACTAAAATGGCTGATACTGGGCTCAGTCTCTCTGCCACTGGCTGCTGAGTGCCCACTGCCCATCACTATTCTACCAAATACTTTTTACTGAAGCAGCCAGCAGGACAATAGTAAAATAAAAATATTTCAAAGTCCTATATTGTTAAATCAGTTATATGACTGACTGAAGGGTATCAGGGTAATTACTGGGGGTAATATAACTGAGCTGAGGAGGGGTGCTGCAGGCAGGGCAGACTGACATTCTTTTACATTAACACTTAGTCTGGAACTAGTTGACTCACACTCACTGACGACTAGGGACAGGAGGACTGGATGGAGAGCAGAAGGCTGCAGCTGGGAGCCGGGACGGCGTGGTGATGGTGAGTCAGTGTGACTGTGACTGACCTGTGACGCAGCTCAAGCAGGGCAGGCAGCAGGCTCTAAGTTCCTTCACTAGTTCAACTTCACTGGCACTAGTCTGAGCCAGTGAACCGCCCAGACAGGGCCACTCCCTCTCCCCTAGCCTAGCTGAGTGCTTGCACCGGCCGCACGCACAGCTCTGCCTGACTAGCTCCGCCCCCTAATTGAGTTAACTAGTTAGCAGCCCGGCCGCAGCACAGGTATTGCAATTGTGCGGGCGTCGGGCGTGCAGTGTGGCCACACTGTCCAGGGGAAAAAGGAATTATTTAAAATTTCTGCTGGCAATCTAGAGGGGGTCCAGACCCGTTGGACCCCCCCTGTGGGTGCGCCCCTGCTTGGGATCATTGTCCTGTTGAAAGGTCCAACGTCTTCCAAGCCTCAGGTTTGTGACAGACTGCATCACATTTTCATCCAATATCTCCTGGTACTGAAGAGAATTCATGGTACCTTGCACACGCTGAAGCTTCCCTGTACCTGTAGAAGCAAAACAGCCCCAAAGCATGATTGACCCCCGCCATGCTTCACAGTAGGCAAGGTGTTCTTTTCTTCATAGGCCTTGTTCTTCCTCCTCCAAACATAGCGTTGATCCATGGGCCCAAACAGTTCTAATTTTGTTTCATCAGTCCACAGAACACTATCCCAAAACTTTTGTGGTTTGTCCACATGACTTTTGGCATACTGCAGCCGACTCTTCCTATTCTTTGGAGACAGCAAGGGGGTGCGCCTGGGAGTTCTGGCATGGAGGCCTTCATTACGCAGTGTGCGCCTTATTGTCTGAGCTGAAACTTCAGTACCCGCATCTGACCAATCTTTTTTCAGTTGCTCAGCAGTCACACGGGGACTTTTCTCCACTTTGCGCTTCAGGTGGCGCACAGCAGTCGAAGTCAGCATCTTCTTTCTGCCACGACCAGGTAGCGTTTCAACAGTGCCCTTTGCCTTGAATTTGCAAATGATGCTTCCTATGGTGTCTCTTGGTATGTTTAACATCTTTGCAATCTTCTTATAGCCATTGCCCTTCCTGTGAAGAGAAATCACCTCTTCTCTTGTCTTCCTGGACCATTCTCTTGACTTCACCATGTTGGTAAACACAGCAGTAAATGTCTAGAAGGAGCTGAGTATCACAGTCATTTTACATCTGCCTAATTGGTGCCTATTCTGCTTGATTGCTGCTTCTTGACATCCACAGGGGTTTTCAATACCTGAACGAAAACACTTGAATGAACCTCTGTTCTTAAGAGTGGTCGTCTTTAAGGGGTTGAATAATTGTGTCAATGAAGAAATCACAAAAAAAACATTTAATACTGTATTACAAAAACAATTGATGTCATTTTAGTTGCATTTAGTTCTTTAAAAAGTCCTTGTAAGATTTCATTCTGAACACAATTACAAATGTGCACTAAATTCCCTAAAACCCTTTACAGCATTGGGGGTTGAGTAATTTTGAACACAACTGTACGTAGTATAAAAAACAAAAAAATTCTAACTTACCTCTTCCATTTGCTCACAACGGGCCTCCAGCCGTTGTGATGATGTAATCTTGCGCTGCAGAGGATTTCGGCCGAGATCTTAAATCAAGATGACGACGGCCAGCCCGTCGCAAGCAAATGGAGGCGGTATGTTTGATTAAAAAAAAAAATTTATTGTTAATTTTACACTCGGATGCCGTGATCATGTATGAAAGCGGCATCTGAGGGGTACAATGGCGCTATCGCAGCTCCTTGTCATTGCACCCGTTACTTACAAAAAAAGCGCTCCGGACGAAGTAATTCGTCACAAAGCAAATTTTTTTGTGAAATTCGGCAAATCAGCCGAATTGAACTTTTAAGAAATTCGCTCATATCTAATCTTGAGGCATCGCTGTACATTGCAATAATCATTTAAAATGCTCTATTCATAGCAAAATAATACTTTTTCATGGGATAACCTCATTATAGATAGAGGACCTTCCTCTATTAATTCAGAATTCACTCACAGAGTATATGAAAATTGCTTTCTGAACAATGTAATGAATATCTCTCAAGTTTTAATTAGTGTTATTTTACATATTTTCTTCAGAGTATTCAATTAATTATGTAATTTAGTATTCAATTTCGTTGTTAAAAAAGAAAGCAATCAATGAAGTCTAAAGTTCTTTTAAATGGTCCATTAACACCTATTGGTGACCGGGCAAACAATGGTATTTTCTATCATTTGGTCCAGGTCAGTTTAGTGTTCCATATAAATATTTCAGGTTTAGCCGACAAATAAGCAGACACTCATTTGCAATTGATCTAATCTTTTATGCGGACTTCACGCCTCTAAGTAAATCCTTAAGCTGGGCATAAACAGTCAATATCTGTTGGCCCACAGCTATCTCTCCTGAACTCCTCCTGTCTCCCCCTACACATACACATTTGGCTCAGCTGAACATGTACCGTATATTGATTCTATGGTAATAGTGGAGAATGCCGCTACCAGGCACTGGCTGCGTGTTATCTCCTAAATGAACATAAAAATCAGGCGAAAATATTCATTTTGTCCATTCTCCTTTACCCCGACATCATCTGTTGGGGTACAGTTGAGAACTCCACATACACATTACAGTATTGGCCAAACCTGCTTTTGTTCGACCACCAATACCCTATTGTTTATGGGAGACATTTAAGACTCATGAGATCTAGCCAGATGACCTTCTCACCTCCCCAATTGTTTGTCCTGTTTATGCTGTCTAAATATTAGGCTACTTTCACACTAGCATTTTTTGCAGATCCGTGATTGATCTTCAAAAACGCTTCCGTTACAATAATGCAACTGCATGCATCTGAGAAGGCCTCCATTAACTCACAGCTGTTAGAGATGATTTTGTGCATCCTCAGATTAGATAGAGCAAGCATTTCTTGGACCCTTTTTAAGAGACTCGTTGCAGTCTCGTTCGTGGGTGTGGATTTCAAGCGGTCGTCCACATAGAAATCCTTTTTCACAAAGGACCTGACATCTGAACCATACTTTGCTTCACCCTCTTGGGCTGAATGTCTGAGACCATAGATAGCGACTGCAGTGGAAGAACTGTTTCCGAAGATGTGCACTCTCATTCGGTACTCTACAATATCTTCATTGGGGTAGTTGTTGCAGTACCAGAAGAACCTCAAGTAGTTTCTAGTGATGAGCGAGCATGCTCGGCCGAGTATTGGTTCGGCTTGAGCATCGCTATGTTCGGCGCTCGGCTTTACTCGGCCGAGCACCACGTGTATTCGTCGCATTGCTTGAGTCTCCTCCCCGCATGTTTGGCGCCTTCTAAGCAGCCAATTAAGGTCCAGGCTAGTAATTCCCCTCAGTGTAAGGCCATAGCCATGTTAGCTGTAAGCCTTACACTCATTGGCTAGCCGGAACATGCCATACCATTTCATATAGGAGCTGAGGTCCGGTGCTCGGCTCATTCAGCATCAGGGAGAGCAGACAGTAGACAGGGACAGATAGCTTTTTGCTCTAACCTTACTGATTTTACCCCAAAAACCTTATAGTCCTTTTAAAGACTAGAGTGTGTGTTTGACAGCAGTGCAGCACCTTTTTTTTTTTTTAAGAAGGGGTTTGCTTCAGCACTATCAGGCATAGATAGGGCAGGGCTTGAAAATCTCTTTTTTAACTTCTAAAAGACATAAAGATTTCAGATTAGTGACATCTACAATACGCCATCATAAAGCAGTGTGTTGGGCAGATATTATAAAAAGGGGTTTATTCACTACAGTGTGCTTGTTACTGAGATATACACTGCACCATCATAAAGCAGTGTGTTGGGCAGACATTATAAAAAGGGCTTATTCACTACGGTGTTCTTGGTACAGTGGTATACACTGCACCAACATAAAGCAGTGTGTTGGGCAGACATCATAAAGAGGGGCTTATACACCACAGTGTGCCTGGAACTGAGATATACACTGCACCATCAGAGAAATTATTTTTTCTAGGTAAATTAACCTAACTTGTGCAACATCTGTGTGTGCGGTCAATCTGCAACTGGTATATTAATTACTCCAGCAGAGAGTGATTTATATTTTGGCCATAGTTAACTAATTTTGGGCACATCTGCGTGTGCGTTTAGCCCGCAACCGTGTATACAGTATTGCCACTGAGAATACATTTAATTTGGGAAAAATTTGTATCCAATATAGAACTACATCTGAATACAGTGTGTATTGTCAAAATGACATTACCTCTGGCCTAGTGTAGTGCCAAAAATCTGTATTTTTCTGTATCCAGTACCTTACTGGAAGCTAATACAGTATGTATTTTAAAAATTACATTATCTCTGGCCTAGTGTAGTGCCGAAAATCTTTATTTTTCTGTATCCAGTACATTACAGCAAGCCAATACAGTGTGTATTGTAAAAATTACATTATCTCTGGGCTAGTGTAGAGCCGAAAATCAGTATTTTTCGGTATCCAGTACATTACAGCAAGCCAATACAGTGTGTATTGTAAAAATTACATTATCTCTGGGCTAGTGTAGTGCCGAAAATCAGTATTTTTCTGTATCCAGTACATTATAGCAAGCCAATACGGTGTGTATTGTAAAAATTACATTATCTCCGGGCTAGTGTAGTGCCGAAAATCTGTATTTTTCTGTATCCAGTACATTACAGCAAGCCAATACAGTGTGTATTGTAAAAATTACATTATCTCTGGGCTAGTGTAGTGCCGAAAATCTGTATTTTTCTGTATCCACTACATTACAGCTAGCCAATAGAGTGTGTATTGTAAAAATTACATTATCTCTGGCCTAGTGTAGTGGCGAAAATCTCTATTTTTCTGTATCCAGAACCTTACTTGAAGCCAATACAGTGTGTATTGTAAAAATTACATTATCTCTGGGCTAGTGTAGTGCCGAAAATCTGTATTTTTCTGTATCCAGTACATTAAAGCAACCCAATACAGTGTGTATTGTAAAAATTACATTAACTCTTGGCTAGTGTAGTGGTGAAAATCTGTATTTTTCTGTATCCAGTACATTTCAGCAAGCCAATACAGTGTGTACTGTAAAAATGTCATTATCTCTGGGCTAGTGTAGTGCCGGAAATCTGTATTTTTCTGCATCTAGTACATTACAGCAAGCCAATACAGTGTGTATTGTAAAAATTTCATTATCTCTAGGCTAGTGTAGTGCCGAAAATCTGTATTTTTCTGTATCCAGTACCTCACTGGAAGCCAATACAGTGTGTATTGTAGAAATTACATTATCTCTGGCATAGTGTAGTGCCGAAAATCTGCATTTTTCTGTATCCAGTACATTACAGCAAGCCAATACAGTGTGTATTATAAAAATTGCATTATCTCTTGGCTAGTGTAGTGCCGAAAATCTTTATTTTTCTTTATCCATTACCTTACTGCAAGCCAATAGAGTGTGTATTGTCAAAATTACTTTATCAATCACTGGCCTAATGTAGTGCCGAAAATCTGTATTTTTCTGTATCTATTACAGCAAGCCAATACAGTGTGTATTGTAAAAATTACATTATCTCTGGGCTAATGTAGTGACAAAAATCTGTATTTTTATGTATCCAGTACATTACAGCAAGCCAATACAGTGTGTATTGTTAAACTTACATTATCTCTGGACTAGTGTAGTGCCGAAAATCTGTATTTTTCTGTATCCAGTACATACAGCAAGCCAATACAGTGTGTATTGTAAAAATTACATTATCTCTGGACTAGTGTAGTGCCGAAAATCTGTATTTTTCTGTATCCAGTACATTACAGCAAGCCAATACAGTGTGTATGGTAAAGATTTCATTATCTCTGGCCTAGTGTAGTGCCTAAAATCTTTATTGTTCTGTATCCAGTACATTACAGCAAGCCAATACAGTGTGTATTGTCAAAATTACATCATCTTTGGCCTAGTGCAGTGCCGAAAATCTGTATTTTTCTGTATCCAGTACTGTCCTGCATCAGAAAACTGTGTAGCAGACAGTAAAACAATCTGTGACACATATACAGACAAAACCATTAATAGAAGAAGAAGGTGAGCACAAAGGGAGGGGGAAGTGGGTGTGATGCTGATGGTGCAAGCAGAGGACGTGGCCCTGGGCATGATGCTGATGGTACAAGCAGAGGCCGTGGCCCTGGGCGTGATGCTGATGGTGCAAGCAGAAGCCGTGGCCCTGGGTGCAATAAAACTTGCACGAGGTGGATGATTATGAGACACAGTTGCCAATCACTGAAGTGGTGGTTAGGTCAAGTCAGGAGGATGAGCAGAGTGAGGAAGTGGAAGAGGAGGTGGTGGATGATGAGGTCACTGACCCAACATGGGAAGGTGAAAATCCGACCGAGGACAGCAGTACAGAGGGGGAGGGATCCGCAGTACCTCAACAGTCTGGAAGAGGCAGTGGGGTTGTAAAAGGGAGATATCGGCCCACACCAAACAGGCCCGCAACCGTTACACTGAGCGCCCCCGTGCGTAAATCTACCTTGCCAAGGGTTAGGTGTTCTGCAGTATGGCGCAGTATGCTACATGGCATCCAAGCACTCTAATAAGTGGGCCAAACGTCTGGGTCCACACTCTGGGTCTGCGGGTCTCACCACTGCCTCCTCTTCCCCTGTGTTACGCACTGCTGGCCAATCCTCTGTCGAAGGTGCAGGCCCGGATGCCCCTCGCCCTGCACCTGGACCTTCGCATGAACCGTCAGCAACAACATCCACTTCCCTGTCCAAGCCATTTGCGTTGACATCGAAGTCTTGCCCATTGGTACTCTGGCACACATGGCTGACTTCACGCTAGGCTGCCTTTCCCGCGACCCGCTTTCCCTAGTATTATACGCATTTTAGGTCACACAGATTACTGGGTGTTCACCCTTTTCAACCGCTGCTACAAAGAGAACTTCTCATCTCTCATTCCTGTGGTGGAGAGGACGAGTAAAACCGTGCAATACCAGAAGGTACTTGTTGACAGATTGCTCCAAAATTTTCCATCTGACAACGAGGCCGCCAGAGTCCATACTTCCTTAGGCAACTGAGGAAGGTAGACAAGGTAAACACACACAGTAGTTCCAACAGAGGCAGGGCAACACTTTCCAAGGCATGGGACACTTTCATGACACCCTGCCAGCAACCTTACCCTGAAGCGCAGCCTAGTGCTACAAGGAGGGAAAAGTTTTGGAAGATGGTAAAGGAATACATTGCAGACCGTGTCAGCGTCCTAAATGATCCCTCAGTGCCTTACAACTACTGGGTGTCCAAGCTGGACACATGGCACGAGCTTTAGTTCTACGCCTTGGAGGTGCTGGCCTGCCCTGCCGCCAGTGTATTGTCTGAGCGTGTATTTAGTGCTGCTGGTGGCATTATAACAGATAAGCGTATCTGCTTGTCCACTGACAATGCTGACAGGTTGACTCAGATAAAAATGAACAAGGCCTGGATTGCCCCTGACTTCTCCACTCCACCAGAGGAAAGCTGAGCTAATAAGGAACAAAAACACAATTTAAATGTGTGCTTTATAATGTGCTCAATTAACAAGAGTTAGATGCACCGCACAAAAAAAGGGTATATGTTTGAATCTTGTTTTCTCATCCACCTCCTCCTCCGCCTCCTCTTCCATAAAGAATATATATGCCCTCACTACAATGTTTTGTAGGGTTAGCTCGGCTTCAGGCCCTCACCTCCAATGCGATATATGGTCTGCTCACCTGTAGGCCAACACAGCAATGTTTTATGGGGTTCGCTCGGCTTCAGGCCCTCACCTCTAATGTTTTATACAGTTGGCTCACCTGTAGGCCATTACTGCAATGTTTTATGGGGTTGGCTCGGCTTAAGGCTCTCACCTCTAATGTTTTATATGGTCTGCTCACCTTTAGGCCATCACTGCAATGTTTAATTGGGTTTGCTCACCTTCAGTCGCTTATCTCCAATGCTTTATATGGTCTGCTCACTGTAGGCCATTAATGCAATGTTTTAAGGGGTTCGCTCGGCTTCAGGCCCTCACCTCTAATGTTTTATATGGTCTGCTCACCTTTAGGCCATTACTGCAATGTTTAATGGGGTTCGCTCACCTTTAGTGCCTTACCTCCAATGCTTTATACGGTCTGCTCATCTGTAGGCCACTACTGCAATTTTTTATGGGGTTCACTTACCTTCAGGCCCTCACCTCTAATGTTTTATATGGTCTGCTCACCTGTAGGCCATCACTGCAATGTTTTATGGGGTTTGCTTAAGGAGTAGGGAGAACCGGGCCCTACGATGTTGAAGGTGTCGAAGAAGGTGGATTTAGCTAAAGACCTATTGCTTTGATCATCTAAGATTGCATATACCTTGATCTCCTTATCTCGGTGACCGACCGGATAAACTCTGACAAGGCAGATTTTTGAGCAGGACTTCCCTCCTGCAAGTACTTTACAGATCTCTGTACAGTGAGAAGTGACTACTGCAGTGTCTATGTCAGTGTCTATCTGCTTTCCATCATGCTCCTCTGCATGGGATGATACCTGAGAGGGTGGTCCAGGGTTTAACGCCGTGTTGTGTTTTGTGCTACCTCATTCTGTGCATGTCACACTGACCTTACAGTTCCTGGCGAAGTGCGATGTTGTAGTGTAGCACCTGAAACAAATGTTTGCTTTGAGGAATTCTTTGCGATCCTCTAAAGACTTCTCCCTAAGGGCTCTGCATTTTAGTAGAGAATGTGGTTTCTTGTGCAGGGGGCATTCTTTGGTAAGATCTTTGTGTTTGTTCTCTTCTTCAGAAGACTTAAACAGCCTGTAAGGAGAACCTGTGGAGGCAACGTTAGTTTTGTGGACTGCCACTGGTGTTTTATGAGGTTTGACGCCAGGGGTAGTGGGATCGTTTCTGATCCTTGCCTGTTGAGTAACAAAGTCTACAAACACCACGATGGTGGGAATGGTACATTATGAAACTGTTTATAGTGGGAACCATGCGTGATCCACTTCTCCTGTAGATTATAAAGGAGTTTTTGCACAATCGGATTGACACCTCTGGCAGTGTCCAGGAATTCTAGCCCGGCAGATCTCCTTCTGCCTAAGCAACCTGTACCTCTATCAACAAGTCACTGAGTTCCCTGAGCTTCTGGTAACCCCTACCCAATATTCTGGGAAAATTATCAATTCTCTTATATAAAGCATTTTCTATAGCTTCTATTGACCCATAACACTCATCAAGTCATTCCCACACCATCTTTAGGCCTTTGCCCGGATAGTTTATGTTAATGTCTCTGATTCTTTTGGCGTGTTCAGCAGACTCGCTTCCAAGCCACTTTACCAAGAGATCTAACTCCTCACTACAGTAAAGATCTAAGTCCCTTATGGCGTTCTGGAAGGAGGCTCACCATGCCCTGTAGTTCTCGGGGCGATCGGTGAACTTTATAAATCCTTTGGTAACCAGCTTACTTTTAGCAAAGAATTTAGCGAAGTCCATGGCGGCCTGGTTAGCACCAATACTACCCGGTGTTTTGTTGTTATGCTGCATGTGTGGTGTATCCCCATACCTTTTAGGGGTTTCTGGCGGGAAGTCTTTATAATACCGTTCTGATGCGAAGGTTGTCCCTTTAAGTCGAAGCGAAGGTTGTAGCTTCTGTTCTGTAGGGCGGTAGTTGTGGCTGGCATCGATTTGTCACATACCATCCTGCTTGAGGTACTGCAATTCAAGGTAGGATCTTTGATACTCTGCATAAGCTGGCTGATATACTGGCTCATAGTTGTCATCTGTCTTGGGATGCTGATGGACATATTATGAGACGCGCTGTGCTGGATTTTGTTCATCTAGGTCTGGCCCAAGAACTTGGCTGTGTTTCTCGGGTTCGGGAAACTCCAAGGCTTCTAGGAACTCTGCTTTGGCCACTGCGGCTGCCGCTTCTTTCTCTGCAGCGAGTTTTTCCAGTGACACTTGCAAGTATGCTGTCTCTTTTTCCAGTAACGCTTTTTATTTTTCCTTTGATGCTTTCAGGAATGCTCTCTCTTCTTCCAGTAACACTCTTTCTTTTTCCTTTGACGGTCTCTCTCTTTCTTTAGTTGCATCTCTTGTGCAGCAAAGGAAGACCTTATTTCTGCAGCCTCAGCTTCTGCATGGATGAGAGCAGCCTTTTCTTTTATTGAGGACTTGCTAGAGCAGCTTGCTTTTGACCTGGTCCTGTATGATGATGCCTGGCTAGCGGACATTGTGTGCCTTTTGCTGGCTGCTTAATGTCTCTGCGCAGACTCAGTCTAGGTAGGAACAGACTTCAGAGTGGTCTGGATCGTGCTGCGCTTGCTGGAGGCTGCACTCTCACTTCTTATGACTGTATGCAATCGTGTATGCAGGACCTCGTGGCTGATGGCTGCTCGTATAGTCAGATTCACTATCTCTGGTGACTAGCATCTGTTTTACTGTTCTGTCTTCATACACGTTTACAGAGTGTGCAGTCTGACATTCAGCATAAACCATTCCTGTCTTCCAAATAAGAGGACTGTTCTTTGTAGTCTTACTTGTTTATTGGTCAACAGGTTGTACTCTCTGCGCGATGCACGTGAGTGAGAGATTGTACAAGTGTGGTAAAACTACAAGAATACAAATAGCATGTATAAAGCATAGCATAGCATAGAATGTGTCGGCAGATAAGAACCATTTGGCCCATCTAGTCTGCCCAATATACTGAATACTATGAATAGCCCCAGGCCCTATCTTATATGAAGGATGGCCTTATGCCTATCCCATGCATGCTTAAACTCCTTCACTGTATTTGCAGCTACCACTTCTGCAGGAAGGCTATTCCATGCGTCCACTACTCGCTCAGTAAAGTAATTCTTCCTGATATTACTTTTAAACCTTTGCCCCTCTAATTTAAAACTATGTCCTCTTGTAGCAGTTTTTCTTTTTTTAAATATTCTCTCCTCTTTTACCATGATGATTCCCTTTATGTATTTAAAAGTTTCTATCATATCCCCTCTGTCTCTTCTTACTTCCAAGCTATACATGTTGAGGTCCTTTAACCTTTCCTGGTAAGTTTTGTCCTGCAATCCATGTACTAGTTTAGTAGCTCTTCTCTGAACTCTCTCCAAAGTTTCAATATCCTTCTGCAGATATGGTCTCCAGTACTGCACACAATACTCCAAATGAGGTCTCACTAGTGCTCTGTAGAGCGGCATGAGCACCTCCCTCTTTCTAGCATGTAATATAACATTTTCATTGACAGTGAAAGCACATGGTAAAATGGCTGCCTATACATAAGATTGCATGGCTAGCTAACAGTAGTAACAACCGCAGCTGCTGTTACACCCATGACCAATTTCTTGATGATGCAGACGGACAGGACTACTCCCTGCTATGATTATGACGTTAGACAGTGGCAGCTCATGCATGACACCTGCTGTTTGCTCGGGCCCTTTGAGGAGACCACTTTATTTGTCAGTCGCCAGGATTACCGGATGAATGATGGCATTCCACTCCTTCACATCCTGGAGGGGATGTTGATAAATCTGACTGACAATGGGACAGAAGATGTGGTGCCTACATCTCAGCCACCTGAGCCCTGTGAAGTCTAAACCTGCACAGGTGGAGGACATAAATACCCAGGACCCAGAACTAGGTGGTTTATTTGCCCAAGTAACAGGAGAGGAGCAGGAGGAGCATGAGGAGCTGGAGGGCGACTACGAAGGTGACGCAAATGACCCTGACAGACTGTAGCAGTCTGCAGTGCAGATGGAGGCTGGGAGTCCCTTGCGCAAATGGCCAGATGAATACTGAGTTGTTTGCATAGTGGCTGCCACATTATCACCATTCGGCAGAGGGATGATTACTGGCTCTCCATGTTGTTAGACCCTCACTACTGGTCCAAAATGGGGGCCATTTTTACACCTTTTGTGAGGGATGAAAAGCTATTATCGATACATCCTTTGCCGACATGCACCATTGCCCATCCTTAGGAAGGTCTAACTGGGGGGACCCTCTGGGCTTATGCTCCACTGCCATGACTGCTGGAGGGGGTACAGTTGCAGTAGCGGCACAATCAGCAGCAACTTAAGTCTTGAGTCTCTAAAGAGCACTTTTCTTCACGCGCTTTCTGAAAAAAACACCCAGCAGCAGGACATGTAGCAGAACCTGAACCAGCAGATCATAGCATACATTGATTGTACCACACCCCAGATCCAAAATGCCAAACTTGAATTGTCATCGCAACTGGCCAAGTGTGCCCTGGGCAAGCTTTCCTGCCTGGCCAGTAGTATGGCATCAGAGTGAGTATTTAGTGTGGTGGGTGGAATAGTTACTCAAAAAAGAACTTGCCTATCAACACAAAACTTTGATAGACTCACCTTTATAAAGATGAATAAGGCGTGGATCAACCAGAATTTCCAGACCCCGAAGTCTTATACAACAGATTAGATCAGGGATGCTCAACCTGTGGCCCTTCAGATGTTGCAAAACTACAACTCCCAGCATGCCCGGACAGCCTACAGCTATCAGCCTACAGCAGGGCATGGTGGGAGTTGTAATTTTACAACAGCTGGGGAGCCGCAGGTTGAGCATCCCTGGATTAGATCATTCTGGCAGTAATGATCAGACTGCACTGTGCTGCCACACCAGAACATTGTGACATATGGCCCGTTACATCTGCTCACGTGCTGCTGTCACTATTTTGATGCTGACCTACCTGTTGCCACACACCAGCTGTCTTTACTGCTATCTGTTCCTACTGTGATCTGCCACCATCTTGTGCTGTTACTTCCACTGCTGTTGCCCACCCCACTCTGTTCCAGGGACATTATTGTGACTCTTTAATCTGTTGCCACCCTCACCACTCTTTTACAGGGCCGCTATTGTGAATCTTCATGCTGTTGCCATCCTCAATAGTGTCTTTAGGGCCACGATTGCAACTTTTCATGCTGTTGCCACCCTCACCAGTCTGTTACAGGGACACTAGTGTCCCTGTTTGATCCTGTTGACATCAACATTTATTTTCTGCTCTTCTGATCTGTTAGAAGAACAGAAAAATAACTAAAAACGGTCCTGTCATTGGAGCATCCATAAGAGCTCTATCACACGATCAGTATTTTGCAGCAGGATTTGATCATGATTTGGAATCCAAAAGCAGGAGTGGGTCCAAAACACAGCAGACAAGCAAATATTTTCCATCACATGTTTTATCTTTGTTTTGGACCCACTTTTGCTTTTGCCTTACCAATAGTGATCAACTACTGATGCAAAAACTGACCAAATACTGACCATGTGATAGAGGCCATAAATGTCCTGCATGCAGGACTTCTTTTCCATCTAAATAAAACTGATCAGATGCAAATAGCCAAAATGCATGCAAATTGAGCATTAGGCCTTTATCACACGGTCAGTATTTTGTATCGAGATTTCATCATGATTTGGAAGCCAAAAGCAGGAGTGGGTCCAAGAAACACAAAAGACATGCAAATATTTCCATCACCTATTATCTCTGTTTTGAACCCACTCTTGTTTATGCCTTACCAATATTGATCAAATGCTGACCGAACACTGATGGTTTGAAGGCAGATGCTCAAACTACAGGATTTTTTTGGCCTGTTCTCCTGACAGATCAGACAAACGACAACATAAACCGCAATATGAACACAACCCTTACTGCTGACACCTGCCCAACTGTCATGGGGCCACTACTTGAATATTGGGCCACTGCACGGTTAAGTCCACGCAGATAAATTAGAGCTGACGCTAACATTGACCTGTAAGGCTTGCTTTAAACTTCTGTTATTTGGTCAGTTATTTCCATCACTTATCGTGAGTAAAATTCAGGAGACAAGCCTACTCTCGGATTAGGTATTATGAATAGATCTGCACCTGTTCGGTGGTTTTGACCCGCACCTGCTTTGAGCTGACAATAACTGATTAGAATAACTGACCAAATAAGTGAAGTGTGAACTAAGCCTAATAGTGACGCATAATCATTCTACAGCTAACAGAAGGCATTCAAACGCACATGTTTGCACTGCCACAACATGTATTAAAAGGGGTTAAAGGGGTTAACTAGGAATTTTGGTGGTCTGCACAATGATGCGCACGTCCATATATGTGACCTGCCTGTCATTCTGATTTACAGTAACTGTTTCACTATGAGAAAAAACTGACTATGCATGTTGTTGCACTGTACAGTGATGTACACCGAGATACATTCTCCCTAACGTTTAACTGCAGGCTGGGATAGACCTGATTTGACATGCTTAAATTGTGATAAATAAATTTGTAACGAAGCTAATTTTTTAGGAAGGGACAAAATCAAATTTTTGAAAACTTCGCTCATCTCTAAGAACATGCAAAATGGGAGGTTTTTGATCTGAGGAGAGGAGCACACGGTATTCAGCTCCTCCCTCTTCAAGCTCTCCCTCAGACTGACTAGACCACTCTAGAGCTAGGGGTGAAGCCAACCAAGCATCTAAGAGAGTCTGGTCCAGGATTAGTTAACCCTGACTGTGTCTCCACCATACATAGCATTTGCTGTGTATAATGCATAGCACAGAATAACATTGCACTGCATAACATTACATAATCAACAAACTATTTGCACATACCCCGTGTACTGGGGTACTGCTCATCTAGCAGTTCCCTTCACTTTCACTTTTATGTCCAAACCATTAAATTGGCAGAATCCACGGAGAATCAAATATGTATGGCCAACTGTTGATTTATAAGCACTTTGGAACTGATTATTGACTTTACAATTCCTGAGATAGCTTCCTAGTCCTCATAACTTGTGTACAGTACAAAGAACTTCCTCCATATATTCAATATTCTGTCTACTACAATTGCATTATATGAAAAACATTACTGTTCTGTTCCGTTCACTGCATAGGTTTTTAAATTCTCCATTGATGCTTCTACAGTAACCTAGTGGATCACTGCTGGAAGCTAATAGTTTTTTTCTGAGTTAAATGTTGTGATTTAGTGTTAAAAATACTTGTCTCTTTATGCACTATGTATTCCACATGGATGTGTATGGGGAACAAACAGTTAACACTGGCAGTGTTAGCCTAGTTTCCAGTGTGATGGGCTTATCCCACCACCTGTTTAGTACAGTTTTAGTGGAGCACAGCTAGAGTCAAGACCTACAGTACATATGTGAGCTCATGCCAAGTGGGCCAAAAAAGATGTCTTATCCATGAAACACCATTCATGAGAGTGAAAAGCAGCCAGGGAACAGCTTACATGAAAGACTACCCCTGAGGCAAAGAGAAGAGACATTCATAGAAAGTCATATACCGTATATACTCGAGTATAAGCCGACCCGAGTATAAGCCGACCCCCCTAATTTTACCCCAAAAAAACTGGGAAAAGTAGTGACTCGAGTATAAGCCGAGGTGGAAATGGATGTCACTGTCATGGGGGATCTGTGGATGACACTGTTATGGGATGGGGGGGCTGTGGATGGCACTTATGGGATGAGGGGGATGTGGATGACACTGTTATGGGATGGGGGATGTGGATGGCACTTATGGGATGAGGGGATGTGGATGACACTGTTTTGGGATGGGGGGATGTGGATGGCACTTATGGGATGAGGGGGATGTGGATGACACTGTTATGGGAAGGGGGATGTGGATGGCACTTATGGGATGAGGGGGATGTGGATGACACTGTTATGGGAAGGGGGATGTTGATGGCACTTATGGGATGAGGGGATGGATGACACTGTTATGGGATGGGGGCTGTGGATGGCACTTATGGGATGGGGGCTGTGGATGGCATCCACAGATCCCCCATCCTATAACAGTGCCATCCACATCCCCCCATCCCATAACAGTGCCATCCACATCCCCCTCATCCCATAACAGTGCCATCCACACCCCCCATCCTCTCATTGTCACTATAGTTTTTAAATTCAATTATTCTATACAGTTATTCTTACTATATTTTGTCCCCTCTGTACTTCATCACATGCGGCAGTCGGGCAGTGAATACTTCAGGCCGGGCGGGAGAGCGAGCGCAGTGTGACTGACGTCACGTGCCTGCGCCGCCTGCTTCATTCATAAAGCAGGCCGGGCAGGCACGTGACATCAGCAAGTCACGCTGCTCTCGTCCGCCCGGCCTGAAGTATTCACTGCCCGACTGCCGCATGTGATTAAGTACAGAGGGGACAAGAATTATAGTAAAAATAACTGTATAGTATAATCGAATTTAAAAACTATACATGAGCGGTGGGGCCGGAGCGCAGTGAGCGCATCGGCCCTGCCGCAAATGCCCGCCCCCAGCTCCTCCCCCCACTCCTCCTCCCACTCCGCTCTTCAGATTTTTAATTTATGACTCGAGTATAAGCCGAGTTCGGTTTTTTCGGCACAAATTTTGTGCCGAAAAACTCGGCTTATACTCGAGTATATACGGTAATACTATGTTACAATGTCTAGAACTGTCTGCTAGAATCAGACTCTAAGGTACTGCACATTTATGGCAATAAGACTTTGCTGCTTGTGGAAAGGATATATAGCTTTGGCGGCCGCCACACTTTGAGATGGACTGGCTGTCTGGATCTAAAACCTGCACCTTGCACCTGGGAACTGCAGAAACAGTTAATGAAAACAGATTTGCATGCCTGGTTATTTGGAGAGACTGCAAAGTGTATTTTTAAAGATAGGGAGTACTACTACTGACATCATTGCTGCCTATACACAGCTATTGGGAGAAGGCTAAACTCTAACATACTTTGGAACTGTGCCTATTGCTGCTATTTGTACTACTACTACTACACTCATCATCTATTCAATAAAGATAAATTGTATTTATTGCAATAAAGTGGGCCTGGTCTTTAACTCCTGAATCCATCTGTCGGTCCATACATATGCCCTCCTGTTTTGCAACCATCTACCTAACTTTAAAGGGGTTATCTGGGAAAAATATTGATGACCTATGCACAGGATAGGTTATCAATATCACACATCATATCAATTGTGCTTGGTATTGCAGCTCAGCCCCATTGACTTGAATGGGGCTGAGTTGCAACTAGGACATGTTACTGATGTACGGTGATGTCACATGGCCTAGGAATAGGCCGTAGTGCTCATGGAGCACCCAGCCTCTCCTGACAGCTGATCAGTGGGGGTCGGGTGTCAGAACCCTGCTCCTGAGGATAGGTCATCAATATTAATTCCTGGATAACCCCTTTAGGGCACCCCACCTAACACCAGACAGGGGCCCCCAAAAGATCCTGGCTGTGTACTAAAGAAGAAAGGGTGTTCCCTATATTCAATGCATGGCCCCAGGGAGAGTTGGAGTGAGAACAGCAACTGTGTACCACTACAACTCCTATCAGTGCCACAATAGCCACTCCCTTCTTTCTGGCTCTCCCCTTGTGGGACCCCTGTGCTTTCACCTATAGGAGGTTTGATCCATAATCAGGCAAACATGGCTTACTTTGATGACTGTAAAAATATCTGTATTTGAAAAGATATGTAAATTTAGAGCCAATATCCAGCACAATTGGAACCAATATTCGTTGCTTAGGAGCACTTAAGAAACGACGTATGTCCAAATTGTCGTGCCTTGCTGCCTATTTTACTTGAAAGCTCATCTGCTAACAACTTGAATGATAAGGGTATGTTCCTGCCACTAGGATGCACTTTGGGAACAATGCATGCCAGTGGGCAGTATGATATTCTGAACAAAGTTCTCTTGGGATAGAATGGGTTCTGGCATTCATATGTATGTTACTTTTACACATACGATCTAAGGCCATACATATTGTATAGCTCATTTGGCCAACAGCTGTTACTCCTTATTCCCTCATATATGCCTGCTCAGGTCTGTTGAAAAATGATGTGTTCTCAGTAGAAACACGTGTGTTCTCTGTTGAAATCCAACTTACCTGATCCTCATCTCACCGAGCATCTGTCATCAGTGGAGATTCAGGAGGCACCCATACACATTAGATGGTCAGCCAGTCCAGCTGACATACATCTAATATGTATGACCAGTTTAAACATTGTTGCAGACCAAGTACACTCTTTTGTGGCATGGTATGCTCTATCAGCAGTGGCCTCTTTCAGTAGGTGCACCCTCGGACATTGCAAAAATTATTCAGGAATAGTTTGAAGAATATGACAAAGAGTTCAAGGTGTTGACTTGGCCTTTAAATTTCACAGATCTTAATTTGATTGGGCATTTGTGGGAGGTCCTGTAAAATAAGTTCAATCCATGGAGGCCTTGTAAGAGGTGAAAAGCCCAGTTTTAATTTGAATTATTGTGTTCTGGTAGATTACGACTGTTAAAATGGAAGTATTGACTAGGGTTGCATTGGGTATCGAACTTTTATACCTGGATCAATCCCATACTGAGATTTGATATTTTCTAATACTAGGCTGTGCTACTGTGCAGCCTAGTGTCTGTTAGGGGACATGGCACGCGCACTCGGCGCGCACCAGGTTCTCATCAGCCGGCACAGTGGAGAAGGAGGGAGTCGCTCCCCACGTGGCTGCTGGCCACTGATGAAAGTACATACAATATAGGCAGAGGTGCCAGCCATATCACACAGCTGGCACCTGGCCTCAATGACAGGGCACGGTGATCCCACGAACCCCCTGTCAATTAACCCCTCAGGTGTCTTATCAGTTACCATCCATGGCTGCCATGGTAAGCTCCCTGCTGCCATGTGCACAAAGCACAGGGCAGCAGGGACAGTTTAAAATCCTATTCACCCTAATAGAGCCCTATTAGGGTGAATAGGACAATGGTTTGAGCCCCCTAAGGAGGCTAATAGTTATTAAATAAAAAGTAAAAAATTTTAAGTTTAAATCACCCTCTTTCCTACTTTTACATATCAAATATATAAGCAATAAAAAAGAAACATATTACATATCGCCACATCTGAAAAAGTCTGGACTATTAAAATATTTAATAAATAAATCCAATGCGGTCAACGCTGTAACAGAAACAAAATATAAAACATGCGATTGGCCATTTTTTTGTCACCTTGTCCCGCCAAAAGGACTGTTCTATTATTGGCCGGAGGTTCCATAAATGCAGAATGCACATGGCTTTTTTGGTGTTTAATTTTTTTCGCATGGCATCGAATGGTATCTAGAATCGAAATACTTTTTTATCATATCGAAATGAAATCAAAATTTTTGTATTGTGACAAACGTAGTATCAACTATGGGTGGCTGTTTCTTTAAGAGTGTCCCAAAGTTACTTGACTGGGAGGACCGATCCATCCATGACAGGGGAGGTATACAGGTGCGAAAAGTTAATTTATAATTTATAAACGAATCAGTTTTGCCCTAATGTATTCTGAATGGGAAAGAATCCGCTCAGAATGCATCGTTTGCTTCTGTTCAGTCACCATTCCACTCTGGAGGCGGACACCAAAACGCTGCCTGCACCGCTTTTCTGTCTGCCTGATGAAGCGCAGCCAAATGGATCCGTCCTGGCACACAATGTAAGTCAATGGGGATGGATCTGTTTTCTCTGACACAATAGAAAACGGATCCGTCCCCCATTGACTTTCAATGGTGTTCATGACGATTCGTCATCACTATAGAAGACATAATACAACCGGATCCGTTCATGACGGATGCATGCAGTTGATTTATGGTAACGGAAGCGTTTTTGCAGATCCATGACGGATCTGCAAAAAATGCTAATGTGAAAGTAGCCTTATATAGATTCATTACACACAGAGTGATCAATTTCAAGTGTTTATTTATTTTAATGTTAATGATTATAGCTTACAGCTAATAAAACCCAAAAGGTCAGTACACAGTATCTCAGAAAATTAGAATATTGTGAAAAAGTTCAATATTGGTGTCACACTCTAATCAGTTAACACCTTCAAATATTTTCTAAGCCTTTAAATGGTCCCTCAGTCGGGTTCAGTAGACTACACAATCATAGGGAAGACTAATGACTTGACAATTGTCCAGAAGACAGCCATTGACACCCTCATGGAAGGTAAGCCACAAAAGGTCATTGCTACAGAAGCTGGCTGTTCACAAAGTGCTGTATCCAAGGATATCAATGGAACGTTGAGTAGAAGGAAAGGTGTGGTAGAAGAAGGTGCACAAGCAACAGGGATAACTTGTGCCTTGAAAGGATTGTCAAGAAAAAGCCATTCAAGAATTTGGGGGAGATTCACCAGGAGTAGACTAGTCAGTGCTTCAAGAGCCATGACAAACAGACGTATCTAGGACATAGGCTACAACTGTCTTATTCCTTGTGTCAATCCACTCAGGACCCAGGGACAAGTTCAAAGCATTTTACCTGGGCAAAGGAGAAAAAGGACTTGACTGTTGCTCAATGTAAATTTTGCATTTCATTTGGAAATCAAGGTCCCAGAGTCTGGAGCAAGAGTGGAGAGGCACACAATCCAAGTTGAAAGAGGTCCAGTGTGACGTGTTCACAGTCATTGATTGCTTGTGGAGCCATGTATCTTCAGGTGTTGGTCCGCTGTGTTATATCAAGTCCAAAGTCAGTGCAGCCACCTACCAGGAAATTTTAGAGCACTTCTTGCTTCCCTCCAGCAGCACTTGGTACTTGACTGTGGAAATTCCACACTGGACCTCATTCAACATGGATTGGGTACCTCTCCACTACAAACTTTGGGACCTTGATTTCCAAATGAAAAACAAAATTTACTTTCATGTGAAAACAGGGCTTTGGATCACTGAGCAACATCCAGTTTTTTTCTCCTCTTTCACGTCAGCCAGTAGGCAGATGTGTTAGAGGCAGGGACTTCTGCATACTGGAGTGGCCTGAGAGTTGGAAAGCTAACACCCACAAGAAAGAACTCCTCTAGTTCAGACTGAAAGAGAGGAAATCACCCACTGCAGTTACTGGGCCAAATTGCAAAGCAATGCCCGTTTTGTGATCCACTGAGTTTGTGCCTCCATTTGGAAGGTTGTAATGTGACTACAAGTGTGTGAAGTATAAAACAATTCTGTTTATTGGTAATTCTTCTGTGTAAAACCGCTTTGACACCTACTGGAAAGCCTTGCCCTATTTCTAGACCATTTACAGCCTTGTCACATGACGTACAGTACTTAATAGGATCTGAAGCAAATGTTTTTATGCAGGATATGCCACTAGAGCCATAGAGCTCCACACAACAGCTATTCACACGGATTTCCACATAGTGCGGCACGACCAGTGTCCTGATGAAGGCGTTTACCGCCGAAACGTTGTTACAATATTTACCTCCAACTGGCATACCGCATACTGTAATCTAAGCTATACAATAAAGACACAAGAAAACAACAGCATTGGTGTCCAGGAACTTTCTTCTTTTACTTATATACCTGGCCTGGGAACCTTTTCCTGTGACCCACACCTCGCAAGGAGAGCACCACCCAACCTATATAGAATTATGTAGAAGTTGATTATGACCGCCTATAGAACTTAGCATAGTATAGGACTGTGTTGGTCCACAGTTTTTGTATGTGTTCCTTTTGATGGGTTCCTTACAAAATTTACAAAAAAGTTACAAAAAAGCACATATCCCTCTTGTTTATTGTGCATGATAAAGGGGTCGTCCCATTACAAATATGTATTCCCTAGCATGGTGATAAGTAATCTGCCAGGTCCTACCATTAGACCTCCACCAATCACTAGAATGGGGACCTTTGTTCTCGCATTTGAATTGAGCTTGTGTAGGAAAACCTGGTAGTGCAAGGTGATTGCACTTCCAATGTGGTACCGTTGGGGCGCACACAGTAACCTCAGACTTGGAGTTCTTTGAAGGTGCTTTATTGACTACGCGTTTCGGGGTATACGTACCCCTTTATCAAGTCTAAAAGAACATACATATGAAGAAAAGTATCGAATATGAGGGACTAAAAGAAATTTTTTCTCTTTTGTAAGAAGATCATAAGCGACTTAAAATATTCATCTGTGATCATATATAAATATGGCTGTTTTGGTAATTGGAGTATACAAATTGTGGTATATACATTATCTATAGTGGTGGTATTTCATAAAAGAATAAATAATCCTATTTCATAAATAAAATCTGTTTGCAAGTATTGCCGGAGTTATTATTAAATTAATATAATACAGTTATTAATCATGTAAAAACTGATCAGTCAGTTAAACATAAGGTTACCTTGAGTGCTTTGCTGAAGGTGTGGACACGGTATCCCAGGGAATCACTGGGGACATGAAGGTGGATGGTTCAGTTTTACAAACTAAAGTATATCCATATATATACATATACACATATATATATATATATATATATATATACATACATATACATACATGTACACACACACCCATACATCCTCAGTGCGATCTTACAGACTATAATAGGCTTATTTATTCATTTGCAGCTTATGAAAAAGAAAGAGGGTAGAGGTTGGTAGGGTTTACCTGTGTTGAGACAGAGATGTTGGGATCCACGTGTGAACGCCAGGCAGCGCGGCTCTGAAGGGATCTGAGCCCGCGCTGCTGGTTAACACCGTACACCAGAACCCACCCAGAGATAAAATCAACATCAATAAACCGGGTACAGTTGAAACCTTGCCCAGTACTCCTGATCCACCCAGTATGCACACTACACCTTCTACACTGAACCTAAACAACGAAGCATGTCATATCAACCCAGTCCCACAATATTCAAGACCTCCATCCATACAATGGTTCATTCCTCATCAAAGCAATTTACCCTCCCCCCCACTGATCCCAGCCCATCCAAACAATTGCCATCCTCTCCTGCCCTTTCAGATCTATTCCACTTGTCCCAAAACCAGTTGTGTTTTCCACCAACCAAGTTTGGTGAAGACTTTTCCCCATCCCACGCTGAGGAAAGAATTCACGACAATGGTCCTCTCACACCTATAGCTCGGAACATTGATGAGGAAACCCCTCCTAGTTTTTTACCCGACAGTTCTGGCATTACCATTCACAATACGAGCACTGAGCTCGCACATAATCATTCTTTTTTATTACTACCCGGGACCCTGACCCCGGAAACTTCATACGCCCTACGGCGTACATCGGGGACAACCCCTATCGACCCAGAGGCTACTTATGCCCTACGACAACCGTCAGGGACTGTAACGATCACAAACTACTTCAAACCGGTCCAAACCAAGGGGACGAAAAGACAAATAAGTACAGAAGGGGAAGACGGGGTGGCAGAAATAAAAGAAGAAAAAAGACCCAGGATCACAACGGCAAGAAAATGAAAGACACCACAAATGGGAGTGAAGACGGTGAACTAATGAAAATCTTCAACCTCTCCTACTATACTAAAAGAAGCAGAACTGAGCCTATTACAAAAAGGATTGTCATTCTGTCCTTCGAATGGTTTCAATGAATTTGATCTGTATGTAGATCTAAATGCATTTATTAGAAAATTGACTATCACCAGGCACTTTAAGATCCAAGCCTCTAAGTTCAAAAATGAACCTGAAAATAAACCAAATACCAATAACAAACGAACGGACACCGGGCTGAAGCGTAAATCTACCTTCAACCCTGTCCACCACAAGGGGAGCCAGATTAAAACCTTCATGACTTTAGCCTCCAGAGACCTGAGGAAGATCAATAAAGGTCCTAAAGGCCCCAATAATCTAAATAAAGAAGAAAGGACAGCCCTAAAGAATCTAACTAAGAACAACTCCATAGTAATTCTCAATGCGGACAAGGGAGGAAGCATAGTCATACAAGACCGTAAGGACTATATGGCCGAGGCCCATAGAATCTTAGAAGACACAGAATATTACACTGTATTGCACGAAAATCCCCTAAAGCAGGACATGAGTGACCTATCACAACTATTAGAAGAAGCCTTTTCTAAAAACATAATCTCAAAAAACGAAAAAGAATATATCACCTTGGACCACCCAGAATTAGGCCTCTTTTATCACCTACCAAAGGTTCATAAATCTCTAATCAACCCCCGGGAAGGCCGATCATCTCTGGAGTCACCTCTTTGACATGCAACCTATCACATTACGTAGATCTACTTTTGCAGAAATATGTAATAAAATTACCCTCCTACCTCAAAGACTCCGTTAGTCTAATTTCTCTATTAAAACCGATGGAATGGAAGGATACATACTTATGGGCCACCCTTGACGTCACATCGCTCTATTCGAATATCCCACATGATGTAGGGATAGAAGCTATACGCCAAATCTTATTAGAGGACCAGGAACTATCAGAGCCTCACTGCCAATTTATTTTAGACAGTATTGAATTTATTTTAACTCACAATACTTTTACATTCGAAAAGAAGATTTTTAAACAGATAAAAGGGACCGCCATGGGGACGCGTTTCGCGCCTAGTTACGCGAACCTCTATATGGGTGTTTTTGAAGATCAATTTATCTACAACCAGCACAAGTGGAAAGAGAAACTGATTTTTATAAACGCTATATAGATGACCTGATAGTCATCTGGGATGGCAACACAGATGAAATCAACGATTTTACCAAGTATCTTAACAACAACAATTTTAACCTCACTTTTACAGTAAATTATTCTAAGGAAGCCATTGAGTTTTTAGATCTAGTTCTTATGTCCAAAAATAACTCAGTCGAAACCAAAACATTTTTTAAAAGGGTAGATAGCAACAGCTATTTGGAATATAAAAGTGCACACTATAAGAAATGGAGAGATAACATACCCTTCAGCCAGTTCAAGAGGATCCGAAGAAACTGCACCAATGACAAGGATTTTCAGGAACAGAGCAGGTTGATCGAAAGAAGATTTTACAATAAAGGCTACCCCAAGGGAGTGATTCAAGCAGCCTTAAAACGTGCCCAGGGGTACACTCAAGACGACTGTTTGGTGAAAAATAACACAACAACAAAAAAGAAGACAACAACAAGTAACGAGTTCTCCAAAACATCCTTTATCACAACCTATAATGCCAATTACCCGCAGCTCAAAGAGATATTGAAAACACATTGGCCGATCCTATTGGCAGATCCTTTTCTAAAGGATCACCTACCAAAGGAACCACGTGTAATATTCAGGAGATCACAAACTCTGAAAAATATGTTGGCTCCCAGTCGCCTCCGGGCACCCAAAGAAGACAAAAACGAAATTCACCAAACCTTACTCCTGTTCCCTGAAATGAAAGGCAGCTTCAAATGTGGCCATCGGAAATGCAAGTGTTGCACCAATATTGCTACCAAAACAACGACGTTTCAAAGTAACACCACAGGGGAACAATTTTTGATAAAGCAATTTCTTAACTGCTCCTCCAGCTATATAGTTTACCTAATCGAGTGTGATTGCGGTTTACAGTACATAGGAAGAACCATCATGTCACTGAGAGAAAGAATGAATAAACACCGATGGAATATCATTAACGGCTACTTGAAACATGGATTATCAAGACATTTCCTTCAATTTCATAATAAAGACCCCAAGTTTTTAACCCTAACCCCTATAGAACAGATCCGCACAGATCAAACTAACCGCTTCCAGACCCTGAAACGACGGGAAATGTTCTGGATCTATAAATTACAGTGTTTAGAACCATATGGTCTAAACGAATCTCTAGAAACAAACTGTTTTTAGTTCCAGACGGCTACATACCCCGTCCAGCCCCCACATGAAAATTAATCCCTATACATCCATTGATTTCCCACACAATCACCACATCCCCTTCTCCAATATACACACACAAAATAGCCAAAATGTCTTCAATCCATATACAGTCCACCACGCCAAAGCTGCCCTAAATGCTGTTCCCAATCAGTCCTGAACATTTAACACACACCCTCCCTCCCACCATTGATCTAAAAATCCAATCGTCCCAAATGAACACATTTCTCTGCATATATACATTAATTCATCATTTAATATTCATAACACCCATTCATAGAGAAGTAATGATAATCTACTATTAGATGTCATAATATCAATATCTATTCCCATCCCCAGTTACACCTGGACCTAGTCTTCTCCATCAAGCCCCACCAAGTCCCCAGTCCACCCACACACAAACAATATCCATCTGCCCCTGTCTTCAAAGCAGCGCAGGCTCGGGCTATCCCAGAGCCGCACTGGGAACCTCATGAATAGCGAGGGCGTCATCACTGACGTCACCAGCCCTGCCTCTCCACCCCTTGAACTAACAGCGCAGACTCAAGCTCATTTGGAGCCGCGCTGAAGCTCTCGCAAACAGCCGGCGCGCTACCGCTGACGTCACCGCTGACGTCACCAGCTCCGCCTCCCCCCTTTCTCAACCAGCAGCGCGGGCTCAGATCCCTTCAGAGCCGCGCTGCCTGGCGTTCACACGTGGATCCCAACATCTCTGTCTCAACACAGGTAAACCCTACCAACCTCTACCCTCTTTCTTTTTCATAAGCTGCAAATGAATAAATAAGCCTATTATAGTCTGTAAGATCGCACTGAGGATGTATGGGTGTGTGTGTACATGTATGTATATGTATGTATGTATATATATATATATATATATATATATATGTGTGTATATGTATATATATGGATATACTTTAGTTTGTAAAACTGAACCATCCACCTTCATGTCCCCAGTGATTCCCTGGGATACCGTGTCCACACCTTCAGCAAAGCACTCAAGGTAACCTTATGTTTAACTGACTGATCAGTTTTTACATGATTAATAACTGTATTATATTAATTTAATAATAACTCCGGCAATACTTGCAAACAGATTTTATTTATGAAATAGCATTATTTATTCTTTTATGAAATACCACCACTATAGATAATGTATATACCACAATTTGTATACTCCAATTACCAAAACAGCCATATTTATATATGATCACAGATGCATATTTTAAGTCGCTTATGATCTTCTTACAAAAGAGAAAAATTTCTTTTAGTCCCTTTTATTCGATACTTTTCTTCATATGTATGTTCTTTTAGACTTGATAAAGGAGTACGTATACCCGAAGCAGCGTAGTCAATAAAGCACCTTCAAAGAACTCCAAGTCTGAGGTTACTGTGTGCGCCCAACGGTACCACATTGGAAGTGCAATCACCTTGCACTACCAGGTTTTCCTACACAAGCTTATTTCTCCAGTACCCTGGGAGTCTTGGCATCCTCCCAATTGGACTGAGCAGAGTACCGGCAGCACCGACCTCCCAGATGGCCTCACAATAGAGTTGTGCCTAAACTAGCACAACCACACAAGGTGAGCACCACCATTTCATACCCTTAACAGACCGGTGAAGTACCCACTACCCTATGAGCGCCTGTCTTCTCTCCTTTTCTTTTTGCTGTTTCATGCCGCATTTGAATGGGTCATTGAACATGCATGCCCGCTTCCGCTTCAACTCTATGTGGCTGTTGGAGATATTTTAACGCTTGTACTCTGCTATATCCAGTAGTCCTAGGAACTGAATGGAGCTACAGTGGAGGATTAAAAGCTACACTGCATCTGTCTACATTCAATAGGAAAAAATAAGCTGACCCAAAGTTCAATCATAAATAAAGGACACAGTAGTATTAGACTTGAGAGCATCACTGAATAATTTGTACTGTTGCCCTTCACTGTTAAAAATAATTTGCAGTTTAATAAACTATGTCAAATAGATCTTAGAGTGTGACTACTGGAGTAACATGCACAAGTTTGTCAGTTAGGGCTCATGCACAAGAATGGGTCCGCATTACATGAGCACCAGCTGTGTGCACACCGCTTCACAGATGTGGACCCATTCACTTAAATGGGTTTGCAATCTGTAAAATATGGTGCGGAGAAAGGCACGTGGAAGGCCACGGAAGCACTGCAGACCAATGTCACATTTGAAGAGATGCTGAGGTACCCCTACAGTAGAAACCCCCAAAATGCAACCCCATTTTGGAAACTACATCCCCAATGAATTTTTCCAAGTGTGTATTGAGCACTTTGAACCAACAGACATATCATAGAATTCAGAAACACTTCACTATCAACATGAATTATTAAATTTTTACAAGAAAATGTTGCCTTAGGCCCAGATTTTTCATTTTTCAAGGGATTACAGGAGAAAAAGGACCCCACAATTTATTACCCATTTCATCCGGAATACAGCAACACCCCATATGTGATTTTAAACTGCTGTATGTGCACACTGGAGGGTTCAAAAGAGAAAGGGTACCATGTGCCATTTGAGGCCTAGATTGGTGATTTATACAGCACTAGCTGACAACTGAAGAGGCTCTGAGGTGAAATAAAAAAAGAAACCCCCAAGAAGACACATTTTAGAAACCACACCCCTCACAGAATTTACCAAAGGGTGTAGTGAACATTTTGACCCCACAGGTGTTTTTCAATGTTTACACATATATTCCATCTTGGTGCCCAATATGTTATGCCCAGTGTATGCTAGTGTGAAATGCTAGCCCTCTGTATTATTATGCTGTGCTTACTGGTTTTAGAAACACCTTATATGTGGCCCTAATCTTTTGCCTGGACATGCCATAGGGCTCAGTAGTAAATGAACACCATGCATATTTGAGGCTAAGTGTAGTGATTTACGTATCTTGTGCTGACAACTGTAGAGACTCTGGGGTTAAATAATTAATGGAACCCCCAAGAAGTGACCCTATTTGTAAACTATACCCCTCAAGGTATTTATTGAGGAATGGAATGAGCATTTTGATGCTACATATATATTGTTGGATTAGTGTATGGGCACCATGTTGTTCTTCAATTATATAAATGGTAAACATTATAAATCTGAAGGTGTCTGCCCTTTACAGAGTGATGAGGGGTGAGTTACAGAGAGCGATGAGGAGAAAGCAAAGCTATTGTGTATGTAAACTTACTTAAGCTGGGTGTATGTAAATTTATTGTATGTTCCCAGCATTTGTGGTTGTGTTCATTACCACGTTTAAGTAAAATTCTGTTTTGGCAAAAGCTGGTGGTGGAGTTGTTTTCCTCATTCGTGACTTCGCTGTATCCTGGGGAGCCCATTCCGGTACACGGCTTACATTCCAATACTGTACGGAGCAGGAGCTCTGTACAGTATTAGAATGTATTGGCTCCGATGAGCTGAAGTTATTGCTTTGCAAAGTCTCGCGAGACTTTGGGTAATAACTGCATAAATTAATTTGTACTGTAAAATTCATTTCCCAAACTTGGGTTTGGTTCCAGTCAATACATTCTAATACTGTACAGAGCTCCTGCTCCGTACAGTATTGGAACAAAGTTTGATGCAAATCGACTTCAGATGTTTCATCCGAAGTCGATTCGCTCATCCCTACTGAGCACTTAGGAGCTGTTTTCCAGCAGAATAAAAGTGCTTTTCCTAGACATGGAATAAAGGCAAAAAGTGCACACAGGTATGTTTGGGATGTGTATGCAATCTTCTATGGGACAATGCTCTTAGTTATATTGGCGAAGAACAGGTGACAGACTCCCTTTAAGGACTCTCTACTGACAGGGAATGTTCCACAGGATTGGCGCATAGAAAATGTGGTGCCAATATTCAAAAAGGGTCCAAAAACAGAGCCCGGAAACTATAGGCCAGTAAGTTCTATCATCTATCATGGGTAAATTTGAAGTTCTTCGTCATGAAGCACATTTCTTTGTAAGTAGTGGGCGCAATGAAGGGGAATGGCGATTGCGCCGCCCACCTTTATTAAACCCCTCAGATGCCCCAATTCATCCTTGATCGCGGCACCTGAGAGTAATAGTGAGGGCTTTCAGAGGTTAATCTGGTTAAAAAAATATAATAATAATACTCACCTTGTCCAAAAGGACAGCCTCTTCATGCTCAAATGGATGAGGTGAGTATGTTTTAGTTGTTTTTCAATGCCATTTCAGGGAAAATTGATTATAAAGCATGAGGAACTTTAGCTTATCGGCGTATCAAATTTTCCTGAAATTCGGATCAATGTCTACTTTGAATACTTCGATTACTCAACCCTAGTCACAAACACACAACTTGCGACTTTTTAAAGCCACATTTCTGGTGCAACGGTGATGATAAATCTCCCCAGAATGTTATAAAATATTTAGACATACTCACTTTATCAATCCCCTGCCATTTCCAGTCCAAAAAGCTTTCCATTCCCAAACTGCTATTTTGGCCCTCTTGATATGAGCTCCAGGAAAAGGGGCAGGGTCAAAGCGCAATTTGTCTTATCTGCCTGGCACACTCAGATACCTTTCCAGGGACTGATTGATTAGCTGTACTGTGTAGTTGAATGTTGGATCTTACAACTTTACAACTAAAGTGGAATGTCAGCTCCACAGAAGAATTTTACATAATAAGTCACAACATGCAACGTCATCTAAACTCTGCAATGCCATGTAAACTACAAAAGGAATTGTGCTATGAATATGTGTTATGAATTAATTAGACTAAATACCGAGAGACTGTAGCGCAGAATCTGTCTGCCATTGCCAAAAAGCTAAAACTTGGATGCAATTGGTAATTTCACTGTAGCGGGTCCAGCACTCGGGTCTTGGATAGAAGCATAGATTTTTTTATTTTAAATATCCAAAATGGCACACAGCAGGACATCTTCCCACACCAGTCAACTCGTTTCAGACTGTATGTCAATCCTTATTCATAAATCTCCTAAGGATCCGTGCATCGAAGACTGGCAAAGGTGGTGAGTATGCTAAAAACACCCATCAAAATCTCTATGGATTCAAAAACACAAAATCAATGTTTTACAATGGGCCTGTTTTACAATGTATATAACTATGAACCCAACTGAAAACCGGTGAAGTATATTGAATAGAGTAGTCTGCAAGTGACAACTCAAACATATAAATGAACTGGAAGTGTTCTACACAGAGGATTGATCTAAGAAGTGATCCAAGAAGTGTTCTCCAGCTGTGTAAGCATTATTAAAAGTAGCACAATGCTGTTCTTCTCACAAGCCATGGTTTTGTCAAATAATTATTATGGGGTGCCAATATTATTGGAACCTTTTTTAATATATTGTTACTAAAGAAGCTCAAAAACACAGTGGGAAAATAAAAACTCTGCAAATTATCACTTTGTTTAAACCTAAAATATCGCTCATTTCACACATAGGTTAATGTATCGATTATGCAGTTGTTCGTTTATATGAAGGGAACCAGTAATTCAATTTCATTAGACAGTATAATGGATAATAACTTCCCTTTCCTGCTTAAAGGTTATTGTGTGGGCGAGAAAATACAGTTTGTTAATTGAAGGATGTAAACATGTCTCGTAGCACATGGTAAGTGAAGCCACCCCCAGATACTCATGAAGAGTTATAATGAGGGCCATATGGGCATGTCAGAGAATCTTAAGAGAAATGTAAGACAAACATTTAAACATACTGAAAATGAATATCAATTTTGCATAAATTCAAGGTAATACACATCTATTGAAAGTCCTTTAATCTGACATCCAATGATGTATAAAATCTGATATACGTTCAGAGATTTAAGTAGGATTTTTTTTAAGGGGGTGGGTGTTTTTCTGCTTGCACTGCCTGGCCTCCTTTCCCACTGTGCCGGAACTTGGAGACAAATAATGTTGTTTAATTCTTTTTTTTTTTTTTTTATTGATTAATTTTTTTTTTTATTAATTACCAAGCATGATAGGATAACAATTGATAAAATTGACGATAACAATTTGGAATGAAGGGTACATATTCACATCGCATCGTATAATAGGTTCCACCACCATTCCAATGACGGGGAGAAGACAACCCGGACATTAAACACCCTTCCACCACCCGTTGTATATCACATATTTAATGATATACTTATTTAGCCCAACCCCCTCCCCCCCACCCCCCGCCCCGCCACCCACCCAGCTGAGCATCGTCATGGAGCAGGCCTTGGACCCGATCAAGACACCATAGATAGAGATAAATAACAATGTACAAAGCGGAGGTCTAAAGCTCCAGATTTCTGGAGCCCCAGGTCTTCACCCAGTCCTCTCTCTGTTTTGAGGTTTTCACATTTATTTTTTCAATAGATTTAATTTTTTTGGCCAGGTTGATCCATTCACTTATTACTGGACCCTCTTTAGACCCCCAATTCCTCATTATAATCACACGGGCCAGGAGTAATATTTTTAATAAAAATATTTTTTCCCCTCTAGCAATGGTTTGGGGTTGACTAACACACGAGTATCGCTACGTTGGCATTCCATATCAAATTACCTGATGTATATCTCATAATTTTCCCCCTAACTGCAGTCCAATAATCTTGTATTCTAGGGCATTCCCATAGCAGATGTAAAAGCCCCGCATTTTCTCGGTTACATTTCCAGCATCTACTGTCCCGGCTTTCATAAAACCTGGACAGATCTGCTGGCGAATAATATAACCTATGAATGATTTTTAGCTGAATCAGACGATGGGATCCGGCCGCGGAAGCTAACTTAATATTTTTATAGACCTCCCCCCAATTCGGAGGGTCCTCTTCTCTCAAATCTTTCTCCCATTTTTGCTCCCAGCTACTCCTGTGCGTTGCGATAGAAGATTTAAGCAGTTTTTTATAAATGGCCGATAATCTAGTCTTTTAAATCTAATACTATAACAATAATCCATAAAGTCATTATGTTGTACCGTGAGGTAGGCCCTATTCTCAACCTTATTTATCATGTGTTTCAATTGACCATATCTAAAATGATCTAACCACCCTGTGTTGATGCCCAATAACTCCTCTCTACCAAGAATAACCCCATCTTGTACCACCTGTGTAATCCTAACAATGTTTTTCTTTTGCCAAAATTTTTGGCATTCCAAATCCCCAATTCCTTCAATTGTGTATTATCCCAAAGTGGTGAAAACTGTGATGCGCATTTGATCCCCAGCCATAGTTTAATATCACTCCACGTTCTGTGCATTCCGTATCTCCAACAACATTTCTTATTATTAAGTCTCCCTGATTCCAAAATAGTGAAAATATCACGAACACCTCTCGTTGCCCCGTCCATAATAGCATATATTTCTTTTTCCTGCATCTGTGCCAACCAAACCACCTGAGCCGCCAAAAGTAGCCTTTTATATGTGGGAAAGAAACCCCCTCTCTATCGGCAAGCACAGCCATTTTTGTTTTAGCCGACCCTCTTCCGCCCCAAATCAACTCATTTAACAGGCCTTCTACCTGCCTGAACCACTTATCTCCTATCCGTACTGGGCAGGGAGTAATTCTGTATAATATTTGTGGTAGGAGCACCATCTTACACAAGGCGATTCTTTCTGCTTGTCCTATTGGTAGTTTTAACCATGATCCAATCTTATCCTTAATAATTGTCCTCAAGGGGCTTATGTTATTTTCAATATAGTCTGGGGTCGCTGCACTTATTTTGATACCTAAATAGTCTACTGAGTCGTGAGTAGACAGAACCTTCACCGGCAGTTCTTCTTTAACCGGGGATTCCAGAGGAAGTAACACAGTTTTCGACCAGTTAATTTTATAACCTGAGCAGAACCCAAACTCATTAATCAGGTCAATAACATATGGGACGATTCTGTACCCCTCCCCAAGGAAAAGAACAATATCATCCGCATAGAGACTGATTTTATCCTCCAGGCCTTCTCTGCCAAATCCGATAATTTTACTATCTGCTCTAATCAAGCAGGCTAGTGGCTCCAAAAAGATCGTGAAAAGCATGGGGAGAGGGGGCATCCCTGCCTAGTACCACGAGTTAATTTTAGTGGTTTTGAGAGTTCCCCATTAATATTCACCCTGGAGGTGGGAGCTGCATATAATAACTTGACCCATTTTATAAAGTCATCTCCTATATTCATTTTTTGCATTACCTGCCATAGGAACTCCCACTCCACCCTGTCGAAGGCCTGTGAGGCATCCAGCGACAGGATGGAGCGGTCGGCCCCTCTCCCACATGGATATTCCACAGAGTTCTCCGGATGCTAGACTGCACCCATCTCTCCGGAATGAAACCAGTCTGGTCCGGGTGAATCAGTCCCCTATTACTTTTTTCAATCTAATAGACAGAGCCTTTGCCAGGATCTTGTAGTCTGAGTTTAGCAACGATATTGGCCTATATGAGCCGACATCGAGTATGTCCTTGTCCTTCTTCAAAATTAGCACTACGATTGCTTCCGAGATGGAAGGGGGCAACTCCCCGTTCTCCACCGCCCCCTCCATATCCGAAGCAGTCCTGGCAAAAGGCTCTCCCCATATCTACGATATAGTTCAAAAGGGAGCCCGTCTGAGCCTGGAGTCGTATTCCCGGCTATTGTTCCCAGAGCTTCATATAGTTCCTCAATCCTAATGGGTGCATTTAGTCTCGCCCTATCTTCATTGCTAAGGGATGGCATCTTAATTTTAGATAGATACTCTTGGATAGTGTTCTCTTTTCCTCGTCCCTCTGTTTCATACAGTCTAGCAAAATATTCAACAAAGGCATGAGTGACCTTTCCTTTGTCCGACGAGATGCCTCCTGCATCCAGTCTTATTGCCCCAATTTTAGTGGGGCTCTCCTGATTGCGAATAATCATACTGAGCACACGGCCTGGTCTGCCGGATTCTTGATGTTTTTTGCCTGCCAAAACAGCTGTCTCTGATGTGTCTTCTCCCGCAGAAAGGCTGTATACTCAGACACTCTTTTCTGAAGTTCTTTTGCATAGTTGAATCGAGGCTCTTCACTTGTAGCTCTCTGACCCTGCACTCCAATTGTTCCTCTTGCTGCCTAAAACCCCGCTTAGTTGAGGAGATCCGTGCAAACAAAATACCCCACAAGTAAGCCTTCATTGTATCCCATACTACATTATCGCTTGCTGTATCAATATTTCGCTCCCAGAACTCCCCTATTTCCTTCTTAATATTTTCAGGTTCTTGTATTAGATCAAACCAATGAGGATTGATCCTGAAAATTCTATTACTCCCACCATTGGAACTATTCCGGATACTTAACAGCATTGGGGTGTGGTCCGATATACTCTTAGCCTCATACCTCATCCCTACTATATTCCCCAAGAATTCTGTACTTGCTAACACGAGGTCGATTCGTGATCTTACCTGATATGAACGACTGAAGCAGGAGTACACCTCCTTCTGCCCATATAGAAATCTCCATACATCTATCAAACCTAATTCCCTACTTAGTTTGTTTAAAGGTGACCCTCCCCTGAATGGTGGGGGCCCAATGTATGGGCTATTGAACTCCTATCTACCTTCCCGTTCATTACTGCGTTAAAATCTCCCCCCGCGAGCACCGGGCACCCTGATTTATCCGCCATAAACTCCACTAGCCTATTCAAAACCCAAGGGGAAAAGGGCGGAGGAATATATACAAAGGCGAGTATACATCTTATCTTGTTCCAACTACAATACAGAAAGATGAATCTTCCTTCTTTATCTATCTTATGATCTAGGACTTTTATATCTATTTTTTTGTGAATCAGAACACTGACGCCCCTTGAATACGTTGTATGGAAAGAGTGATACTCCAGACCAACCCATTTTTTAGATAAAAAATTTTTTGACTCTTTTGTAAGATGTGTCTCCACCAAACATATTATTGCCGGAAGGTGTATCGTTATTAGGTCATTTACAATCGCCCTTTTAGTACTATCTCCTAGACCGCGGACATTCCATATTAATATTCTAATAATGTTGTTTAATTCTTGGTAATCAAACAGTAAGATGCTCGCTGCCTGGCAAAAGCAGCAGTAAGTGTTCTCTTGGTATAGTTTCGATAAAACTCTGATGCCCAGAGAAGTGATGGCACTGGTGGTCAACAGCAACTGTTCATTTATTGAGAAGTGATCAGTGTCTTACAAGCTACTTTGTACATATAGCCAGCTATTTCTCTGCATAGTGAGTCTAAATTTACAAGGCAAAATCAGTGGAGAAAAATCTGTAGCAGATTACTAGATGAAAAAGGTCATATTTGGTGGCAGATTTCTAATTTGCTGGAGGTTTTAGAGGAGTTTTTCCAAGAATATTAGAAGAGTATTTGGAGCTGTACTGACAGGACAGAGCATTTGATACATCACTCCGCTACTGTTATCAGGTCTTAAATGATTAACTGGGTGCTGCAACTGTTAATTGTACTGAAAAATAGAAGATCAATTCAGTGGCCAAAGCAAAAGTGGTGCAACCGTTTTGTCTCCCAAGACAGTCACAGGTCTTTTACTGTTACACAGTCCAAACACTGCAATTTTAGCAGTTCATCCCTGATTCAGGGATATGCAGCTGTTTGGTGGCCAGTCCTTCACTGCTACCTCCTCCTACTGTATCAGTCACTGTGTGGCTGGTGCTGCCACACAAACTGCCATGTACACCGGTTAAACAGGATTCACATCCTGAACACAGCTTGTCACATGAGTGAAGTACTTACACAGACTTCCAGCCAACAAGACTACCTGAACTCCCCAAATGTGGAAAGGACACTCCTTTTTATAAATTGTACCCCAAGACATTAGTTGATGATGCACATGTACGTCAAATGTCAGGAAGGAGTTAAAGCGGTTTGCCACAACAAATATTTATCATCTGACATTGAATGGAGCATTAGTGGGAATGCATGACCACCATTCTATTCAAAATGCTATGGAGCAGGTGCTTGGGCCCCATGTTCTGCTGATCGTCGGGGTCCTAGCAGTCAGACCACATTTATTGGTTAAGACTTATCTTTTAATGGTGGGCCCCACCTTTTGGCTCCATAGTTGTCCGGACCCCATAGCTGTCTGACTGGGGTCTATTTGATAGGGCATGCTGATGAGGCAATGTGTGGAGAACTATGGGTACCCACTTAAGTCAGGTCTTACCTAACCTGGGTATACTGACCATCTTGCCACCAGGACTTCTGACTACAGTCTACTCTGGGTACCACTTGCTCAGTGCCACTCTCCTTTAGGATTATCTGTTGCACTCTTTTTCTGTCTGCCCACTTGTTTGTCTTTCCCACATTTCTATTTCCCTTTGCCAGCATGCTCTTTTGTCCTGTCCGCCTGCACTTCCGGTCTGATCCTCAAATATTTCTCCTCTACTGCTCCCAACAGGCTGAGATTCGTCTACCAACCTATCCCTACCCATGGCTCCAGATGTTGACTAGGGGGCAGGGTATTGTATATCATAAAGAGCAAGTAATACTACCTTGTAGCTTGCCGAACAAAATTCAACACAAACAAAAACCTCTGGCAGAGGCAAGGGGACAGTTTTAACTATGTAACTGCCCCTTGTATACATCCTTGAATCAAGAACTTATTTTTAGAACAAAACTGTAATGTAATGTAGAATTTCACAGGATCAGATATATTATATCTATCTATCTATCTATCTATCTATCTATCTATCTATCTATCTATCTTAGAGCTCTAAGGCTGAGCCGAAACGTCGTGTATGCATATGGGTGAATAAACCTTTTGCTTTTTTTACACCATTTTAGAGTGCTGCCTTTTTGCTATTTTGTATATTGGGCAATAAGTCTAGTCCTCTTAGGCGTGCACCTATTTTGTATCTATCTATCTATCTATCTATCTATCTATCTATCTATCTATGTACACTGTCTTACCTCATCATCACACTGCAGATGCACTGATGCGCCAGGTGATGACATCTATCTCTCTACCTATCTGTTTATCTGTTTTTCCGTTTTCTTGGCCAAAACAGCCTGCTGAATCCAGCTAAATGGAGATGTGATCATAGCGTTTCTTTCTTATCTATCTGTCTAGTCTGACATTTTTGGGCAGTATGTTGTATATACACAGCTTTACAAAGTAGAAAGGGTTGTGGTTTATTACTTCATGTTCATAATCATTTGGTTTCCATAGTGATGGCCTCATTATGCAATATTTTACTGCTCTGGAAGAACACAACGTTCATATTATTAAAGGAAAGGAAAACTGGAACACAAGGCATTTTAGTTTCAGGAGATTCAATATCAACAGATATAACAATGCTTATTTTTTTATCAATGTATCTTATTACTTTGTGATAGGCCTCATGCACACAACCGTTGTTTTGGTCTGCGTCCAAGGCGCATATTTTGTGGCTCAGGCGCGGACTTATTCACTTCAATGGGTCCGCAAAACATGCGGACAGCACTCCGTATGCTGTCCGCATCCGTTGCTCCATTCCGTGGCCCCGCAAAAAAAATGAGCATGTCCTATTCTTGTCCGTTTTGAGGACAAGAATAGGCATTTCGACAATGGGCTGCATTCCGTTCTGCAAATTCCATGTTTTGCGAATCCGCGGTTTGCAGACCGCAAGGCACATACGGTCGTGTGCATGAGGCCATAAACACATGAAATGCAATGGTCTTAATACAGGAGTAAGTGATAGCTTTTTATACTTTTATTCTATTAAAAAATTCACAATTTTTTATATTTTATTTAAAGACATTTAGCCACTTATGTCATAAAGAAGAGACCAAACAATATGCAGAGCAGAAGGTCATCAGAAAGTGTCTGTCATAATCACATAGTACTATCATCATGAATGCTTAAAAATTAAACTACCATTATTATTTATATTTTACTTACTTATATAGCGCTGACATATTCATGTAACAGCGGCTGCTGTGCGCTGCTGTTCCCCTGCTTACCGCCGCGGTCCTAGGCGCCTTGTTCAGCGGTGATCTGCTGCCAGTGCTTCCCCATTCACAGCTGCAGTCCTGGGCTCTGTCCTTGTAGGTAGTGTTTGTTCTTGGATCCGCTCCACAGTTTCCTTTCAGCCCTGGCCACAGAATGCTTGCTGCTTGTTCCCTGCAGCACTTCCTTAAGGGCCGGCGCGCACCACTTCCTGTGCTTTATGGGTTAGATCACGTGATCTCGATAACCAATCCTAGCCCTCCCGCACGTATATATGTGGCTCAGCCCCCTTCTGTTGAAAAGAAAAATCGGCTCCAGCACCAGCATTCGATTTAAAACCAGCTTCCTCTTTATTGAGACGTGTTCACAAGTAGATACAATCCATTCAGTATGCGATAATTGTTGACGCGTTTTGGACAGTACGTCCGTAGTCCTAACTTTTGCCTGAGTGTCAAGGTCCTTGTGTCCTGCATAGGTTGCTAATATCTCTGTGAACCGAGAGCAAGGCAGGTGGTTTGGATCCGCAACCAGAAAAGAGTGTGTACGCAGTGGTCAAGTTCAAGAAAATTGCATGTATTATAGATTAATAAAGGAAGGTTAATGATGAGATAACAGAGATAAAGACAACCAAAATAATCAGAATAGCATAAACAATTCAAGTCAAATCCTGCAGCAATTTTCACCTTTTCTAAGTCTGTATTTGCAGTGTGGACACTAAATAAGCAATAGTCCCACAAACTGTCCCTAACTGACCCTAACGTCACAAATGGATGCGCACCCCACCTTATCCCAGTGGTCTAAGTGGACCTCTTACAGTTCATAGAAGTGCACGATGGGGTCCGAAGTCGTCCTTTTCCTTGAGTGAACCCAAGATACTAAAAAATTGAGTCCTCCTCAGCAGGCTGAGAAACCAGTTGGATATAATGGAACTCAACAGCAGATGTCCCCCTCTGATCGTCCAGAATGTATATACTGGGGTGTGATGTAATCCGGGATTTTACAGTTACTGTCCGGCACCTGCCCTTTGTCGCAATATGAAGTATGTATGTTTGATGATTTCATTGTAATAAATGCGTTTTAAATAAAAAAATAAAACTATCTCTGCTTGTGTTGTGGCCTGACCTATACCTGTGCTGCCTGCCCTGACCTATTGCTTGTTTGACTTCGCCTCTGCCTCATCCTTTGGTCCTGCACTGTTGCTTCTGGTTACGACTCGGCCTGCTAACTACGTCTGCACCTCTTGTACATTGCTCAGGTACCTCCTGGTACGCCTGCACCATCTGCCTCGTATGCCAATCCTCCTCAAGAGCTAGCAACCTGGTGTTCCCCTTGGGAAGGTTTATCCCCACCATCAGGGGTACTGTGAAGAATGATGGGTTCAGTTAGACAACACCTTTAGAGTAGGTAGTACACATGGCACAGTGGGTTCTCACCCGCTGGTTCATGACAATTCTGCAGCGCTTTACAGTAGTATTGGTCGAGCACCAAAGTGTTCGGGTGCTCGAGTAGAACACTTTGGGATGCTCGGGTGCTCTACAGAGCATCCGAGCACAATGGAAGTCAATAGGAGAACCAGAGCATTAAGACACTGCTCTGAAGAGGGGAGGGTGTCTGGTTCACAGGAAAAGGTCAGAAATTGATGGAAACAGTAACACCACTAAAATGGTTGGGGAACAGCATGGGGGGGATGTCTGGATGCATCTTGGACTTCCAGGTCGCTGCTGGGAATGATGTTGTCCGAGTAGTACGCCACTTTTACAGACTGACAATAATATGCACAAAACCGAAGCTAAAATAGATTTTAGAGGAAAAACTGTTAGGAAACATTCTTTCCTGTATATTTAGTTGTATATAAAGTGCAAGTGCTGGCAAAAATTATTAGGAAGCAGAACTCCGATACAACCTTTATATCACATAAAGGAGGGCCTCATTCCCATTGTGGTACCATTTTTCAGGTAGTGGGACTCAATCAAGTGGGACTGATTGATGGCCTGCTGGTAACCCTTAAAAACATTAGGAGCAAGGGCCTGCTGAGGGTCTAAAACATTAGGGGCAAGGGCCTGCTGCTGATCTGACCATCTAAAACATTAGGGGTGAGGGCCTGCTGCTGAGCTGACCATATAAAACATTAGGGGAGAGGGCCTGCTGCTGAACTGACCATCTAAAACATTATCTTGCCTCACCTACCATGTTGAATGAGTATAACTTGGAAACATCTACGGCTGTAATAGACTTATATATGGCTCCATTGGAAATATCTTGAATGTGGCATTCTAAATGAGCACGGCATTTATTACTAGATGAGCTAGTGCTTGGCTTGCTGGCATTTCTATCTCTTGGATAAAGTTTACTAAGTGACGATTTGCCCTTCTTTTTGCATCTGATTGAACATGGCATTATACTCCATCTGGTTATTAGTACCAGTGTGTACTGAGTCAAGACTGGTTTAATACTGTCGCTTTTTTATATATCGATTTGCGATTTTTTATCTGTGATTTTTATTTGCGATTTGATATTGACTGGCTAGCATTTATATTAGATAGAAGCTTTATATGCAAAGTGGAGACCACCTAACACTGACACACTGATATACAACAAAATACCAAGGACTTTATAATTCCTGGTGTGGACCCAACTTGCATATTTGGTTCAACATCTATACCTGGGTTTGATGTTTTATTTTATTTTATATCATTTTTTGGATTTACCTCTTTATCTTATGTGTTTAATAAATGTTTATAGTGCAGAGACATATAGTGAGTGCCCGTATTTCTATTTTTGATATATCCTTTTTAGTGGTGGAAGGGGTGGATGGGAATTCAGTGTATTCAATACACCATAAAAGCCACATATAGAGTGCATTTATGTTCAGCCGCTTTCCTCTGGTGGAGTAGAGACGTCAGGGGCAATCCAGGCTTTGTTCATTTTTATGAGTCAACCGGTCAGTTGACAGGTGGATGCGCTTATCAGTTATTATGCCCCCAGCAGCACTAAATAAACGCTCTGACAAAACGCTGGTGGCAGGGAAGGCCAGCACCTCCAAGGTGTAGAGTGCAAGTTCGTGCCACGTATCCAGCTTGGGCACCCAATAGTGGTAAGGCACAGAGTGATCACTGAGGAGGCTAACACTGTCTGCTACGTACTCCTTCACCATCTTCCAAAAAATGTCCCTCCTTGTGAAACTAGGCCGCACATCAGGTTGAGGGTGCTGGCGGGGTGTCATAAAACTGTCCCAGGCCTTGTAGAGTATTGCCCTGCCTCTGTTGGAACTGCTGAGTGTTCCCCTCGTCTCCCCTCCTCGGTTTGCCAAGGAACTACGTACTATGCAGCCAGCGTTGTCAGCTGGAAATTTTTTGCTCGACCTCTCAACCACAGGAATGAGAGATAAGAAGTTCTCTTTGTAGCAGGGGTCGAAAATGGTGAACAACCAGTTATCGATGTTGGCCAAAATGCGTACAATGCGTGGGTCACGGGAAAGACAGCCTAACATAAAGTCAGCCATGTGTGCCAGAGACCCAACAGACAAGACTTCGCTGTCCTCATCGAGAAGATGACTCTCAATCTCCTCATCCTCTTCCTCCTCTTCTACCCATCCACGCTGAACAGATGGAATAAAACTTCCATGGGTACTACCCTCTGTAGCGGAGGCAACAGTCTCCTGCTCCTCCTCCACCTCCTCATTATCCAATTCACGCTGATTAGACGAACTGAGGGTGGTCTGGCTATCACCCTGTGTACAGTCTTCCACTATTTCTATCTCTTCCCCATACAAAGCGCCCTCCTTAATTGTGAGCAGCGAGCATTTGAGTGGACACAGAAGTGGGATGGTTACGCTGATAATAGCGTTATCGCCGCTCACTATCTGTGTTGATTCCTCAAAGTTGTGTAAAACCCCACAGAGGTCAGACATCAATGCCCACTCGTTGCTTGTAAAGAGCGGAAGCTGACTGGAAAAGCGACGACCATGTTGCAGCTGGTATTCCACTACTGCACTCTGCTACTCACAAATCCTGACTAACATGTGGAACGTCGAGTTCCAGAGCATGCTCATGTTGCACAACAGTCGCTGAGCTGGCAATTGCAAGCGCTGCTGCAGTGTTGCCAGATCGGCAGAAGCTGTTGATGACTTGCGTAAATGGGCACACATGCGGTGCACCTTCACCAGTAGCTCAGACAAATTGGATTAGGTTTTGAGAAACCGCTGAACCACTAGGTTGAACTCGTGGGCTAGGCATGGTATGTGTGTGATCTTGCCGAGCTCCAAAGCTGCCCCCAAGTTACGCCAATTATCAGACACAATCATGCCTGGTTGTAGGTTGAGTGGCGAGAGTCACAGCTCAGTCTGGTCCCTTATCCTTTGCCACAGCTCTGGGGCGGTGTGCTGTTTGTCACGTAGGCAGATCAGTTTATGCACGGCCTGTTGCCACTTCCCCATTGCAGTGCTACAATGCTTCCAGCTACTGACTGATGGCTGACTGGTGCTGCAAGATGATAAATTGGAAGTGGAGGAGGAGGAGGAGGAGAAGGTGGGGTTGCAGCCACTAACGTAGGTGGCGGCGGAAACCCTGATGGAAGTAGGGCCTGCAATCCTTGGCGTCGGTAGCACCTGTGCCATCCCAGGGTACGACTCTCTCCCGGCCTCCACAACGCTCACCCAGTGTGCCATCAGGAAAATGTAGCGTCCCTGGCCAAAAGCACTTGTCCATGTGTCAGTCGTTAAGTGGACCATCCCGATAACTGCGTTTGTCAGGGCACGGGTGATGTTACGGGACACATGCTGGTGTAAGGCTGGGACTGCACAACGTGAAAAATATTGACGGCTAGGGACAGAGTAACGCAGGACAGCCGCTGCCATCAGGCTGCAGAAAGCCTCAGTGTCCACAAGCCTAAATGGCAACATTTCCAGGGCCAGCAATTTTGAAAGGTGCACATTTAGTGCTATGGCCTGTGGGTGGGTGGCTGGGTATTTGCGCTTTTGTTCAAAGGCCTGGGGTATAGACATCTGTACGCTGCACTGGGACACAGAAGTGGATGTGCTAGCTGATGGTGCTTGCGAAGGTCCAAGTGGATGCATCCAGGCCTGCATCTTGGACAGGGGATTGGCCAGCAGGTAATACAAGGGAAGAGGAGGCACTGGTGTGACCTGCAGACACTGATTGTGGACCCAAGCGTTCGGCCCAACTATTAGGATGCTTTGATGCCATGTGGCGGATCATGCTGGTGGTGGTGAGGTTGCTAGTGTTCACGCCCCTTCTCATTTTGGTACTGAACAGGTTGCAAATGACAATTTTTTTATCATCCGCACTTTACTGAAAAAAGCGCCAGACTGCGGAACACCTACCCCTTGGCAAGATATATTTCCGCAAGGGGGTGCTCCGGGGAACAGTTGCAGGCCTGTTTGGTGTGGTCCACCTTCTCCCTTTTGCCACCCGACAGCCTCTTCCAGCCTGTTCCGGTGCTGCGGATCCCTCCCCCTCTGTACTGCTGTCCTTGCTCGGCTTGCCACCTTCCCAGGTTGGGTCAGTGACTTCATCGTCCACCACCTCCTCTTCCACTTCCTCACTCTGCTAATTGTCCTGACTTGTTGACCTAACAACAACCTCAGTTATTTTTAACTGTGTCTCATCCTCATCATGAACCTCTTAAGACACTAATTGCGGTTGACTTATTGGCAACTGTGTCTAATCATCATCATCCACCTCTTGAAACACTAATTGCCATTCCCCACCGTCATCTTCTTCTGACTGTGGATGTTCAAGAGTTTGGAAATCAGGGCACAAGATCTCCTTATGTCCCTCTGGCGAGAGGCTCAAATTAAGGATTGGCGATGAAAAGAGGTCCTCGGAATATCCGAGTGTGGGATCACTTGTTTGGGTGGAAGGAGGAGTATCAGGGTGAGGATTTTGTTGACCAGACTCTTGGCTACTGAGACTGGACTTTATGGAAGACAGGGTGGTGCTTAACCGACTGGAAGCATTATCTGCTGAAATCCAACCGACCACCTGGTCGCACTGGTCTGACTTTGAGAGTGGTGTCCTGTGCCGCCCTGCAAACTGGGACATGAAGCTAGGTATCGTGGATGAGTGTGTTTCTTATGCTCTAGCAGCAGGCACAGTTTCACCACGCCCAGGGTCACGGCCTCTGCGTGCACCATCAGCAACACAGCCACTTCACCATCCCTTACTGCTCGCCTTGCGCATATTAAATCGTTTATATGCTTGCAAGTATGTCACACGTACAGTAGCGCAGGTTTTGTAAGTGTATGCGCAAAAAAAGTACACAGAATGTCACAGATATTTTTAGGATGAGCACACGTTAAACAGGAGATATAGCACAGATAATGTCGCTGTCCACAGCATCTATGAAAAAAGTACACTAAATGTCACAGATAATTTTTTTTAAATTACACTGAATGAATGTCACTGATGTTTAGGATGCACAAATGTTATACAGGAGGTATAGCGCAAGTAATGTCACTGTCAGCACCAGCTAATAAAAAATTACACTGAATTAATGTCACTGATATTTAGGATGCACAAACGTTATACAGGAGGTATAGTACAGGTAATGTCGCTGTCAACACTGGCTAATAAAATTTACACTGAATGAATGTCACTGATATTTAGGATGCACAATCGTTATACAGGAGGTATAGCGCAAGTAATGTCGCTATTACCCCCGTCTAATAAGAAATTACACTGAATGAATATCACTGATGTTTAGGAGGTGCATACGTTATACAGGAGGTATAGCACAAATATTGTCGCTGTCACCACCGGCTAATAACAAATTACACTGAATTAATGTTACTGATATTTAGGATGCACAAACGTTATACACTACAGGAGGTATAGCACAAGTAATGTCGCTTTCACCACCGTCTAATAAGAAATTACACTGAATGAATGTTACTGATATTTAGAATACACAAACATTATACAGGCGGTATAGCACAGATTTTTAGGCTGCGAAAATGTAAAATAAAAGATGTAGAAGAGATTGTGTCACTATCAGAAGCGGCACTAACAATTGCATGCAATTTAGCACAGGTTGCGCTAATAATATATATTGCAGCCAGATACAACTATAGTCCTTAAAAGGACTTTTGGGTCTCTAACAATTCCGTGCAATTTAGCGTAGGTAGCGCTAATAATTATATTGACTTATTTGAGGGCATGACTTCATGAGATTATGTGACTGCTTCCTCCCACCCCTTACAGACTGTGCTAGATGCAGGAAAAGGGCTGTAAGGAGAAGCAGAGCAGCGTCCAGAGCAGGGAGAGTGCAGGCACTTATGCTGTGGTCAGTGATTTCTGGTGAGGGGTCTGTATTTTTATGTAGTTTGTAGTGGAGTATATGAGCGGTGTGAGAGCTGCTAGAAGCTTTTATAAAGTCACCCATAGTTACATTCCTCACCATACAGTACAGGTGGTTTTGCCTCCTCTGTGCCCACTCCACACGGTAATTTTGCCACCTCTGTGCCCCTCCACACTGCGGATTTTGTCTACTCTGTGACCCCTCTACACTGTTGTTTTGCCTCCTCTGTGCCCCTCCACACTGTGGGTTTTGCCTCCTCTGTGCCCCCTCTACACTGTGGGTTTTGTCTCCTCTGTGTCCCCTCCACACGGTGGGTTTTGCCTCCTCTGTGTCCCCTCCACACGGATTAGTATATATAATGGACCCCTGTGTATTATTATAATTAGTGATGAGCGGCAGGGGCAATATTCGAATTTGTGATATTTCGCGAATATTTGGGCGAATATTTGCCATATATTCTAAAATTCGCAAATTCGTAATTTCCAGACAATATTTTCTTGTTTGCGAAAATTCGCATAAAAAATCGCATACATTAGCATAAAAATTCGCATAAACTGGCATTTAAAAGATACCTTTTAAATACCAGCTTATGCGAATTTTTATGCAAATTTATGCGAATCTTTATGCTAATTTATGCGAATTTTTTATGCGAATTTTCGCAAACAAGAAAATAATGACCTTATTTTCTTGCATGCGAAAATTTTCATATAAAAATTCGAATTCTCGAAGTGCTGATATTCGCGATTAAAATTCGCAATTCGAAAATTCGTGATCAACACTAATTATAATATATAATGGCCCTGTGTATTGTTATAATATATAATGGCCCCTCTGTATTATTATAATATTTAATGGTTCCTCTGTATTATTAGTATATATAATAGCCCCCTCTGTATTATTAGTATATCTAATTGCCCCCTGTGTATTATTATAATATATATTGCCCCACTCTGTATTCTTAGTATATATAATAGCCCCCTCTGTATTATTACAATATATAATGGCCCACTGTATTATTATAATATATAATGGCCCATCTGTATTATTGTAATATATAATGGCCCCTCTGTATTATTAGTACAGTATATATTTGTATGCCTCAACTCTGGTCCTCCTATTTGTCTGGCTCTACCACAGTATTGGGGGGCAGCAGGATGACAGTGTTGAGGCACCAGGAGGGAAGGATGATAGTAAAGGGAGGAATGTAAAACTGTTTTCTGTAAAACTGTGAAGAGACGCAGCTGAAAGAAGGTGTTATGGCGGTCTTATCTCTGAATGAAGATGTTGAGGAAAGTCTATATCACAGGAGATGTCACTGGATGGATGAGGTATGTGGTGCTGTATTCTACTGTATATTTTGTAGCGATGTATGTAATGTCCATCCACATATCTGTTTCACGGTAGAGTAGGGGGGTGGATTGAGAATATTGCCCATCCTGCCGCATCCTGGCACCAGACTTCATGTCACACTGTACGTGTTCTGAATTCTGGGGCCTCACACCCATCTACTACATTATCTGAACTCAGAGAGTTATCATTGTGTTATCTGTAGTGTTACATAGGACTGCAGGTGACATCTACTACATTATCTGTAAAAAAGGGCGTGTCCACAGGTTGGGGGGGGGGGAGCAATACATGGCTTGCCCCGGGTGCTGGCAACCCACGCTACACTACTGCATCAGACCTCCAAGTAAGACCCCCATAAGACCTCAAATTAGACTTCCATGCCAGAACCCTATGAGAACTGCATGTCAGACCCCATCAGACTGCAGATCAGACTTCCATGCCAGAACCCTATGTCTACTCCCCTGTGTAACTTCAACATTAGCCAGTGGCAGCTCATTCGTCACACATACCGTTTGCTCAGGCCCTTTGAGGAGCCCAAGTGATGGCAGAGGATCAGGAGGAGGAGCTGCAGGGTGATGATGAAGACGACACAAATGACAGAAAGGCCCTCCGAGTCCCTTCCGCAAATGGCCAGATGCATGCTATCATGTTTGTGTAGTAACAGTTGCTTTGTCTTAATTCGGCAAAAGGATGACTACTGGATATCCACATTATTAAACCCTCACTACCAGTCAAAAATAGCGGCATTTTTTAGACCTTCCGAGAGGGGTGCAAAAATGGACTACTATAGAGACATGCTGTTTAGTCAGTTGGTCGCTGCCTATGAGTGCCATCACCCGTCCTCAGGAAGGTCTGTCTGGGTGGACCCTCTGCGCTCAGGCTCCACTTCCATGACTGATAGAAGCAGCACAACCTCCATATGCAGCAACTTCAGTCTTGAGTCTCTGATGAGCAGTTTTCTCCTGCTGCCTACTGAAGAAACCACCCAGCAGCAGGAGGACATGCAGCAGAACCTCAACCAGCAGGTGTTGGCATACTTGGACTAGACCCTGTCACCCATGATCCAAAATTCTTTGGACTACTGGGCATGCAAATTTGAAGTGTGGCCGCAAGTAGCCGAGTTTGCCATGGGCATGCTTTCTTGCCCAGCCAGTACTGTGACATCAGAGTGGGTGTTCAGTGTGGCGGGGGCATAGTTACCCCTAAGAGAACTCGCCTTTTCTCCCAAAATGTTGAAAGACTAACCTTTATAAAGATAAATCAGGCATGGATCAACCTGGATTTTCAGACACTGGTGCCTGATGCAACAGAATAAATAATTCTGCCAATTCAGGGCCGGTTTTAGACAAAATGTGGCCCTGGGTAAGATCAAAAGTGGGGCCCCAAATTTTGTAACAATGTACTTACAAAACAGTTACATCCTGTCGATTCCGCCCCTCCCTCACAGATTTACACCTCATAAAGCTCCTCATACAGATCTGAACCCTCATGGCCCCAGAATACACCACATGCCCCCTCCTCTCACAGCAATGAATTCCCCTCACTCATGGTATCTGAGAGTGTAAAAACCAGAAGCGCGGACTTCCTCTTCAGGTGCCCTTTTCCCCAGCGGAGATTGGGGAAAGCACCCTGTTCTAAAAATAAGCTGCAGCCTGTACTAGGCTTTGAGGCTCATTGTTAGTATATCCCAGTTCAGGCCACTAGATGGCAGCACTGAATTGTGATATAGTGATTTCTATACAGAATAATGGAGCAATTTCCATTATTCTGTATATGGTGCAATTTGATGATTGCAAGTTGTGGTCCACTTGGGGACCTAACAATAAGTAATAAAAAAAAGTAAAAAAAGTTTTGAAATTCTAAAATAAAATTAAAAAGTAAAATCACCCCACTTTCCCCAAAATAAGAATAAACAAAAAAAGAAAATAGCATATATGGGCATCGACGCATGCGAAAATTCCCGTACTATTAGACTATGAAAAAAAGTTAGCCCATGTGGTGAATGGCGTAACAGAAAAAAATAAAAAGGCTGAATCGCCTTTTTTTATCACTTTATCTCCCAAGAAAATTGAATTAAAAGGGATCATCATACACATCCCAAACTGGTATTGTCAAAAAGACAGATCGTCCTGGAAAAAATAGCCCCCACACATCTTTGTAGACATAACTATAAAAAAGAATGTTGTGATGATAAGAAAAAAATAATTTTTTTACAAAGTGAGCCCTGCTGAGGCTTACTGAAGCTGGGCTTGCTGCAGTGAGTGGGCCTATAGAGGTCCTAAGAGGGGGTGCTGCTAGGGTTGCCACCTTTCCCAACAAAAAATACTGGTTAAGGTTAAAAAGATTGGCATGGATTAATATGGGTGTTATCTGATAATATTTTACATTTTGCTCCATTTTTTTTCAATAAAATCAAACTTTTCATTGTTGGGGACACCCTGAGAATTTTATTTTTATTAAGCCTCTATTTTTGAAATGCTTCTGTGGGGATTTGAACTCGCAACTATCTACATTAAAGGCAAAAGCCTTAACCACTGAACTATAGAGCTCAATGTTAAATTACTTTACCTATATTATGGCTAAAAACCCTCGTAGTTTCCCTCGCATTATGCATTCAAAAGTATAATTTTATTGTAATTACATATTTATTTTGTGCCATACATTTTTTTTACAATTACTAAAAAAAAAATGAAAAAAAAATACTTTTGCTGTATATAAATACGTAATGCAAGAGAAACCTCTACGTGTCTTTTTAGCAATAGTTTAGCTTTAAGCTATATAGCTTAGTGGTTAAGGTTTTTTCCCACAGAAACATTTCAAAAATAGAGGCAAAATTAGACTTAAATACACAGGGTGTCCCCAAGAATACTGACAATGCTTGGTACCCCTTTCATGTTCATAGAGCTGGGATTCATAAGCTGGGAAATTCCTGTTCAGCCAAGTGAAGCAGGGTGCCCCTTAGAGGATCGGGGCCCTTGGCAATTGCCCAGTTTGCCGGCCCTGCTGCCAAAGGGCGGTTAATTCTGGGCCAACATTCTGATGCTACCTCTACTGTGATTCCTACAATGGAGCTTCTTGGCCTACTGATATGTACATGTTTTATTTTTAAAAGGATATGAATGCCACTAGGCCTTGCTATCACAATGCTGTTTTTGGGTTCTGCTACTACTCTGATCTGCACCATCTTGTGCTGTATTCCACTGCTGCTGCCCCTCCCCCTCCCCACTCATGGGGCGACTACTGTCCCTGTTACTGCCACTGCTGTTGGCTCCCATCCCCTCTCTGTTATGGGGCCACTATTGTCCCTGTTTGTCTTTGTTGATATCACGGTTTATAATTCAGCTTAATTTGATGTATTATTGGTTAGGACTGGAGGCTTCACTATATTGTTTTCCTTCTCATACTTCTCATACATCTGCAGTTGACTTAAATAGCTTCCCCACAATCCAAAATGTGCACTGAGCAAAATTTTTACTTTTCTGTATCCAAAATAGTACCAAAGCTAACTCAGCACATCAGAAATGAATTTCTCATAGCTCCAGCCTTATATTGCCAACCAACACTTACATAGTGCAACTGATCACACATCCAAAATGTGCTGTGCTATTCCAGGAAAGGTTTTATTCATTTTAATATTTACTCAGAAATGCACACCTTGCAGCATATTCATAAGCTGGACTGCACTATTGCTGCAGTAATACCTGCTGTTAATCTTTGGAATCTGACATGTCACCTTCATAGGAGTTAAAAATATTACTTTGCGTTGTCAAGGGGTTCCCACGGCAACAATATGACAAGATCGCATACCATCCAACCATATACACAGGTCAAAAGGACAGGATAATAACAATGACAGGACCCTGACGTCACATGACCGGGACATCCCTCATAGTAAAAAAGGTGACCAAGTCATGTCATTCGGGTCTGGCAATAGCACCATCATTATAAACATCATATGGGCCATATTACATACTAACACCAGATAAATCCAAGTGACTAGATTATAGTCACTAATGTGGGTGGAACCAGAAAGCAGATAAAAACATGTATTCTATAGAACACTAATGTGGAACAAGCACCATCATTAATCTATGCTGGCTACATTGAATTCAATGTTCAGCCCATAGGGCTGCAGTGATCTCAGAGTGTGGATCCATTTTAATTATTTCCTCCTAAGTAGTTTATTTTTATCACCACCCCTCCTTAGTGGCCCTACAGAGTCTATAGCACTGAAACTGAGCTGATTAATGGAGTGTCCGCAGTCAATGAAGTGTTTCGCTACCGGTTTGTCTATCATGGCCTTCCTGATTGTACTTTTATGTTTGTTAATGCGCTCACTAAGCTCCATGGTGGTTTCACCCACATAAATGTAGCTACAGGGGCACTGTATCATATAGATAACATCCCTAGATCTACAGGTATAGTATTCCCTAATTTTAAAGGTTTTGCCACTGTATGGATGGGTAAAAAAATCACCCTTCATAATCCCACTGCAATTGCAGCATGCTAGGCAGGGAAAATTGTTTTCCTCGGGGCCAATAAGGTCTGTTTATCTGTTATGGCTCCACCCACATCAGATTTGACCAATCTGTCACATATACAGACATTCCGTCTGTATGCCATCATTGGGGGTGATGCAAACTCATCCAGATTGGGCATTCCTCGATGGAGGATGTGCCAATTGTTCCTGAGAATATCAGATATTGCACGACTATCACCCCCGAAGACGGACACAAAGGGAATTCTGTTCTCTGTCCCAGTCCATGTGGATCCACCCAAAACCGTATCACGATTGACTGCTAAGACTCTACTCCTAGTTTTCCGTAATATAGTTCGTGGATAGCCTCTTTTAATAAATTTTGTACACATCATATCTGCCCCAGTCAGGAATCTGTCATTAGCAGACACTATTCTTCGTACCCGCAGTAATTGGCTCCATGGTAGAGATTCTACCATGCGTCAAGGGTGATTACTGTCATATACCAATAAAGTGTTTTTATCATTCACTTTTTGAAAGAGATCAGTCCTGATCTCACTGCTCTCAATATAAACTCGTACATCTAGGAATTGTAATTCCTCCATAGATGCAGTCAATGTAAATTGTAGACCTGGGACCCCCCCATTTAAATGGAGATGGAATTGTTCCAGTTCATCTTTGGTACCACCCCAGATCATAAAGATGTTGTTGATGTAGCGCCACCAGCATAGGACCCTCCCAGCAAATGCAGAGCGATATAGCAATCTGTCCTCGACCTCCGCCATGAAGATGTTAGCGTAGGTGGGGGCCACATTGGACCCCATGGCCCCACCCATGGCTTCTGTTGGTAGAAGGTGTCCCTGAAGAGGAAATAATTCCTCCTCAGAACCACCTCCAGGAGGTCGAGGACCAGATGGCAAGCGCCCAGGGAAAGTCCTATGCCGGCCAGGGCCACATCGACGACATTAAGACCATAGGTGTGGTCAATAGAGGTGTAAAGTGAAACCACATCAAAGCTGACTAGCATAAATACACTGGGTAACACAATTTGTTTTAACTTCAAGAGAAAATGCTGATTGGAACAGAGGGTAAGGGGTGGACCATGATTTAAATATTTATATTTTTATGCTTGACAAAGGCTGCTGCACAGCCTAAACGTTGCAAATTTTTGGTATGCTGTGAAGTCTTCAATAAAGATGAAGTAATGGGAGATGCTGCCACGGCTATTTGATTTCTATGTCAAATGTTTTAGTCAGTGCGGGCCCAGGCATGGAGACCCCACTGATCACTAAAGCAAGAAGCAAAACAGTAGAAGAGTTCAGCCAAGTGCTGTCTCTTTCCACTAGGTAAAGAGGGACTCATAGTCAACTGATCAAAACTTTCAACATGTCACTATGACATGTCAAAAGTTTTTATTTGTGCACTAGTTGGTTATGTTGTCAGGAGGATATAAAAAAATTACTGAATGGCCCCAATAAATCTCCAACACACCAAGCTAGAAAGCCCTGCCTGGGTTGGAGATTGATGACGTCCCTTTGCAGAAACTTATGGAGAGTTTATCTTTCTCCTTATTTTCTCCTCAGCTTTCACCTCAGTGTCCAAAACGAGCTCATGTCAGGGTTTAAATATCCCAGAAGGGAGAGTCAGGGTAACATCGGAGTGAGGAACCTGATAGTCATACCACCCTAGATCTCCAGACAGGAGTCACAGGACATCTCATAAAGGCACCCTAAAAAAGTATTTTTGACAAACGAGGATCATGAGCACACACTAAAATAAAATAAAATAAAATAAATCTATAAATAACGATGTGCATTGTGTCGTGTTGGAATGGCCATTGAACAGGAATTCTAAAAATTCCTCAGCATTTGGGCTCATGCACATGAATATATTTTTTTACGTATCCGTTCAATTTTTTTGCTGGACGCATATGAAACCATTCACTTCAGTGGGGCCGCAAAAAAGGAAATGACTCTGTATGCAAAAAAATGGAACATGTCCTATAATTGTCCACATTACGGAGGGACCTTCTGTTCTGAAAAAATTCGGAATGCACACAGCAAAGTGAGAAAATGAAATGTGTGAACATGTTCCATCACTTAGTGGGCTCACTGAGTTCATGCACCCCAAGATCACTACTCCAAAGTGCCAACAATTGCTTTGATTGAGAGACCCAGGGCAACCACAGGGAGTCATTGGTCCAACCTGCCTACACCCAGAACTAAACCTTCATGTGCATAATGTATCCATTCAATGCCAATGTCAAAGTTATGACTGTGATAAGAACAGACACTATACCCAAAAGGCAAAAAGGGATGCTATGCAAATCATTAGAGATAAGCAAATTTTTCAAAAATTAGATTTGCCGATTCGCCGAATTTCGGGGGGAAAATTTGGTTCGGTACGGATTTATTTGCGCCGAATTGCATTAAAAAATGGCTATTTCCTGGCTTCAGAGAGTCTTTATAGTGGTGTAGAACACTGTGCCTTGCAGTAACACGCATAGGGAGTCTTCTCTGGTAGTGAAATAATAGTGTAAATCCATGTGACATGCAGATGAGAGGCGTCACTCTTAGAATCACTGCACACTTCACTTATTCGGGCAGTCACGGGGCCAAAACTGACCAAATAACTCAAGTGTAAACTCAGCCTTACAGGTCAATGTTAGCGTCGAGAAGAAGGGCACTCCTTTTACACCCTCATCAGCTGATTCTGCATAAATGTCTACAAAACCTGTTCTATTAAAAGCTTATATGCCCCCAGACAGAGCATACACCTTCACTCTGTCAGCATTTGGTCAGTAATCCATCAGTATTGCTAATGCAAAAAAAAAAACAGGAGTGGATCCAAAACAGAGATGACATGTGAATGGAATATTTGCATGATTTCTGTCTTTTGTACCCACTCCTGCTTTTGGCTACCAAATCACAAGCCAATTCTGATGGGAACATACAGGCCTTACAGCTGCTACACAGACAGTATCCGATGTGCGTCTCATTTTTCCTTCCTTCTGACAGATCAGAAGAGGAGTCAAATAAATGATGATGTCACCCAGGCCAAAAGGCAAAATAGTAGCCCAGTCATGAAGTGGAGAGGGTGGGAACAGCATGAGAAGTCCACAGAGTGGCCCTATGACATAGTGGTGAGGTGGAAGCAGCATGAGAAGGCCACAGAGTGACTCGGTAACAGAGTGTGGAAGTGGCAGCAGCATGAGGAGACCACAGAGTGGCAAGGTGACATAGTTTGGAGGTGGCAACAGCATCAGGAGACCACAGGGTGGCCCTACTTTTTTCTACTTGTACACAACACAAAAGGCTTTTCAACAGATAGGTGCAACGCTGAACAGCAAATATATTTTTATTTTGCCACGAATACACGGCAAGCAGGGCTTTAGAATATATTACTGTACCGCTGAACAGCAATTAGGCCCTAATTTTTTTCTACTTTTACATAACACAAAAAGCTTTTCAACAGATAAGTGCAACACTGAACGGCGAATATATTTTTATTTCACCACTAATACACAGCAAACTGGGCTTTAGAATATGTCACTGCACAGCTCAACGGCAATTAGACCCTAATTTTTTTCTACTTGTACACAACACAAGACGCTTTTCAACAGATAAGTGCAATGCTGAACGGTGAATATATTTTTAATTCACCATAATACACGGCAAACTGGGCTTTAGAATATATCACTGCACCGCTGAAGGGCAAAAGGCCCTAATTTTTTTCTACTTTTACACAACACAAAAGGTTTTTTAACAGATAAGTGCAACGCTGAACGGCAAATAAATTTTTATTTTGCCTCTAATACATGGCAAACAGGGCTTTACAACATATAACTGCACCGCACAAGGGCAAATAAGATGTACTGTAGAAATATTTCCTTGTAATAAACCCTGTTAATGGCTGTATTAAACAGCACTTGCACCCCAATAACAAGAACGGTTTGCTGGAATGACAGAGATGTATAATGGCAATTTGGATCCCCAGTCCATGCACCAAGGTGTAATAGGATTGTTCCTATTACCCAGTTTGTAACCTCACCCTGTAGAACACTGTTCTGCATAAATGCTATGGAACGATTCCTCCCTATCCTTTCCCTGCACTTATAAATCGTTTTTTCACCACAATCAAGTCTTTCCTATCACTGTCCTTAGCGCCTGCAGACGTCTCTCCCTGCAGTAAGTACACTGGAAAAGGGCAGAATCTAAGATGGCTGCAGCTATTTATAGGGCTGTGACAACACAGGGCTGGCTGCTGATTGGCTGCATGCGTGTCAGTATGGGTGATCCTGCCTTCCCAGAGTTCCTTTCCCCATGTCCTCACATGTGCAGCAGTTATTTTAGGAAAAAATAGATTCTTTATCACAAAGCGTGAGGAAATTCGGCTTCGGTGCAAATCAAATTTTTCCTAAAATTCAAATCGAATTCCACTTCATCTGCCTCGATTCGCTGATCTTTACAAATCATGTACATAAGGGGTTCTTTCAATACGCGTCAGTATCAGTGATTCTATGTATGTCCCAGTGTTTTCACTGACAATAAAGAGAGTCTGTCACCAAAGTTGGACATAATAGACCGCTTACATAGCTTTGTAGCATCACTTTATATGAATAAAATGATACCTTTGTTTTCTTCTTCAGCGCTTCACCTGCTTCAAAAACGGACTTTTATTCATATGTAAATGAGGGCTTGCAAGTGCCCAGGGGCGGCGTTAAGTTCTTTGGAGCCCAGTCTCTGCCCGCTCTTCTATTCCCTTTCTTCCTCCTCCTCTGGTAGCGAACTCCTGCGCCTGCGCTCAGCTTTGCCTCGGCAGGGCATGCGCACTGCGATGCCTACTGTGGGCACGGCATCAATGTAGCTACTGCGCATGTCCACCACCTTACAGCTGGGTTTGCAGTATCAGCGGGAATGCGCAGTAGCTATATTGATGCCATGCCCACAGTGGGCATCGCAGTGCGCATGCCCTGCCGAGGCAAAGCTGAGCGCAGGAGTTCGCTGCCAGAGGAGGAGGAAGAAGGGAATAGAAAGGCGGGCAGAGACAGAGACATCGGCGGGGATAAGAACTAAAGAGGCCGAGCAGCCTGGACTCCAAAGAACTTAACACCGCCACTGGGCACTTGTGAGCCCTCATTTATATATAAATAAAAGTCAGTTTTTGAAGCAGGTGAAGCACTGAAGAAGACAACAAAGGTATCATTTCATTCATCTACAGTGATGCTACAAAGCTATGTAATCGGTCTATTACGTCCAACTTTGTTGACAGACTCCCTTAAGGCCTATTGCACATGACCGTTTTTTTTCCGTTTACGTTCCGGTTTTTGCGTTCTGTATATAGTCTGTATATAGAACCATTAATTTCAATGGATCCACAAAAAAAAAAACGGAAGGTACTCTGTATGCCTTCTTTCATTCCGTTCAAAGATAGAACATGTCCTATCATTGTCCGCATAACGGACAAGGATAGTAGGGGCCAGCTGTTCCGTTCCGCAAAAAACGGAATGCACACGGACGTCATCCGTATTTTTGAGGACCGCAAAATACAGAAAAAACATCTGGTCGTGTGCAAGAGGCCTAAGGCATATACTCTTCATTAGTGTTGAGCTCGAATATTCGAATCACGAGAATCATTCGAGAATTCACAAATATTTATGATATAGTGCTATATATTCGTATTTGTGAATAGTGTTGAGCGTGAATATTCTAATCATGAGTTTATCGCGAATTTATCGCGAATATCGGCACTTAGCAACATCCCTAGCTACCAATAAGAAAGTTGCCTACCCCTTAGTGTTGATCGTGAATATTGTTATCGCTAATTTTTATAAAAAAATTAATATATTACAAATATATTACATTGCCGATTTTCGCAATCAAGTAAATAATGACTGGAGATCACAAATTCTTGAATTCGCAAATTTATGGCGAATATTTGGCCAAAAATTTGCTAAATATTGCGAATTCGAATATTGCCTATGTCGCTCATCACTACTCTTCATAGGTATACATTTTTCATTTGCGCTATTTATTTTGCACTGTAAGCAAAATAAGGGTTTTTAATTGCAATTTGCTTCTTTTTCTACTGTTTTTCTGGTTTTATCCTTCATTATACTGTTTTTGACACACACACTCCATTTTATTTGACTTTGAATAGAGATGAGCGAATTTCATATTTTGAAATTCGTTCACACTTCGTTTGTTGTTAAAAGGGGACCATAATGGACCATAATGCAATTCTATGATGGAATACATAACGGAATGCCTTTAGAGGCTTTCCGTTATTCATTCCATTATTCATTCTGTCATAATAGAAGTCTATGGGCTGCAAAACGGATCAGTCCCATTTCCGTTATGCAGAGGAGTCCTCTGCATTCCGTCATAGAATTGTGTCCGTGGTAACGAAATCCATAACGGAGTTCACCTTTTACCAACAAACTAAGTGTGAACGAATTTCATAAGCGGAAATTCACTCATCTCTAACTCTGAACCATTGTTACAATTCTTTCAGTTGAACCTGTGATGTTGGACCAAGGACACACTCTTGAAAGCGGCACATGAAATGCTGTCCATTCTTTCATTCATGACAACAGACACAGTACGGTACATATATATATATCTAAGGGTGGCCATACATATTCAATAGCAATAGGTGTCGGCTGAACGATCGTTTGACCGACAACTGTGTCTTCAGACTCCCTCACAGATCACTTATAGATATACACGTTCGGGTTGGTCGAGTGAGAACGCTGCTGCCAGACACTTTTGATGGTGGCTTATCTCGCTTGATATCATCTGTTGTTCCTGCTGGGTTTGGCCGACAATACACTAAAGTGTGTGGGTGGGGGCCTTAAGGCTGCATTCATATCACAGTTTTGTCCCATGTTTAACATATATACGTGGTATAACATATAATGGCATCCTTTACCTTAGGGAAAAAAAAAGTAAACACTTATCGTATACTTTTTTTCCTTGACACCTTGGGATGAAAAAGCGGAGTATACCATACTTTTCTATCTTTTTTCCTCTGATATGGGACAAAATAGACATGGTAAATGTGATGGATAACAAAAGGTAACATTCAGATGTGGACAATAAATAAAAAGAGAAACAACAAGGAGAATAACAGGAAAAAATAAATAAAATATTTCTTACTTGTAGAAATAAAATCCTGTTTCCTGGAAACATGCTAGGATTTTGTATCCCAGCAGAAGCATAAATGTTGGTGAAGATCAGATACAGGCAGAAAAAGACGTCTGTGTCTGGTATAAATATAAATTGGCAGTTATTGAAACCCACCGGTCTCACTATAACTGTATTTCACACTAGACTGAATGGTCCCTAAGGCATTCTCTTTGTATACAAACATGTAAACATTTCTGTATTCTGACAGATAGATCCTGTTTCTGCAGATGGCAGGAAATAGATCAGAATAACAGCCTACTTACAGAACAATTCTGTTTTCTGCTAGAAGCATTTAATTCCATCACATTGATGTATACAATCAGCCACATGGACACTTTCTGTTTAAAACTATTTGCAAACGCGGAATTACCTTTTTGGTAAAACAGTTCATATCCTAAAGGCGACCCTACATACGGTAAGCAATTTCTCTTCTGTTTAAAGGCGTTTTATGGTACTAAGGTTAGTCTGTGAATGTTGTCCTTTTGGATGACAAGCCATAAGTTCAAACAACAAATCGCCAATCGATCACTACTTTAATCTATGGCCTAGTCTGAAGTTCCATTAATGGGAAATACAGATCTATTTTTTATTTTTTTTGGCATGAATAACTTTCCAACAACAGATGCGATATCTGCAATTTTTTATTAGTGTATTGTTAAGGTAATGTGCTGCATTTAATGTAATTTAATATGCTGCTATGTAACACACTCATTGTGTTCCAGCATTAGTCAGGCATGGCCACAGTTAACTATTCTGGTCCAGCCTTCTCTGAAGCTCAGGGTGAGGGCTGGCCCAGTGGCCCTTTCCCCTGGCCTCAATAGAAATAGAAAATGCTAGTGTTCTAAGAGTAGGCAGCTGTGAGGACAGGCCTGGAGGAAAATAGGGAGCAGTCTGCAGGCCCGCTTTTCCTCAGGCATTCAGTTACAAGATTTCAAAGACTAACAGTTCCCTGTGTGACCTCTGCCACTTCTACAGAGAAAGATGATTAAGGAAAATGTTATGACTACAGCATGAGAGTCAACAAAGTAACCAGCGTGAAACATTACAGACTTTGCTGCTCCAACTGGAACACAAGTTAAGGCACTCTACGCAACCCAAGTCAGCAATTTCTTAGTCATCAAGGTGATCAGCATACAGCATTCATAGACCTGGCTGCAGTAAAGGAATAATGCGTTCAGACACCCTGCACACTTCAGCCGGTCATTTATATGAACAGCACGTCCCCATGCAAATTCCGGACATTGTGAAAAATTGCAGTTGTTAGCCAGAAATCCTGATGCTAGAGACTGTAGCAAGAGAATGAGTAATCTAAGGGACATAACTTCCAACTACATGCTTAACTCATGCTTGGACATCTGTGTGGAATTTGCACTGTGTACAGATAAATGCTGGATATATTACAACTCCAATTTGATCCATAGTAAAAAGAGACTTTGGTTAAGGTCAAACTGGCCTGGTTACATTTCATTACATTCAAGCCCTGCCTTGCAACCACTTGGACATTCAAGGCATCCATGTGCTGTCCAGATTTTTTGCAGACCCAAAGTACAGTAGTGTCCATGTGGCTTTAGGATAATAAACCCCCTGCCATATGGTTTTATGACATTAAAGGGAGTGCACAGTCATATCCTTCCTCAAGAAGGAAATAAGAGCATCCCAATAGGAATAAAAAAAACATGGGAGGATGCATGCCGACACTAGGTTTCTGAAGCTTTGCTCGGCAGTGTCCACTATCCTTGTTGCCAGGAGTGAACTGGGAATTTAAAATGGCCCTGGAAAAAAACTAAAAGTGGCTCCATATTGTAGGTGTAGTATCCCAGAGTGGCACTACCATTCCTACACTCTGCTACTGTCTTTAATGTCTAACAATAATGTCATCTTTGTATTTATTCCAGATCCTTTACCCTGTGCATTCCTATTATTGCTATGTAACTGTTATTTGTTGTATTTTATGTAATGTGCCTGGTTTTCCAGCAGATGGCAGTGTGTATCTGGCAGAGTGAGAGAGATATATTTAGATAGAATGGAACTTACCATTCCATTCCCCCCATGTTGGGCAGAAGTGGGTTAGTCTTAACAAGGGAGGGGCTGCAGGAAGATATAGTCAGTCTTAGTGGATGCTAGTGTGGGAAGCAGACATGTCAAGATGTAGCAGCGAAGGGAAGGCCCTCCTCCTGCAGCAGGAGTCTCTTCAGAGGGAAGCAGCTCATAGAGCACCATGACTCCTTATAGATTTACACTTAGAGTGTCACAAGGGGGTCAAAAGCCAAAGGTACCCCACTCCAAAAATACCAGAATCGCTGCAGAGTCCGGCTACCAGACTAAAACCGAGTTTAACCAATAAGCATATATGAAGTTAAATAGTAAGAAAATAATATAATCACACAATAGACTTAATTGAATAATTAATTTTATTATCTTAACAAATAATTCTAAACATGATTAGCAAGCACAAAAATTAAAAATAGTTAAAAAAATCAATGATGGTGTTCTGACAACAAAGATGATAAAGTGCAAGTGCATAGATAAATAGGTGGCAGTATGGCCACGGCACAACCCATATAGCCATGAAGATAACTGCTTATACAGAGGCAACATACATAACTCAATTCACATGCAACCAAATAGTAAATTAACAGAATAAATAAGTAAAAATCAGCAATCATGCCAACCAGAAATAAGTAATACCGTACTGAGTCATGCCACCACCATTCCCCAAGCCAAGTTTAGCACAGCAGAGAAGGAGAATGTAGAATATTCTACATAAGTTTGCCTGACAGTCATCCCAAAACCTGCTGGAACCAAGAGAAAGATCACTTCTTGTATGGATGCAAGTTTATTCAAGTAAAGCTGTTAAACTTTCCCCGAGTCTGGGATCAACTTATTCACCACCTCCTACAACTCTCCAAATTATTGCTCTGGAGCCTACCTAAGACGGTATCTAGGTAGGAGCACCGTGACACACAGAAACTATTAAGGCCGCACCAAACCCACTCGGCATTACTAAAAACTTGGGACACCATCGGCACTGGGGGTGGCGAGTTCCATAGGCAGGTCCAAATTGACAAGGCAGGGCAACACAAGTAGGCATTTACAACATAAGTCCAGCAGAAACAAATACCAGAGTACATCACAAAAAGCTGCCTTTCCACTGCCGTATTCAACAGTATCACCATCCTAAGGATAGTGATACAGTTGAATTCAGGAGGTCACCTGTGGCCGCTGGTAGCATTAATCTATGCTGAGAGCATCAGATTGTTATGTACTTGGGAGCCCTGTGGTGTCTATGGCCAATCTGTCCCTGCCTGTTACTTCTTTTCCATTGTGATACAGTTTGCAGCAGTTTATTTCAGGACATTACTTAATTACATTCAATGAAGATAGTTTACAGAATAATTAAAAATATGCTGATCTGGACATTAAAACAAAGGTTTCCACCATAAATCACATTTTCTGTTCCTGCTGTCATCATTTCTCAAGTACAAAGTAACCTAACTTGTTTTAAATTTACCTCACTTCTAGTTTTGGGTGTAGTATTTTTATTCTCAGCACATTACATATTTGGAAAGATGCCCATTCTTCATTAAAGAAAGAGTTATTATGACTCTTCATGATTTGATGTATTCTTTAAAATAAATCACCTCCTACTGTCTCCTTCCTCCTTCCCTTATACACTGAATGCCCTTGTGGGCAAGGTGCCCTTGTGTAGACCCCCTTTATCAATGGATCAATTAATGCATTTCAATGAATTATCTATAAAAATTCCTAAAGTTATTAAAACCAGCAATAATCAAACTTACAAGTTGATTGTTATCCGTCATAAACAGTGGTACAACATTGGCTGTACTTCACTGCTGTTAAAAATTGAGTTGTTCACAACTACATGTGTAGTTATACTACGTACTACATACCATGAATGTTACCACTGTCCCAGTATATTGGGATTTACTTCTATGTGTATGAGCTGAGAACTGTTGCACAACCCATTGTATGTGTTAAACATAACTACTGTAACTACTCATGTTATGAATTACTAGCAGTTTGCAATGAAGGACCAGCTGGGTGTTACAGCTAGGGGTGTGTCCCTGCACAGTCTTACACTGGCTTAACTGATTTGATAATACCAGATTGTGTAGGGACACACCCCCAACTAAACAAAAACTATCTAGACTTTTAATGCAAACTGCTAGTAATTCATTCATAACTTCTAGCAGGAATAATAAAGGAATAAGACATCATAGGGCCATAAGACTAGATGCTCCAGAATTGGTATTGCATAGGGAATGCAAGAAGTTATTAAAAGTGACATGTCAGGGGGCGTGGCTTGGCCGCCAACTGCAATGGCTGCTTGAGGAGAGAGCTCCCGCTCACCAGCGACTTAACTACAGCATAATTGGCATCGGAGACCCGACATCTCACAATCTGCAAGTCCCCTACCACTTCTATCAACATGGGGAAGGCAAAGAAGGTGCTGACTAAAATCGGAGGCGACAGTTTGGAGAAATATTTTGAGAGGGGCGAAGCCCAAGATGGCGCCCGGAGCCCGGATGGAGAAACACCTATCCCGCCACAACGGGACCCGCAGTCCGGGAGCGCATCACCGTCCCCACCTCACCTCCCGATGGACTTTCTTACCCAAGATGAGCCGTCCTTACCACCGACACCGGAGGAGTATAAGCTACTCGCGGCCGCAGGGCGGCAAAATCAAGATGGCGACATGCTGCAGCAGGATACTGGGTCCGGACTTCATGCAGCCCTGGGAGTTGGCCCGCGATCCACAGCAGAGGTATGTGGGATCCCAGTTAGGGAACCAGTGCAAGTATCCGTCCCAGCCTGTGACCAGAAAGACGGAGACATGTTTGCTGATTTCCCCACCTCACAACAGCCGGCCTCCGAGCTCACCCTTAAACGCATGCTGCAGGCCCTTAAATCCTCCCTCTGTCAAGACCTGAACGCGTTACTCCTGCCACTTTCTAAGAAATTGCAAACAGTGGAAGATAGAATGTCTCATGTGGAAGTAAAGATGGGGGAGTTTGCTGAATCCCAAAATGCTGTTATTGATGCTCATAATGAACTATCAGATAAGGTGGAAGCAGTTAAGCGCAAACTTGCGGATCTAGAGGACCGCTCCCGCCGGAACAATGTTAAATTCCGCGGGATTCCTGAAGAAGTAAGCGGCAGTGAGCTGCCTTCCTATATACAGAAGCTTTTCCGCACTCTTCTGCCCCACTTGTCGCAGCAGGATATAATGATTGATAGGGCCCACAGGGTCCCAAAGCCAAAACACCTGGGGCCGGATATTCACTTGACCAATTGTATGTTGACTCGGTCTTCACCACATTTGAACATATACACATTAGATATGGCCTTCCTAACTCGGAATTTTTATCCTATCTACGTATTAGGCACTGTTTAGATACTCTTCATAAAACTGATATAAGAGTCCATGATGGTATTCTGGCTCAGTTCTGTTCCCACAAACGGTCATCAGTTAACTATACCAGGCTGATCTATGACTTTATTGGGGACAAAGATAAATTTGTTAAACTGCAACCAATGGTGTGCTGGGAGCGGGAATTAGGACAAGAGTTTCCGATTCATGATTGGGCTACTGCATCGAAATTTGCAGCCTCTGCCTTTAAATGTGTAACGCATTCTGAGGCGGCTGTTAAAACGTTGCTCCGCTGGTACTACACTCCTGACAGACTAAGCCGCATGTACCCTGGCACGTCGGCTTGTTGTTGGAGGGAGTGTGGCGCCACAGGCACCCTATACCATATTCTGTGGTCTTGCCCAAAATTGCTTAGTTATTGGACACGCATGTTCGACATAATCTCTCAGGTTCTACATATCCGAATTTCGCCTTCTCCAGGACTAGCCTTATTATTTATGGGTATTGACTCCTTTTCTTACGCTGCTAAGAGACTGACAGGCTTGATCCTTATCCACTCGAAACTGGTTGTCACTAGGCATTGGAAGTCTCCTGACCCTCCGGCCTGTGAGGAGGTTATTGCTGCAATAAATCTGACATATCGGTACGAGCGCCGCTTACCGGCCGCTCTTATTAATATCTCACTTAGAGATAAGACTTGGGACCCTTGGCTAAACAGCTCCTTTTATACTACATAGACCGGGTACTGTGAGTTGCTCCTAACCTGTGCCCACCTAGACAGGGCAAGCCCCCCCCCCCCCCTGCTCCTGCCACTGCCAAGTTATGGTTATTGCTGTTTTGTTTTATTATTATTTCACTTCTTTCTTTTTTTTCTTTTTGATACTGCTTGCCGGATTACCTATACCCTGCTGATCGCAATTGTTGCCATCCACTCACTGGTCAAATCCGCAGTGGGGGAGGCAAACACGATTCATACTGGCGATGCCAGGTTGGCAGCATCCGAGCGGATGCCCTGGTACTGCCTAGGCCTTAATATTGTGCTACTGAAGGGTACTTTCCTGTTACTTACCTGCTGTGATTGTGCCTTCCGTTGCTGCCCATTACACGTCTGTTTGTTGTCAATCGCTTCAACACGAGCCATTGTAGTGTATCATCTGTGTTCTGGCGGCTGCGTCTGCACCATCCTGATTACCTGCATTTTTGTCTGTTCCAAAAAAACCTTAATAATAACTGATTATACTTAAAAAGTGACATGTCAGGAAAGGTCACAGGTCCCCTTTAAATGGAAGGGTTAAAGGGATTCTCCAGGATTCTGATATTTATAGCCTGTCCTTAGTATAGGTCATCAGCATCAGATTGGCATGGGCCTGCTCCCTGACGCTTCATTAGGATAGGAGAGTGGAACAGTTATTCCCTATCCAGTGGAAAGGGGGAAAATCTTTAAAGGGGTTATCCAATGTGGACATTTGTGATATATCCACAGAAAATGCCATCAGTGTTTTATAATTATGGGTCTCAACTCTGCAGCTCTGAGACCCACTCCTATCTTAAGAACAGGCCCGTCGTGCACTGCTGGGTATGAAGAGGAAGCCACACATGCATGGCTCTCTTCATTAACTTCTATGGGAGTTCCACAAGTAGTATGAGAGCTCGGCTACACATTTTCTGTGACACACTCTGGTTCTTGAGATTGCTGCAGGCCCAAGAAGTGGGATCCACACCTATTGAACATTTATGACATTATTTCGTGGATATGCCACAATTGTCTAAATGAGACAAGTCCTTTCACTTCTTTTCATTTTCATTATATATATATATATATCGATCTTATGGCAACTTTGGCATGGGACTGGATAGACTGCATCTATTTTCAAAGCTGTTGTCTTAGGTAGTTCAATTTCCTGTCTAGAAGACCACCTATCTGTATTATACTAATCAGTAGTGCTGATGTAACACTGATGCAGTTTCATCTGTAATACATTTGTTTTGTGGATACTTATTATGGACCTTTACCAACACACTTGTCTGATAAGGCCTAGGATTGACTTATTAGAGTCAATAAAACATGTGGTCCAGCAGTCCTGGTGTGAAAGCAGATTCAGCACACCACAGGAAACAGGTATACTGTAGCATTAGTATTCCGTATTATACAGTTTCAGTGTCAATAAACTAAATCTAGAGCTAAAAACTTCAGAGCAAAAATTTAGGAAACACTTTTGTATTTTTTGTAACTTGGGCATATACTGAATTACAATGTCAGCACAAAACCATTTATACAAGAACTGCCAAGTGATTCTTCTGATAAAGAGTACACCAGAGAATTCATAACACGCCTCTATGCAGTATAAGCCCTGAGATAAGTCTTGTAGCTTCATGAAATAAATATTAGTCTTGTTGGAACAAATCTAAAATAGGGAGTTGAAAATATATAGTGGAGAAGACAATGGAATAGTAATGTTTCCGTAATTCTTTGAAGTTCTATAGATATAAACTAATAGAGTTAACACAAAGTTATAAGCATTATGCCCAATGATCTCGTACTTTAAGAGTTTGGGGATCTCCTTTTAATAAAATAAATCTGATCAGCATAAAACCTATATTTGGGACTTGAATAATCCCTAAAATCTAAAGAAAAAGGAAATAAAATATTAAATAATTGAGTAGTAAAATTAATAATAACAATAAAAGACAGAGAGAAAGAGGGAGAGGTGTGTCAGTTACAAAATAGTAGTAGTAATAATAATAATAATAATGGAAAAGAGAATTATTTTGTGAATAAATACTAATTTAAGAATACAGTGAAACCCCTCCAAAAGACCACCTCTTTGAAAAGACCACCCCCTCAACCAAATATTTCTTATGACAGATTTTCATTTCTGCCATATATTATGCATACTTACCATTTTCTTTGAGAATATCACCCTCCTAGAAGACATTTTAGTGTATTGGGCTAGGTCACCTAAAAGAAGTTTTACTGAACTTAGATTATAGCCTGCCCCTTTAGAGGAATCTGAAATCTTGGACTTGACCACTCACAGAAGATATCTTGTTGCCTGTCACCATATTCACATACTGCCTGTAGTGCAGTGGTAGGGAAAACTATAAGATTTTTAAATATTTTCAACAATATGAAGCAATGCTCTGCTAAATATAACACCTTTTCAGTACCTTATTTTCTGATTACATACATAAGGTGATATATATAATATTTTTTAGATATTACCAAACATATTTATATCAGTGGGGAATAGAAAACAGATGGTCTGGGAAGAGCAATAATAAAAAAAAATTGTATAGTGCTGGCTGCAAAAGGATTTTACAGTAATTAGACGTTAGCTGTAGGACTACAGTATATCTTACTATGCTAATTGAAATAGAGGAACTCATAATAAAAGACCCTGATTTCCCAATTTCATTTTTAAGTCTTATCACTAGGGAATCTCAAGAAAACACAAGAAAAAGAGTATGTTACAGTTTTAAAAACAGCCTCATGTAAATCTGTTTAATGCAGCAAACTACTTTATCTTTAACAGAACATGGTACACCTTAAGGCTACATGCACACGACAGTGAAAAACCGACATGTGATGTACATTTTTTTAACGACCATCACACGTCCGTTTTAGGATCTATGGTAGTCTATGAGGTTATTCACGTGGCAGTTTCTTTTTACCATGTTTTCTTGAACATGTTCTATCTTGTCCATTTTTCACAGACTGACAACCCCCATACAATTCAATGGGTCCGTTTTTATTTTATTTCTCAGAAAGGCATCAGTGAAAAAAAAACGTCTGTTAAAAAGGGGCAGTTTATCCGTCATGTGCATGAAGCCTTAATATACTCTTAGGCAATGTCTGATTGGGGTGCACGGGCTCCACCCTTCAAGATGACCTGTAAATAGTAAATCATTGTCTTCCACATGAAGTGACCATTCTGGAGCATTTATTATTTTATAGACTCTGTGTAGTACCATTCCTCTATCATTTCTTGTAGATTGTAAGCCCTCGTGGGCAGGGTCCTCTCTCCTTCTGTACCTGTAATAATAATAATATTAATTTCTGATAGAAGATTATGATTGAAATACCATCTGGGTGTTACCTGTGGAGTAGGCATCTCTACACAGTCTGACACTTTCCAATCAGTGCTGCCCTTCTCCATTGGCTAGAGAGACATAGTTATATATTTCTATGAATTTAGAAGTAGAGATGAATGAATTAAAGGTGAGTGAGATCTTTCATCCACTACATTATAAGATCAATACAACAGCACTGAAAGGAGGAAGAGAACAAGAAAGCTGGTGAGCATATCTGTCTACCCAGGGGCGTAGCTAGAAATGCCTGGGCCCCACAGCAAATTTTTGTATTGGGCCCCCCCTACCCACGCGTTTCGCTCTCCCTCTATAATGTGCCAGCCATATAGCCCCCCTATAATGTGCCAGTAGTCAGCCATATAGCCCCCCCAGCCCCCCTATAATGTGCCAGTAGCCAGCCATATAACCCCCCTATAATGTGCCAGTAGTCAGCCATATAACCCCTCCTATAATGTGCCAGTAGTCAGCCATATAACCCCCCCTATAATGTGCCAGTAGTCAGCCATATAAACCCACCCTATAATGTGCCAGTAGCCAGCCATATAGCACCAGATGCCCCCATAGTGCACCTCTCCCCATAGTGCCCCCTATAATGTGCCAATATCAAGTGCCTCTGTCTTCCCCCATCCCAATATCATAGTGCCATCCTCTCCCCCTGCCCCCTAATGTGTGTGCTGTGGGGAGTCGCTCTGGTAGACAGCGGTGCGGGTGCAGTTTAGAGGCAAAACAAGGAGTCCAGATTGTGCAACAAACAGTGTTTTATTCACACTTGCACACAAAATGAAAAACAGTCTCTTGGTGACAGTTCACACACAACGGAAATAACGTAGCCAAACAAAAACAGTCCAACACAGGTTCAGTCACCTGGGAGGTGTAGGTGCAGGTTCGCACCACGCTGTCGGCCCAGCCGCAGGAGAATCCAGCTTCAGGTAGCCAGGAACAAAATACCTCCTTGCTGAGCTCTTTCCTCCTGGACAGAGAACTCCCAGCCCTGTTAGCAGCTCCAGGATAATCACACTCCCCAGACACAGCTGCTGGCTGCGTTTTATATCAGCCCAAAACATGGACTGGACCGTGGGGAGCAGCCACCCACCCTACTCTTTAGCTGCTCCCAGTAAGAGCCGGCCCGGATCGGCTTTGCAGCCATGCTATTTAACAAAGCCAAACAGCACTAGCTGCTGCAGACAAAAACCCGGCTCTCACCTCACCGAGGCCAGCAACCTCGGTGACACGTACCTGCCATCACATATGACACCTTGCACCTTACCACATACCCCCCTTTGTTTCAGCCCTGAGGGGTGAACACACGTGAAGGCAGTGGACGGGACAGGGCATCTGCGTTGCCCTGCAAGCGGCCTGCCCTGTGTTCCACGGAAAACTTGAAATTTTGAAGAGATAGGAACCACCTGGTGACCCGAGCATTCCTCTCCTTGGCCTGACTCATCCCATTTGAGGGGAATGGTCGGTCACCAGACGGAACCTCCTCCCTAACAGGTAGTAGCGGAGAGATTCGAGTGCCCACTTGATAGCCAGGCACTCCCTCTCCACTATACTATACCTGGACTCGGCGGGACTGAGCTTACGGCTCAGGAAGACAACGGGATGTTCTTCCCCGTTGACCTCCTGCGACAGTACCGCACCGAGGCCTACCTCCAGGCGTCGGTCTGTACGACAAACTCCTTGTTGAAGTCGGGTGTCACCAAAACCGGGGACCCACACAGGGCCGACTTCAGCGCGGAGAAAGCCTCCTCCGCCTTCTCACTCCAGCTAACCCTCCCAGACTTTCGCCCCTTCAACAGGTCTGTCAATGGCGCTGCTATTGTGGCAAAGTGGGGCACAAACCTCATGTAGTAACCTACAATCCCCAGGAACGACTTTACCTGCCTGGTGGTGACCGGTCGGGGCCAGTTACGAATGGCCTCTACCTTAGTTACCTGAGGTTTGATGACTCCCAGCCCAATTACATATCCCAGATATTTTGTCTCCTCTAACCCTATGGAGCACTTCTTTGGGTTAGCGGTCAGTCCGGCTTTCCTCAGGGCATCCACTACCGCCTGCACCTTGGGTAAATGGCTTTCCCAGTCGGTGCTGTGGATGACTACATCATCCAAGTAGGCCGAGGCGTACCGACGATGTGGTCGCAGCACTATGTCCATTAACCTTTGGAAAGTGGCGGGGCGCCATGCAGGCCAAAGGGTAACACCTTGTAGTGATACAGGCCCTGCGGGTAACAAATGCGGTTTTTCCTTAGCCGACTCCGTTAAGGGTACCTGCCAGTACCCTTTAGTGAGGTCCAGCACAGAAAAATAACGGGCTTGTCCTAAACTTTCAACCAGCTCGTCTACTCGGGGCATGGGATACGCGTCAAACTTGGATACTTCATTTAACTTGCGAAAGTCGTTGCAGAACCGCAGCGTCCCATCCGGCTTAGGTATTAGGACTATGGGACTGGCCCACTCACTTTTCGACTCCTCAATGACCTCGAGCTTCAACATTAACTGTACTTCCTCCGCGATGGCCCGTCGCCGAGCCTCGGGTACCCGGTATGGTTTTAACCGGATCTTGGCCTGAGGCTCAGTGGCGATGTCATGTTGGATGAGAGACGTGCGGCCAGGAGGTCCGAGAACACATCCGTGTTCCGACTGATGAACTCCCTGACTTCCTGAACTTGTTTGGAAGACAGGCTGTCTGCAATTTTACCGTGGTTACTGCTTCACAGGCCTCGAACTGTGGGGCTGGACCCTTTTCACCTAGAAGCCCTGGCCGGGGCTGTGGTCGTCGGCTGTGTCCCTATCTTTCCACGGCTTAAGTAAATTCACGTGGTACACCTGCTCCGGCTTGCGCCGCCTGGCTGGTGTACTTTGTAATTACTTCCCCTACCTTCTCGATCACCTCATAGGGGCCCTGCCACCTAGCTAGGAATTTGCTGTCAGGGTGGGTACCAGAACCAAAACCCGATCTCCCGGATTGAAGTCCCGTACCCGAGCCTGACGATTGTACACCCTACTCTGGGCTTGTTGCGCTGCCTCCATATGCTCCCGGACCAAGGGCAACACCCTTTCCATCCGGTCCTGCATTTGGGCGACATACTCAATGACACTTTTGTGGGGGACAGGCTGTTGTTCCCACGCTTCCTTGGCGATATCCAACAGGCCCCGAGGGTGTCTGCCATAAAGCAGTTCGAAGGGCGAGAACCCAGTAGAGGCCTGGGGCACCTCTCGCACTGCGAACATGAGATAGGGCAGAAGCAGATCCCAGTCCTTCCCATCTCTAGACACCACCCTCTTTAACATATTTTTTAGAGTTTGGTTAAACCTCTCCCACAAGACCGTCTGTTTGCGGATGGTAAGCGGACGTCCGTAACTGCTTTATACGCAACAATTTACACAGTTCCCTCATTACTTTGGACATAAAAGGGGTCCCTTGGTCTGTCAGAACCTCTTTTGGCAGGCCCACACGGAAAACATCTCCATTAACTCTTTGGCAATGAGCTTAGCTGAGGTATGTCGCAGAGGCACCGCCTCCGGATACCGAGTGGCATAGTCGAGAACTACCAGAATGTGTTGGTGGCCCCTGGCAGACTTTGGTACAGGCCCAATTAAATCCATCGCGATTCGCTCAAGCGGTACTTCAATAATTGGCAGAGGTACCAGGGGACTACGGAAATGTGGCTGGGGGCTAGTTATCTGACAGGTCGGACAGGACTTACAATAATTCTCTACCTCCTTGAACACACTGGGCCAATAAAATCGCTGCAGTATGCGGTCCTGGGTTTTCTGCCACCCCAGGTGTCCCCCAAGAACATGTTGGTGGGCAAGCTCCATGACAAGCTTGCGATACGCTGTGGGCACCACCAACTGTTCAACAGGTTCGCCTCGGTTTGGTTCACCCGATACAACATATCCTGCAGAACAATAAACCGTGGGAACATTAATTCAGCCCCTGGTTTCTGGGGTTTCCCATCAATTTCCAGCACATTCTCCCAGGCCCTGGTTAGGGTTTGGTCCCGGTGTTGTGCGGTCCCAAAATTTTCCCGGAGACATTGAGGTCTGCCAACTCAGGTCCCGGTGGCAAGTCCTCCGTGTCTCCCACCATTACACTCAGTGGGGTTGTCTCCCCCTCTACCGCTGGAGCAGTGGTCACCCCTACCGCCCGGCCCTTCAGACTCGGGCTCCCAGGGTTCTGGCCTTCCAGCGGTATCAGGCCACTCTACTAGGGTCACCCCTGTCTCGGGTCCCTCAGATACCTTTATTGCCGGCCACAGCGCCGGAAAACCGAGGAAGTCCCTCCCAAGTATTAGTTCGTGTGGGAGTTTAGTAGCGACAGCCACCTCGTGGGTCCACCTACCAGCCGCTGTGGACAAAGTCACTAGTGCAGTGGGATAGTCTTTCAGGTCTCCGTGGATGCACAGGACCCCGACTTTACGGCCAGTATACTCCATGAGGCCGTACAAGTGCAGCCCTTACCAGGGAGACTAAACTCCCGGAGTCCAGCAGAGCCACCGCCAGAGAGTCTCCCACCTCTACCTGACACAGGTGGTTATGGTCCTGCACCTCACGGGTGCCAGTTGCGCACAGCTTCCGTGCATACAGGGAGTGACGACCCCGTGGTTCATATCCATCGGCTCATCCCGATGCGGACAGTCGGCCCTGATGTGGCCTGGCTCCTGACACCTCCAGCATACCACGGGAGGCGGACTCGCAGGGGGTATATTCCGGGCAGGCCGCTCTGTCGCGGGACGTCGGAACTGGGGCAGAGGCCTCCGGGGTTTGACTGACCCCTTCCCATCAAGAGTCCCCTGCAGGTTTCTGGTGGCCTCGTAGCGCTCCACCAGGTCGACCATCTCCAGGGCATTGGTGGGCGATACCTGGCCGATCCAGTGCTGGAGGGGATAAGGCAGGGCCCTCCAAAAGATGTCCGCCAACAGTCGATCCAGCATGGCAGTGGGACTTAGTAGATCGGGCTGCAGCCACTTTTGCAGCCTGTGCAGCAGATCGTAGAACTGCGGCCTAGCGGGTTCAGTCGTTTTAAAGTCCCACTGGTGGACTCTTTGGGCGCGGACCAGTACGTTCACGCCCAGTCTCACTGCGCATGCCCGCATCCGACACCAAATGTGGGGAGTCGCTCTGGTAGACAGCGGTGCGGGTGCAGTTTAGAGGCAAAACAAGGAGTCCAGATTGTGCAACAAACAGTGTTTTATTCACACTTGCACACAAAATGAAAAACAGTCTCTTGGTGACAGTTCACACACAACGGAAATAACGTAGCCAAACAAAAACAGTCCAACACAGGTTCAGTCACCTGGGAGGTGTAGGTGCAGGTTCGCACCACGCTGTCGGCCCAGCCGCAGGAGAATCCAGCTTCAGGTAGCCAGGAACAAAATACCTCCTTGCTGAGCTCTTTCCTCCTGGACAGAGAACTCCCAGCCCTGTTAGCAGCTCCAGGATAATCACACTCCCCAGACACAGCTGCTGGCTGCGTTTTATATCCAGCCCAAAACATGGACTGGACCGTGGGGAGCAGCCACCCACCCTACTCTTTAGCTGCTCCCAGTAAGAGCCGGCCCGGATCGGCTTTGCAGCCATGCTATTTAACAAAGCCAAACAGCACTAGCTGCTGCAGACAAAAACCCGGCTCTCACCTCACCGAGGCCAGCAACCTCGGTGACACGTACCTGCCATCACATATGACACCTTGCACCTTACCACAGTGCCAATATGAAGTGCCTATCTCTCCCCCCCCCCATTTGCCAATATCATAGTGCCAATAGCCCCCTCCTCCCCTGTGGCAGTAAAGTAAAAGTCCAGTATTTAAAAAAAAAAAAAAAAAAAAAAAACAACACATATACTTACCTCCATGTTAGGCAAGCCTAATTTATCCTGTCTTTCAGAAAAGTTTGTGAGGGGAATCGAACCTGTGACCATTAGGATGAAAGGCAAGATACTCATCCACAAGACCATATGAGCTGCATAGCCTGGTAGCTTAAAAAAAAATAAAAATAAGACCTCTAGATAAGGAGAACTTTGATAGTGTATCTATACACATTACAGCTGCCCCAACACACCAAGCTCTGCTACATATACAATGTGCTGGTGCAGCTGTAATGTGTATGGATACACTATCAAAGTTCTCCACATCTAGATCTTATATTTTAAGATCAAGCTTTTCTAAAAGAAAGAAAAAATAAGTTTTACATAGACAAGGGCGAGAGGACACTGCGATTCACTGTGTAATTAGCGATCGGGAGAGGAGTGAGGACACGTGCTGATTACCCAGGGGAGGAGAGGAGTGAGGACAACACGTGCTTGCCGGGCCCCCTGTAAGCCCGGGCCCCGAAGCAGCCGCTTCCCCGGTAGTTACGCCCCTGTGTCTACCACTGAATGCAGGAGAATTTCAGCCAGTGGAGAAATAGCACGGAGCACTACCAGAGAGGAAAATGTTATGTACCATACATAACATACCGTATGTACAGTATACTGTAATAAGTAGCAATCAATGGGGAGGTACAGGACTGGTTCTAGCTTTGTTAGAAGGAGGTTGTCATGTACCAGATTATGCATGATATTAATTTTTTGCATTAATCTTAAAATAACCTCTTTAATAAAAGTAAATTAATAAATTGTATGTGCCCCACATTGGTGTCACTGAAAATTACAACTCATCCAGCAAAAAACAAAAAAAAAACAACCTCATAAAGTTATGTAGAAAAAAATGAAAACGCTTTTTCTGTTGAAATGCTGTTGGAATGTGACGGCTGAAAAAGATTAAAAAAATAGCTTTGTTTAAAGGCCTAAAATTGGCTGGTCTTAAAGGGGTTAAAATAATTTTGTATTTATCCTTTAACCACATCTTTGTCGTTTTTTAATTAGACTTAATTTGACTGTTTGAAGTAACTAAGGATAAATATGTGGCATGCAAAGAAGACTGAACTACCAAATTCAACTGACAGCTACTGAGCTTGGCTTTAATTGACCATTATATGCATCAGCAGCAAGGTGTAAAATATTCTATATTCGTACCACATCAACAAGGAAATCCTTGACATTTTGAGGAGATAATGTATCTGCAAGATGTAAATGGTAATTGTCCAATGAGTCTATTAGCGTTAATGAGTAGTTTTGCTTCTCCGTCAGATTGCTCTATTATTAGGTCAGAGGTAGACAGGGCATCTGCAGTTATGTACAGTACAAGAAATGAATAACACTGAATTATTTATACTTGCCGTCTTGACTTTATTAGAAACAAGGAATTACAATCCCCTTTGGGCAACAAAACCAATTAAATGTAAGAGACAGACAATGAAATTATGTCAAATAATAGCTTTCCAATTCCTATAGGCTCTCATATAATGCATTTCACCGCTGTACGTGTCATATCTTCACTCTCAGAAACAGACCTATGAGGGCTGATGCCTTCTGAATACATTCAATTACAGGACTTGTGCCTCATCCTTGAACCTTGAAACATAATGGATTTGCAGGAGATACACATCTGTGTCCATGCTGCGTCCTTACACTAGAATTAACAATTAATCATATTTATAGGCCTGTTACCGTATCAATCTTACTTCATTATTAGAAGGAAGAAGGCAGAAATGAAATGGCTCCTAAATAACATCCATGAAACAACAGGAATGGCGATTTATAATGAGAAATAGACAACTGTTGAATGCTCATCCCTGTATTCATCATTTATAAGATTAATATTAAAGGGCTATTACCATTTAAACATTTATGGCATATAAACAGGATATGCCATATATGTCTGTTAGGTGTGAGTCCCACCTCTGGGACCTACTAATATCTCGAGAATGGAACTCTGTCTCATCCTATAATTATGTTAGTTAGGGCAGATGTTGGCCCCAAAAAAACATCAATACAAACTAGACTCACCCAATCCGGTCTTGGCTGTTTTCCATGCCTGGGATGCGTCAATTGTAGCTACATTTGTAGATCCAGGGCATTTACTCACCCGATTAGTGGACATCATTTCCCTATTAAGTTTCATCTTACATGTAACTCGTCCTTCGTTATCTATGTATTATCATGCCTGTGCCATTTATTGTATGTCGGTGAGACTGCTACTGACTTAAAAACCAGATTAAATAATCATCGTTACTCCATTAGAAAGCAACGTACTGATTTACCTGTCTCCCGACATTTTACACAATTAAAACATAAAGAGAGTGAATTACGTTGTTGGATCATTGACCAAATCCAGTTACCTAGGAGGGGTGGTGACCGGATATCCCTCCTAAAACAAAGGGAACTATATTGGATATATACCCTAAATACTTTACATTCACAGGGTATATAAAATGGATTGGCAGGTTTGCCCTGTTTTACCTGTGTTTTGTACTGCTACTGACTGTGTGCGGATTTTGAAAGAAGTGATGACTTCTTAATAACTCATCTTATTCTTTGTTTTATATTTTAGAAATATACACGAACTCACTAAACGGGAGAAGAACTGTTCAAGTAACGATACTGTTGTGTGAAAGAACATCCACACCTATGAAGACTTTAAAAAAATTAAACTTGCACTTTTTCTTTGGTTGTATTACTTTTATAGATATAAGGTAATATTGTATGGCTTGGTCCAAGGGTGTAGGGGGAGAGCCCCCCTGGCCACTTTACTTGTGAGTATTAACCCCTTAAGGACCGGGGGTTTTGGGATTTTTGCGTTTTTGTTTTGCGCTCCCTGCCTTCCAAAAGCCATAACATTTTTATATTTCCGCTCACATAGCCATATGATGGCTTGTTTTTTGCGGGACAAGTTGTACTTTTTAACGCTACCATTTATTTTTGCATGTGATGTAGTGGGAAACGGGAAAAAAATTCCAAATGGGATGAAATTGCAAAAAAAAAGCAATTTCACCACAGTTTTACGGGTTTTTAAATTACAACGTTCGATTTGCGATAAAACTGACTGGTTAATTTTATTCTTCAGGTCAGTACGAATCCGGCAATACCTAATATGTATAGTTTTTCTTGCGTTTTGATAGTGAAAAAAAATATTTAAAGTGGGAATTTTTTTTATTTTATTTTTTTGTCGCCATGTTTTGACCCCTATAACTTTTTTGTAATTATGCATACGGAGCAGTGTAGGGGCTCATTTTTTGCGGGGCAATCTGAACTTTTAATTGATACCATTATGGGGAGCGTATGATGTTTTGATCACTTTTTATTAATTTTTTTTTAGGAAATGAAGCGTCCAAAAATGGCGAATTAGCCATTTGGACGCTTTTTTTCCGTTTTTATGTTTACCGTATGGTGAATATTTTTTAATATTATTAAAGTATGGGCGTTTTCGCACATTGCGACACCCATTATGTGTAATTTTTTTATTTTTTTATTTATTTTATTTTCATTTTGGGGAAAGGGGGGTGATTTGAATTTTTATATTATTTTTATTTTATTTTTATTTTTTAAACTTTTTTTTTTTTTTTTTTACCACTTTCTTATAGTTCCCACAGGGAACTATAAGATGCAATCATCAGATTGTTATTCTCATATATTCCAATGCAATAGCATTGGAATATATGAGAAAATCGCATATTTCTATGGAGCCTATTACAGTCATAGGCTCCATAGGAATACTATGTAGTAACCTAGGTTTCATTCACAGAAACCTAGGCTACTACATGCATGCTCCGGCTCCCCCTTGTGGCCATTAGGGGAGCCGGAGCACAAACCGAAAGTGAAACTTTCGGTTTTTGCGCGATCAGATCAGGATTGACCACGGCATCTGAGGGGTTAAATGTCCGCGATCGGCATCGCTGCTGGTCACGGACATGAGCTGCGGGTGTCAGCTTGATGAATCAAGCGTTTACCCACAGCTCATGCGCCCGCAGGCGCCATCTTTAAAGTGCGGACGAAGGGCGTACATGTACGCCCTTCGTCCTTAAGAGGTTAATTGGGGTACTATATGGGGTGACAGCACTGACATGTTGGAACCTTATGTTCCCTGATATTGGGTGGTGAGTAGAGTTCGGAAGGGCTGGACTCCCATCCTTGATCTCACCCGTGGTAATTTTTTCCACATGTGGCCTTTTAAAAAAAAACAGCTATGCGACTTGCTATTCTTGTTAAAAATTGTAGTACAAGGGGGCCGCTAGCGCTGTTATCTGACGGCGTAGGCGCCCGGTATTACTGGGTATTGTTGCCCTTACCTAAGATGGCGGGCGGGTTATTCATATCCCAGTGCGCTTGCGCGCCGGTAATACAACCTTTGACTCAGTGATGCTATTCTTTTACATGCGCCGTGTGCGCATTAGGTACGCCAACCATAGGAGGTGGTTGTCAGCACACACTGGCAGGTGATCGGCGGGTTCTTCTCTCGTTTCTTACATATAAACACGTATGTACTTTTACACATATGCATCGATATATATTGATACACCTGTTTACTTATGTATTCATTTATATTCACATAGATTGGAACACAGTTTTTGAGTATGTATATGTTTTCACGGAGGCTCACATTGTTTGCAACTTTGTTGGTGCCTCCCACTCTGTGATTTTGTATGCAAATTGATCCGCCAATAGGATTTCACGTTGATTAACCAACCATGTATGTTTGAGCACTATATAAGTTTTCTGTCTCACTTATTTCACTGCTTGAGAAAGGCTCATTGTGAGCTGAAACATTGCCTTGTACCACCATGTGTGAATAAACCAAGTTTTTTATCTTCACGCTACTTTTGGGAGTGCAGTCCATTTTTTGGTCATATATTTTGGAACTAGCCCCTCCTAAGGACTTTGCACCCCGCACTTACACAACGGATGGTGCCATCTTCTATTTTGGATATATATATATACATATATATATATATATATATATATATATATATATATTGTGGTAAAGTGCACGGTAGAGGTATGGTGGGTGGGGTGGGGGGGGGTCGGGGGTTGTATCTCACCCGGTTGTTCAGTTTAGCTGGGTGAGATAATTGAAATCCAGATATGGTGCTGCATCAGCGAGGCATAGCTTGCTAGAGATCATTTAATTTAAAGTTGTAAGGGCTGGATTTCTTTGGACTGGGAGACAGGTTGGTAGTGGGAGTCTTCCAGTCCACACTCCTAATCCATTACAGGTTCTCTGACCCCGGGTGTGGCCAGCTGGGTAATTAAGGAGGGATAAAACAACCCTCTGTGTATGAGTCTGGGGGAGAGGAAGTGACCCTACAGAGAGGGAAGCCTGGGAGGCTTGTGTGGTCACAGCCAGATGGGCTGCTAGACCGTGCGGCTTAGAGAAGCCGGATCTCTCCCCTGGACTTATGTTTGGCAAGCTGACCTGCTAAGGGTTGGAGCCTGAGACCCTGTGTGTAAGCTATGCTTACAGGTGAGTCAGGGAGAAGAAATTTGTATTAGGTTGAGCCCAGACGGACAAGTGTTTATTTTGGTTTGGATTTATGTTTGTGCTGGTGCTAAAGTGCCAAAATAAAGCACCATTTGGACTTGAACTCCGTTGTCAGAGGAGAAGTCCGTGACCCCCTGAAAAAGAGCGATCCCTTAATATTATATATATATATATATATATACATTTTTTAGACTTGTTTATGAAAATGATTGGACCCAGTATCTCTAGCGTATGCTTACTAGTTTAGTGCTCTCTTTAAGAGAAACAAAATAACAGTATTGCAAGTTTGATACCTTTTAATGGGTAACAAAAATCGAAGCAATGATGTTACATAACGAGCTTTTAAGACCAGTCCCTTCATCAGGCATATTACAAGAATATATGAAGAAACATCAATATATATACAATAAAAATAGGAACATGTTGTAATGAATGGACATTTGAAAAGCAAGAGAATATCAAAAATCTTCACAATGAGTCCTTAATTATCTTACAGATAAGGGGTGTGAAAGTTTAATGATCTCTAAATTGATGTTATCTCAAAGACCTGGTGCACCCAGTATATCTATAGATCTTTAGATACTGGACAAATTCAGCAGTGTTATAAATTTGTAGTCCCAAATTGTTGTGTTGATCACGAATATTCGAATTGCGAATTTTATTTGCGAATATCGGCACTTAGCGAATTCGCGACTTCGCGAATATTTAGAATATCTCAAAATATATTCGTATTTGTGAATATTCATTTTCTTTTTAAATACCAGTCTATGCAAATTTTTATGCACATTGTATGCAAATGTTTTATGCAAATTTTCACAATCAAGAAAATAATGCCTGAAGATCAGGAATTTGCGAACTCGTGAATATATGGCAAATGTTCGGCCAAATATTCGCAAAATATCGCAAATTCGAATATTGCCCCTGCCGCTCATCACTACCATATTGTTCAGGTTCTTTAAGGTTTGAAATTACATACTTTGTACTCATACTTCTTCTTCCTCCAAACACGGCGAGTGGAGTTGATACCAAAAAGTTCTATTTTGCTGCAGAGGGACCTTGCGTGCCCTGCAGGATTTTAATCCATGACGGCATAGTGTGTTACTAATGTTAATTTTTGAGACTGTGGTCCCAGCTCTCTTCAGGTCATTGACCAGGTCCTCCCGTGTAGTTCTAGGCGGATTCTTGACCTTTCTCAGAATCATCCTTACCCCACGAGGCGAGATCTTGCATGGAGCCCCAGACCGAGGAAGATTGACAGTCATCTTGTGTTTCTTCCATTTTCTAATAATTGCGCCAACAGTGGCTGCCTTCTGACTAAGCTGCTTGCTTATTGTCCTATAACCCATCCCAGCCTTGTGCAGGTCTACAATTTTGTCCCTGGTGTCCTTAGATAGCTCTTTGGTCTTGGGCATGGTGGAGAGGTTGGAGTGTGATTGATTGAGTGAGTGGACAGGTGTCTTTTATACAGGTAACGAGTTCAAATAGGTGCAATTAATACAGGTAATGAGTGCAGAGTAGGAGGGCTTCTTAAAGAAAAACTAATAGGTCTGTGAGAAACAGAATTCTTGCTGGTTGATAGGTGATCATATGCTTATTTCATGCAATAAAATGCAAATTAAATATTTATTTATTTTTTTAGATTTTGCCTCTCACAGTTGAAGTGTACCTATAATAACAATTACAGACCTCTTCATTCTTTGTACCTGTGAAAACTTGCAAAATCGCCAGTGTATCAAATACTTATTTTCCCCACTATATGTTTGGGGTGGAAGCTGTCCCAATTTGAGTTATGTAGGCTGATCAATGGGTTTTTGATACAGGGATGTTTGTATTGAGCCATTTTGAAGTTTTATGGTGGTATCCAGAAAGCTGACTTCTGTATATGAATAGTTGATGGTCAGCTCATGTTCAGAGTCAGTCCAAATTATTAGCATGTCATCAATGAAACAGAAAGTAGGCCATGGGTTTTTTGGGACAGAATACCAAGAAATAAGTTTCCAGTTTTACCATGAAAAGATTTGCATATTGTGGTGCCATTTTACTGCCCATGGCGGTCCCAGTGCATTGCAAATATATCTCCTTGCCAAAAGAGAAATTATTGTGGGTGAGGATTGTGCCTTTAGGGAGACCTATGGTTGACAGTTTGTTCAATAAGTCAGTGGTGTCCTGTAGATAACTTGTTGTGTTCCTCAATAATGGTTTGAGGATGCCCATCTCCAACCTGAGATTTTTTCAGTGAGGCTTCCCACACCTGAAATGATTGGCCTCCCTGGATTACCTGGTTTATGTATTTTGGGAAGCCTGTAGAATACTCAAATCCTTGAATTCTCTGGTACCAAGTCAAGAAGTTGCGTAAATGCTTCAGTAAGACCTCTGATGACCTTTTTCAACTCTCTTAAATATTTTTGAGTTGGGTCTCCCTCCATTTTGATGTAGTATCATGTGTCTATGAGTTGTCACTGTGCTTCTTTTACATAGTCCAAAGTGTTCAAAAGGACTATAGTGCCACCTTTATCTACAGTTTTTATGGTGATTCCTTTGTGGTTTTTTAAGGTTTGAATCACCCCCCTTTCCAGTATGCTAAAATTGCTATTTACATTCTATCCTTTTGCCTTGAGATAGGCTGCCACCAGAAAAATCTGGAAGTGGCTTTCTCCACTCTCCCCCCTGACCAAACACCCACGCTCTGATGCACCTAATGTGTATGTGTAAGGGGTGACAGTAGGGAGTCTGGCTGTTCGCCAAACAATCATTTTAATGTCTATGACCAGATTTACATTCCTCCTTTGTACATTTGTAGGAAGCAAGAGGGTTGCATTTGAACAACTCACCCAGATTTTTATTATAATTAGAGATGAGCAAGTTTTTCAAAAATTTGATTGGGCGGAATTTAGATGTGGCGAGTTAAAAAACAGCTATTTCCAGCCTGCAGAGAGCCTTTATGGGGGTGTAGAACACTGTGCCTTGCAGTAACACGCATAGGGAGTCTGCTTTAGTAGTGAAACAATACTGTGAGTCAGTATGACAAGCACATGAAAGATGTCGCTCTTAGAATCACTGCATACTTCACTTATTTTGGCAGTCACGGGGCCAAAACTAACCAAATAACTCAAGTACCAACTCAGCCTTACAAGTAGATGTTAGCGTCAAGAAGAAGCGCACTCCTTTTACACCCTCGTCAGCTGATTCCACATAGATGTCTACAGAACCTTTTCTATTAAACGCTTATACAAGTAAAGCCCCCAAACAGAGGGGAGAGGGTGTCAGCAGTAAGTTTGTGTTGTTGTCACTGATTAATTTTCCCCATTCAATGATCCGTCAGAACAATGGATCCTGTATGTGGAGCATAGGCCTTCACTCGGTCAGCTTTTGCTCAATAATCCATCAGTATTGCTAAAGGCAAAAATAAACAGGAGTGGATCTAAAACAGAGATGACACATGAATGGAATATTTGCATGTCTTCTGTGTTTTCTACCCACTCCTGCTTTTGGCTACCAAATCATAAGCCAATTCTGATAGGACCATACATGCCTTAAAGCTGCACACAGACAGGATCCATTGTGCATCTCATTTTTCCTTCCTTCTGACAGATCAGAAGAAATGTCAAATGAATGATGATGTCAGCCAGGCCAAAAGCCAAAATAGTGGACAAGTCATCAAGTGGGGAGGGTGGAAACAGCATGAGAAGTCCACAGAGTTGACCTATGACACAGTGGTACGGTGAAAGCAGCATGACGAGACCACAGAGTGGCACAATGACAGGGTCTGAAGGTGTAAGCCGTATGAGGAATCCACTGAGTGGCACAATGACAGTCTGTAGGTGGCAGCAGCTGCAGCAGCAGCATGAGGAGAAGGACACTGAGTGGCAGAATAACCGAGTGAGGAGGTGGCAGCAGCATGAGGAGACCACAGAGCGGCACAATGACAGAGTCTGGAGGTGGCAGCAGCATGAGTAGGCCACCGAGTGGCACAATCACCAAGTCTGGAGGTGGCGGCAGCATGAGAACGCACAGTGGCACAATGGGAGAGTTTGAAGGTGTCAGCAGCATGAGTAGGTCACACAGTGGCACAATGACAGAGTCCAGAGGTGGCAGCAGCATAAGTAGGCCAAAGAGTGGCACAATGACAGAGTCTGGAGGTTTTGGAAGCAGCCTCATCAGGAAGAGGCCACAGAGTGGCACAATGACCAAGTGAGGAGGTGGTAGCATCAGGAGAAGGCCACAGAGTGGCACAATTACAGAGTCTGGAGCTGGCAGCAGCATTAGTAGGCCACAGAGTGGCACAAAGACAGAGTGTGGAGGTGGCAGCAGCATGAGTAGGCCACCAAGTGGCACAATGACCGAGTCTGTAGGTGACAGCAGCATGAGGAGACCATAGAGTTGCACAATAACAGAGTCTGGAGGTGGCAGTAGCATGAGTAGGCAACAGAGTGGCACAATGGCAGAGTGTGGAGGTATCAGCAGCAGCAGCATCAGGAGGAGGCCACAGAGTTGCACAATGACCGAATGAGGAGGTGGCAGCAGCATGAGGAGACCACAAAGTGGCACAATGACAGAGTCTGGAGGTGGCAGCAGCAGGAGTAGGCCACAGAGTGGCACAATGACAGAGTATGGAGCTGGCAGCAGTATGAGTAGGCCCCAGAGTGGCACAATGACAGAGTGTGGAGGTGTCGGCAGCAGCAGCATCAGGAGGAGGCCACAGAGTGGCACAATGACCGAGTCTGGAGTTGGCAGCAGCATGAGGAAGCCACAGAGTGGCACAATGACAGAGTGTGGAGGTGTCGGCAGCAGCAGTATCAGGAGGAGGCCACAGAGTAGCACAATCACCGAGTGAGGGGGTGGCAGCAGCATAAGGAGACCACAGTGCGGCACAATGACAGAGTGTGGAGGTAGCAGCAGCATGAATAGCCCACAGAGTGGCAGAATAACAGAGTGAGGAGGTGGCAGCAGCATGAGGGGACCACAGGTGGCACAATGACAGAGTCTGGAGTTGGCAACATCATGAGGAGGACACAGAGTGGCACAATGACAGAGTGTGGAGGTGGCAGCAGCATAAGTAGGCCACAGAGTGGCACAATGACCAAGCGAAGAAGTGGCAGCAGCATGAGAAGACCAGAGAGCGGCACAATTGCAGAGTCTGGAGGTTTCATCAGCATGAGTAGGCCACAGAGTGGCACAATGATAGAGTTTGGAGGTTCCAGTAGCATGAGTAGGCCACAGAGTGGCACAATGACAGAATCTGGAGGTGTCAGCAGCAGCAGCATCAGGAGGGGTCCACAGAGTGGCACAATGACCAAGTGAGGAGGTGGCAGCAGCATGATTAGGCCACAGAGTGGCACAATGACAGAGTCAGGAAGTGTCGGCAGCAGCAGCAGCATCAGGAGGAGGCCACAGAGTGGCACAATGACAGAGTGTGGAGGTGTCGGCAGCAGCAGCATAAGGAGGAGGCCACAGAGTGGCACAATGACAGAGTGTGGAGGTGTCGGCAGCAGCAGCATAAGGAGGAGGCCACAGAGTGGCACAATGACCGAGTGTAGAGGTGGCAGCAGCGTGAGGAAGCCACAGAATGGCGCAATCACAGAGTGTGGAGGTGGCATCAGTATGAGGAAGCCACAGAATGACACAATAACAGTGTCGATCGACCAAGATACTTCTGGGGGAACCTGCCTGGCATGAACAGGCCTCTAGTAGCTACAGATAATGAGAAGACTCAGCGTCAAGATAGCTTTGAGCCGGAAGAGTCGCGAAGTTCATCAAGATACATCACTAAAGATTTTACCACATATTACTGCAGCGCTGAATGCTGAATAAAATTTGTTTTTCCACCGAAATACGTCACAAAAGATTTTACCGCATATAACTTCAGCACTGAACGCTGAATACAATTGTTTTTTTCCACCGAAATACTTCAATAAAGATTTTTCCACATATAACAAAGCACGGAGATGGAGAGGGTCTTCGGATTCCCCCCCACTATACGGACATCTCAGAATTGAACCGCTGCTCCCGACCGCAGCTCCTGGGAAGGTCATGGAACGTCCCGGTCATCTGGCATCTATCCGCTCCGCTGAAGGATTATTTTGAAAGTATGTAGAAGCCACACGGGGCCCCCACGCTGCAGATTTATCATGGAGACATTATAGAGATTTTACCGCCTATAACTGCAGCACTGAACGCTGAATACTATTTTTTTCCCACCGAAATAAGTCACAAAAGATTTTACCACATATAACTGCAGTGCTGAATGCTGAATAAAATTAGTTTTTAGACTAAAATACGTCACAAATGATTTTACCACATATAACTACAGAGCTTAACCCTGAATAAAAGTTGTTTTTCGACTGCAATTCATCATTGAAGGTTTTTACACATATACCTGCAACAGTGAACGCTGAATTTATTTTGTTTTTGTACTGAAATAATTATAACTGCGGAAGTGAAATGCAGATATATATTTCGTTTTGTACTGAAATAGGGCACTTAGACTCTTTAACCACAAATAAATGCAATGGTGAAGTGCGTACATTTTTTTCCAATTTGTACTGAAATAGGACACTGAATGCTTTCACCACATATAACTGCAAAAGTGAACTGAGAATATATTTTTCTTTTTGTACTGAAATAGGCCAATACATGCTTTTACCAGAGATAAATACACCAGTGAAGTGCGTATATATTTTTCTTTCTGTACTGAAATAGGCCACTAATCTCTTTTGCCACAGATAACTGCACCAGTGAATCCGTATATTTTTTTATTTCTGTACTGACATACGCCACTAAATGCTTTCAACACATATAACTGCAGAAGTGAACTGAGAATATATTTTTCTTTTTGTACTGAAATAGGCTAGTAAAAACTTTTGCCACAAATAAATGCACCAGTGAAGTGCGTATGTAATTTTTTTGTACTGAAATAGACCACTAAACACTTTTGCCACAAATAACTGCACCAGTAAAGTGCGTATATTTTTTCTTTCTGTACTGACATAGAACACTAAACACTTTCAACACATATAACTGCATAAGTGAACTGAGAATATATTTTTCCTTTTGTACTGAAATAGGCCACTAAACTCTTTTGCCACAAACAAATGCACCAGTGAAATCAGTATACATTTTTCTTTTTCTACTGAAATACGCCACTTTATGCTTTCACCACATATAGCTGCAGAAGTGAACTGAGAATACATTTTTCTTTTTGTAATGAAATATGCCAGTAAATGCTTTCAACACATATAGCTGCAGAAGTGAACTGCGTATATATTTTTCTTTTTCTACTGAAATACACCACTAAACGCTTTCACCACACATAGCTGCAGAATTGAACAGAGAATATATTTTTCTTATTTTGTAATGAATTACACCACTAAACGCTTTCAACACATATAACTGCAGAAGTAAACTGCGTATATATTTTTATTTTTCCTCAGATATAATCCACTAAAGGCTTTTAAACATAGCACTTGCACCCCAAGAACAAATTGCTGGAATACCAGAGCTGTGAAATGGCTATTTGGATCCCCAAATTGTCTTTCCCTGCACTTGTAAATTGCTTTTCTAGCACTGTCCCTAACCCCTACTGACGTCTCTCCCTTCATTAAGATGCTGTGAAATGATTCCTCCCTATCCTTTCCTTGCACTTGTAACTTGCTTTTTTAGTACTGTCCCTAGCGCCTTCTGACCTGTCTCCCTGCACTAAGATGCAGTGAAATGAATCCTCCCTATCCTTTCCCTTCACTTATAATTCTTTTTTTTTGAGGTTTTTTTCACAATGAGGTTTTTCCAATTGCTGTCCCTAGCGTCTTCTCACATCTGTCCCTGCACTCAGAACACTGGAAAATGTCTGATTCTAAGATGGCCATCATATTTATAGGGCTGTGACATCACAGGGCTTGCTGGCTGCTGATTGGCTGCATGCATGCATGTCAATCTAAGTGATCCCACCTTCCCAGAGTTCCTTGCCCCATGTCTTTAGTCCTCACATGTGTGGTCACCATTTTAGGAAAAATTGCAATTTGTTACCAGAAAGCGTGAGGAAATTTGCCTTATTTGCGAAACAAATTTTTCCTAAAATTCGGATCGAATTCCACTTCGTCAGCTTCGATTCGCTCATCTCTATTATAATATAGAAAATAAGTATTCTTTTTATGTTTTTATTTTATTTGTTTTGATTGAAGATTGTATTTGTTATTTTCTGTACATGATTAAGGTGGGGATATCTTGAAATGTTTTATAGCTACCACAACAACAACATTGCATTAGAAAGCCGTTTTACTCTTAAGAGGGATAAATAAAAAGAAAAGGATTTATCCCAGGGAAGCCTTTTACATTTTTGAAATATATTCTGTGGGGTAACCTGTAACATTGCCTTTGATGTAGTCAAGTCAGATACAACCTTTTAAAATGCTTGCCTCACTGTGCATTTATTAAACATATTTTTCATTATTAATAAGATTTATCACAACTGCAAGATCTTTCATAAAAATGTTTATATACTGTATTTATGCAGTTGCTGTACTCAAAAGTAAAATTCTGTCCAACATGATCTCTTAATCCCCAAATGAGCTCCTTTCTTCTAGAACAGGGGAGTTATTGAAAATATAGAAGGTCACTTTCAGTGGGAGACAGCTGGGATCATTTTAGCAATTCAAAAAGCCTTAACTAAAAAGCAGAAATAAATATTATGGAATGAATGACCCACATAAACCATAATGGAGAATATCAATATGTCTAAAATGCATTTGTACATAAAAATAAAAAACATTTAAATGGGTTGTTCGGTAGTGAGCTCTTAGAATATGCTTAAAAAAAAAGAAAGAAGAAAAGCACTCTCTTTTTGAAAGATGCTCTGTTTCAGCTTTGACTCTAATGTTGTGACATCCTGTCCATGGTCACATCATGTGCTGCTCTAGGACACGGAAGAAAGGGATGCAAATGAGTTCTTAACAAGCTCTGCCTCTAATGCCACCAGATGTAAAGCAGCTATCCTACAAGTCAATATTTGACCCTTTAAATGGGCCTTGAGAGATGACTGGGATATTAAGTAAGCCAGCACCTCATCTGCAGACAGCCATTTCAGGGTGATTGCCTCTCATCGGTGCAGAGCAGAGAGTACTGGCTTAACTGGGTGAGAGGCTTAAGTCAGGATTTGGGGAGTACTATCTTTCCTCTGGAATTCTGGGAAGAAAGGGATGCAAATGAGCTCTTAACAAGCTCTCCCTCTCATTCCATCAGATGCAGCTATCCTATAATTAAATATTCAACCCTTTAAACAGGCCTAAATAAGCTCATAGTACCACCCAAATCCTGACTTAGGCCTATCACCCAGTTAAGCCAGTACTGTGTGCTCTGCACTGATGAGTGGAAATCACCCTGAACAGGCTGGCTTATTTAATATCCGAGTCATGTCTCAAGGCCAATTTAAAGGGTCGAAAATTGAATTATAGTACAGCTGCCTTACATCTGGTGGCATTAGAGGCAGAGCTTGTTAAGAGCTCATTTGCATCCCTTTCTTCCCAGAATTCCAGAGGGGGCATGTATGGCCTATAAGTCTCCTTATGGCTGATGAGTTGCTCTAGCATATCATTTGTCTATGAATTACTTGCTGAACAATTTCACATGAACTCTCAATTTGCTAAATATTTGCATGTTTATTGTTCTCTGAAAATATGGGACAATCTTTACAAATGTAATACTAATACTGTATATTTTAGATGTCCTTACAGTAAGGAGTCTGGTTGCTATATAACAAACATTGTGATTTCTCCTTTAAGAAAGATATGATTGATTCCTGGTCCAAATAACTTTACCAGAAACATTTTAATAAAAATACTTCTGTTTTGATGTCAGTCTTGCTTAGGACGCAAGGGAAAAATGAGCACTAGTGATAATGATAAGAAAGGATATGAACAAACGACCAGTGTTGCTAGTTTCTATGGAAACAGTCAAGGAGCTCTAAATGTAATGCATGATTCAAGCTGCTACTGTAAAATGTAAATTGTGGAAGCTGGTTACACCAGTCTTTGTTCCTTCTGACAGAGAGAACAGGATAATAGCTTTAAAATAATTGCATGTGCCATATTTAGATATTGACAGCTCTAATAGGTGTGTCATATCATAGACGGCAACCTTTAAGAAAAGACACTAGACCCAGGGGCAGATTAAGTGTATCAGAGGAACGGGGCCATTTACCCATCTTTGGCCCCCTTCCTCCATTTGCTCCTACCATCCCCCCTTTTCCGTTCCACCGCATAGTTATTTTTTTTTAGGTAAATATTTAAGAAAACAGTGCCACATATATAATATAACACCCCACCCCCATTCCACATAATGTAGTATATAATAAAACATCCTACAGTTTACAGTATATATTACCCTACAGTATAACACCCCACAGTATGCAGTACCACACAGTATACACTATATAGTATATCACCCTTTGTCTCCTTTTCCTAATGTAATCTCCACATAAAACTGTAGCAAATATCTGTAGTAATAGTCCTCTTGGGGGAAAAACGACCTGTGATGATGTCATTGCCATGTGACCATTAACAATCATATGTTACTGGTCACATGGAGATGATGTCATCACAGGTCCTTTCTCCTAAGATAATAATGCTCTCCTTAAAGGGGTTATCCTAATTTCACAAAAAGCCCCCCATGTGCCGGGCCCCTCACAGGTAATATACTTACCCTGCGACCTGCGCCGCTCCTGGGGTGGGGTAAGTATATTACCTGTGAGGGGCCCAGCACATGGGAGGGCTGTTTGTGAAATTGGATAACCCCTTTAATTATAATGGCATTTTGGATGGTGATGAGCCCCACAGAAATGTTAGGTCTAGGGCTACCAACCCAAATGCCCCTGTTATAATCTGCAATTGACTAGATTCTATACAAAGTGTGCATAATTTGTGGTTTTAGAGTTTCTGCTCTTGATCAGTACAGTGTATGGATTTGGTTGGCTGGGTAAGATGCTTTAAAGCAGCTCTTGGAAAGTGCAGTTTCTCCTTAAGAAGTCCCAACCGATGTAGGCAGTGTTATATTCAGTGCTCCTTGGGATAAGTATGCAAAAAAAAACAACTCTCCTTCACAAGCTAAAATACTGTCCCTCCAGTGCCACCTGTCGGTAGCTACCCTGTAAGCAAATGTCTAACCTTTAACACAGCCTTGAAACATGACTATAGTTATACAGGTGCATCTCAATAAATTAAAATATAATCAAAAAGTTCATTTATTTCAGTAATTCAAATCAAAAAGTGAAACTCATATATTCTATAGATTCATTACACACAGAGTGATCGATTTCAAGCATTTATTTATTTTAATTTTGATTATTATGGCTTAAAGTCAATAAAAACCCAAAAGTTTGCATCTCAAAAATTTAGAATATTATATAAGACCAATTAGAAAAGGACTTTTACTACAGAAATATTGGCCTACTAAAAAGTATGAAAAGTATATGCGCTCAATACTTTGTCAGGGCTCCTTTTGCGTGAATTACTGCATCAATGCGGCGTTGCATGGAGGTGATCAGCCTGTGGTACTGCTGATATGTTATGGAAGCCCAGGTTGCTTTGATAGCAGCTTTCAGCCTCTCTACATTGCTGGGTCTTTCCTCTTTCACTTGACAATACTCCATAGATTCTCTATGGTCTGGCGAGTTTGCTGGCCAGTTAAGCACAGTGATACCGTGCTTATTAAACCAGGTATTGGTACTTTTGTCAGTGTGGGCAGGTGCCTAGTCCTGCTGAAATATGAAATCAACTCCATAAAGCTTGTCAGCAGAAGGATGCATGAAGTGCTCTAAAATTTCTTGGTAGATGGCTGCACTGACTGTGACTTTGGACTTGATATAACATAGTGGACCAATATCTGCAGACGACATGGCTCCCCAAACCATCACTGACTGTAGAAACTTTACACTGGACCCCAAGCAGCTTGGATTGTTTGGTCCACTGAGCAACAGCCCAGTGCATTTTCTCCTTAGCCCAGGTAAGACGCTTCTGACGTTATCTCTGAGTCATAAGTGGCTTGACACAAGGAATGTGACAGTTGCAACCCATGTTTTGGATATGTCTGTGTGGGGTGGCTCTTGAAGCACTGACTCCAGTTGCATTCCACTCCTTGGGAATCTCCCCAAAATTCTTCAATCACCTTTTCTTGACAATACTTTTAAGGCTGTGGTTATCTCTGTTGCTTGTGAATGTTTTTCTACCACGCTTTTTCCTTCCACTTAAGTTTCTATTAATATGCTTGGATAAAGCACCCTGTAAGCAGCCAGCTTCTTTAGCAATGACCTTTTGTTGCTGACCCTCCTTGTGGAGTGTAACAGTAATAAATATTTTATGGCTGTGTACATTGTTAGGCTACTTTCACACTAGCGTTTTAGTTTGCTGGTATTGAGATCCGTCATAGGGGCTCAATAACGGAAATAAAACGCTTCCGTTTTGTCCCCATTCATTGTCAATGGGGACAAAAATGAACTGAACAGAAAGGAATGCTCCAAAATGCATTCTGTTCTGGTTAGCTGCGTTCCCATACCGGACAGCAAACAGCAACATGTTGTAATTTGCTTTCTGTCCTGGGATGCAGAGCAGGACGGATCCGGCATGACCTCCAATGCAAGTCAATGGGGATAGATCTATTTTCTTTGACACAATCTGCCACAATAGAAAACGGATCCATCCTCCATTGAATTTTAATGGAGTTCATGATGGATCCGTCTTGGCAATGTTAAAGAAAATACAACCGGATACATTCATATCGGATGCAGATGGTTATATTATCAGTAACGGAAGCGTTTTTGTTGAACCCTGCCGGATCCAGTAAAAACGCTAGTGTGAAAGTAGCCTTAACTCCTTAAGGACACATGACGTATGGGTACGTCATGTGTCCAGTCCCTGAAGATGGCGCCCGCTCCTGCTTGCTGCGGGCACCATCGCTGCGGGGGTCCGGCTGATTCCTGTAGCTGACCCCCGCAGCTGATGATCGCGGTCGGCAGCGCTGCCGATCGCGATCATTTAACCCCACAGATGCCGTGATCAATCCTGATCACGGCATCTGCGCGCGCTAAAACCGAAAGTAAAACTTTCGGCAGCGCTCCGGCTCCCCCTAGTGGTGATCGGGAGAATCGGAGTGCTGTAAGGGATAGCCTTAAGCCTTTCATTCAGCTTAAGGCTATCACTTACTATTTCCTATGGAGCCCTTGTTAGCAATAGGGCTTCATAGGAAAGTAGTAAATGCTCATAAACTCCAATACAAGTGTATTGGAGTTTATGATAGAAGCAATCAGGTAACTGATTTATATAGTTTCCTATGGGAGCTATATAAAAGTGTAAAAAAAAAAATAATTAAAAATTAAAAAATAAATAAAAACCTAAAAATTAAAATCACCCCCTTTCCCCAAAATTAAAATAAAAAATAAAAAATAAAAAAATACACATCCTGGGTGTCGTAATGTGTGAAAACGCCCATAGTATAAAAATATAAAAATATATTTCCCATACGGTAAACAGAAAACGGAAAAAGCGCCCAAATGGCCGATTTGCCGTTTTTGGACGCTTCATTTCCTCAAAAAAAATTAAATAAAAAGCGATCAAAAAGTCCTACACACCCCATAATGGTATCAACTAAAAGTTAAGATCGCCCCGCAAAAAATAAGCCCCCATACAACGCCATACACTTATTTACAAATACGTTATAGCGGTCAAAACATAGCGACAAAAAAAATAAATAAAAATTTTCCCACTTTTGAGTTTTTTTTCACTATCAAAACGCAAGAAAAGTTATACATATTGGGTATCGCCGGATTCGTACTGACCTGTAGAATAAAACTAAATGGTCAGTTTTATCGCAAATCAAACGTCGTAATTTAGAAACCCGTAAAGCTGTGGTGAAATTGCTTTTTTTTTGCAATTTCACCCCATTTGGAATTTTTTTCCCGCTTCCCACTACACCGTATGCATTATTAAATGATGGCGTTGGAAAGTACAACTTGTCCCGCAAAAAATAAGCCCTCATATGGCCATGTGAACGGAAAAATAAAAAAGTTATGGCTCTTGGAAGGCATAGAGCGCAAAACGAAAACGCATAAATGAAAAAACCCTGTGTCCTTAAGGGGTTAAAGAGCTAAAATATAAAATAATGTGGAAATATATGTGGGTCTATCCCTATAGTCACACATATCTGTAAAGATCTATTCCAGGTTTCGTCTCAGGAAAATAACATTTGTGTGTCTGCCTTGTGAGGGCTACTTGGGGTAATGAGCAGAAGGTGTAACCTTGAGAAGTTCGTGTGTTATTATTGTAACCCTTGCAGAGGAAGCAGTGGGTCTAGTGGATGCTGCTGCTGCCAATTACAAGCAGGGACTCACAGCAGCAGGCATTATTGCTGATTTTTCTGAGGTGATGGACTACAAATCCCATGAGCACTTGCTCCTCCCTGCAGCCAATAGCAGAGGGACGAGGGAGAAAGGCTAAGGAAAGAAGAGAAAGAGCAGCCATCTTAGAGACAGCAGCACGGGCATGTGATGGAGAGATTGAGAAATCTCCACAGACAGAAGTGTGCCCTTTTTCTGTGCGGACATTACAGCACAGTCCTGACATCTCCTATGAGAGAAGAGAAAGCTCAACTGCTGCATTAATCCTTCAGCACAGCCCAGTCAACTGCTGTGTTTTCAGTGTGAGAAGGAAAAGCTCAGCTGCTGCATTATTAGGCCTCTTTCACACTTGCGTTCTGAGGATCTGGCAGGCACTTCCGTCCCGCCGGATCCGTCAGAACGCAAGTCGCCTGAGAGCATTAGAATACTGATCAGTCGAAATGCTTTGAGGTTACTATGGCAGCCAGGACGCTATTAAAGTCCTGGTTGCCATAGTAGTAGTGGGGAGCGGGGGAGCGGTATACTTACAGCCCGTGTGGCTCCCGGGGTGCTCCAGAATGATGTCAGAGCGCCCCATGCGCATGGATCACGTGATCCATGCGTGTAGGGCGCCCTGACGTCACTCTGGAGCGCACCGGAGCCGCACGGATGGTAAGTATAATGCTTCCCCGCTCCCCACTACACTTTACCATGGCAACCAGGACTTTAGCGTCCTGGCTGTCATGGTAACCATTGAGAAAAAGCTAAAAGTCGGATCCGGCGATGCGCCGAAATGACGTTTAGCTTAATTCCGGATCCGGCCTTGCGGCAAGTGTTCAGGATTTTTGGCTGGAGCAAAAAGCGCAGCATGCTGCGGTATTTTCTCCGGCCAAACAACGTTTCGGTCCTGAACTGAAGACATCCTGATGCATCCTGAACGGATTTCTCTCCATTCAGAATGCATTGGGATAATCCTGATCAGGATTTTTCCGGCATAGATACCCGACGACGGATCTCTATTCCGGAAAACAAAAACGCTAGTGTGAAAGAGCCAAATCCTTCAGCACAGTCCTGACAGGTCCTGTGATTCCAGTATGAGAAGAGAAGTCTCAGCTGCTGCATTTCTACTACAACCAAGCCTGCATCCCAGGAGGATCTTGCCCCCGACTCCATTGCCACTGAAGCTTCTGAATGCTGCAGCCCCCAGCCGGTTCCCGGGCAGGAAAATTAGACATTAGGGTATAGCAAGCTAAGTGCTAGGGGTAGATAGCTGCGAAGTGCATAATGTCTTTCTTTTCCAAAAGAAAGTGTGTGTGACCACCATCACTGTTTACCATTATAGATAGCCTCGCTTTTCACCAGGGGTTTTCCTTAGACAAAATTGCAATCCGTGCTTTGTTCCTCTTATTGCATTATATTTATGTTCTTCACCATTTGTAACGGAACGCCTGGCACCCACTCTGGGCACCTTCCGCTGACACTTACTCCTAGCGCTTCCCAAGGGCTCCAAGCACTCCACCGGACACCATAACCACCACAGACCCCACAAACCGCCTGTAGCTTGGTTGGGGTCTCATTGCCCTCCACCCACTCTGGACCCAAGATCGGGCTTCAGCTTCCAGTGGGTGGACCTCTCCTAACTGCAGGAACCAGGAACAAGCTCTTACAAGAGCTTATACTCAGGGGAGTATTGTGATATAGCAATCCCCAAGAGTGTAGTTATCCCATCCCCCAGCCGTGAGCCAAGACTTCATGAAGGGGTAAAGCAGAACTTCTTTATTGGATGGCCAAAGCTTGGCCTTTTATGCAAGTCCTCCAGGAAGGGTCTACTCCCCCCGGGGACCTGATAGAGGACAGGCACACAAAATACAGTGACCAATCAACATACAGCCAGATATATCCCACCCCCACACAAACAGTAAAATCTCTCCTCTTTATCCTGGGGATGATGGGAATAGTTCCATGCGGTTGACGACCAAGCCCCGCTGGGTCTTTCTTCAATTTACAATGGCCCATTGTGCTGGTTAATTGCGTCACATGCATTGTCCATTGTGCTTGTTAATTGCGGCACAGGCAATGTCCATTGTGCGTCCTAACTGTCACAGGGGCCATAGTCACAGGGAAAGAGGCTGGCAAGCAGGCCTCTCCAACTCCCAGTGACAAAGGTGCATTCGTCACACATCTTCCCTCCCAGGGGAAGACTAACCAGGTACCTGACCTCCTGTCGGTCAGTACCTGAGTTAAACGAGAAGCCCACCCACAACTGAGTACTGCACCTGTAGTTCTTGAGTGTCCAGCTTCATTGGATCTGTCCTAGGCTGCAGAGGGTACGTCTGCTGCCCCTGATCTCCCTTGTGTTCCCAGGCATGGAGCTGTAGGTACCGGGTGGGCAGAGGCCAACTGCACTCTGCCCTGGTGGCGGTGCTTCTGCTGGGATAACTTGTAAGTAGGGTTGAGCGAACTTGTATTTTAAGTTTGGTGTCCAAAGTTCGGGTTGGGGTTCTCGAAGAATCCCGTTATGGATTCCGCTACCACGGACCATAATGTAATTTTGAATCCATAAGTGGATTCTTCGATGAACCTGAACCTTGGACAACACTAAGGACCTGGGGTGACGTCACCGTCATGTGATCAGTGCAGGGGGCGTGGCTCAGTACTGGATTGGATAAGAGGTGGTAAAGGGACTGGTATAATGATCATGTGACATGAGGGGAATGAGCTCCTGTGCTCTGTGTGGAGGAGAAGAAGAAGTAGAGAAGTGAAAGACAGTTGCGCAAACTTGTTTTTTAAGTTCAGCGTTCGAGTTAATTGAAGAATCCCCTTATGGATTCCAAATTCCGTTATGGTCCGTGGTAGCGGAATCCATAACGGGATTCTTCGCTAACCTTGAACCCGAACTTTGGACACCGAACTTAAAATACAAGTTTGCTCAACCCTACTTGTAAGCAGTCAGGCTCTGGATCAAGGGAAAGGGTAGGGCAGAGGCTAACTGCTCTCTGCCCAGGCTGTCCGCTTGCGTCCCTGGCTCCACCTCCTCCTACCCGGCGGGGCAGCTCACATTCCCGAGTCTCACTCTCTCGGATCTCTCTCCAGTCCTCTGCGGTGGCTGCGCCTGCGCTCTGCCTGTAAAGGGTGGGGTGGGGAGGGGAGGGTTAAAGATTTTTCCCGCGGCTGCCTCGCTCATATATTAAAAGTCTCGGCCCCCCAGAATTTCCAGAGAAGGAAGGCAGCCGCGGGAAAACTCCAGAGCAGACGCCACCACCCCATGAGAGCCCTGTTGTCCTGACTCCCGGCCTATGAGGAGTAAATGAGAAGTCAAAAAGGTGTGTGTGAGGAGGACTAAGTCACTGAGATGAGCAGCCTCGCTCAGACAATAATGTTAAATTGTAAAAGTATTGTACTAGGTGGATTGGATGTGGTCCTGTGGATGGATTTGGAAGGGAAGGGGTTAATGAAATGTTTTCTTGTGCCCTGCTGCTGTGCTGCCTTCCCTTCCCTTCCTGAGCATCACCAGTAGGGAGGGGAGGGAGAGCATTAGGGAATAAAAGGGAATAAGAGTGACTTAGAGAGGCACAGTATAATGTCTCCTCCTTGTGGCCCCATAATGTCTCCTTGTGTGGTGGCTGGCAACTGGCTGCCCCCTTACAGTATAATGTCTCCTTGTGGCTGCCGCTGCCCCCATACAGTGTAACGTCTCCTTGTAGCTGCCGCTGCCCCCATACAGTGTAATGTCACCTTGTGGCTGCCCCCATAGAGTATAACGTCACCTTGTGGCTGCCCCCATACAGTATAACGTCTCCTTGTGGCTGCCCCCATGCAGTATAACGTCTCCTTGTGGCTGCCCCCATGCAGTATAACGTCTCCTTGTGGCTGCCCCCATACAGTATAACATCTCCTTGTAGCTGCCCCCATACAGTATAACGCCTCCTTGTGGCTGCCCTATACACTATAACGTCTCCTTGTAGCTGCCCCATACAGTACAACGTCTCCTTGTGGCTGCCCCATACAGTATTACGTCTCCTTGTGGCTGCCCCATACAGTATTACGTCTCCTTGTAGCTGCCCCATACAGTATTACGTCTCCTTGTGGCTGCCCCATATAGTATTACGTCTCCTTGTAGCTGCCCCATACAGTATTACGTCTCCTTGTAGCTGTCCCATACAGTATTACGTCTCCTTGTGGCTGCCCCATACAGTATTACGTCTCTTTGTAGCTGCCCCATACAGTATTACGTCTCCTTGTAGCTGCCCCATACAGTATTACGTCTCCTTGTGGCTGCCCCATACAGTATTACGTCTCTTTGTAGCTGCCCCATACAGTATTACTTCTCCTTGTGGCTGCCCCATACAGTATTACGTCTCTTTGTAGCTGCCCCATACAGTATTACGTCTCCTTGTGGCTGCCCCATACAGTATAATGTCTCCAAGTGTTTTTTTCTTCTAAATAGGCATTTATCGTGATATATATCGTTATCGTGATAAATTTCTTAATATCGTTATCGTGGCAATATTTTTGATATCGCCCAACCCTAGTCTCCACTCCCTGTGATGCTGGTTGTTGCAGGGATGAGGGACCGACAATCTCTTCTCCCTGAAATCCTGTCTGCCGCTTGGGAGAGAGACTGGTTGTCTCCTCTCCCTGTAAGGTTATCTGCCGCTGCGGAGTCAGACCGACTGTCTGGACTCCGGGTCACGCTGCTTGGGGATGAACTGCCTGCTGCTGCTGGGACGAGGGGCCAACAATCTCCTCTCCCTGAAATCCTGTGTGCCGCTTGGAAGAGAGACCGGTTGTCTCCTCTCCATGTAAGGTAATCTGCCACTGGGGAGTCAGATCGACTGTCTGGACTCCGGGTCACGCTGCTTGGGGATGAACCGCCTGCTGCTGCTGGGACGAGGGATCAACAATCTCCTCTCCCTGAAATCCTGTCTGCCGCTGGGGAAAGAGACTGGTTGTCTCCTCTCCCTGTAAGGTAATCTGCCGCTGGGAAGTCAGATCGACTGTCTGGACTCCGGGTAATGCTTCTTGGGGATTAACTGCCTGCTGCTGCTTGGACGAGGGACCGACAATCTCCTCTCCCTGATATCCTGTCTGCTGCTGGAGAGAGACCGGTTGTCTGCTCTCCCTGTAAGGTAGTCTGCCGCTGGGGAGTTGGACCGACTGTCTGGACTCCGGGTAAAGCTGGCTGTAGTTGGGGATCAGGGCCAGCAGCCTATCATCCCCATAAAGCCAGTGGAGAGACTTCGGTCCCATCTCTACCTGCCCTCGGGCGGTCCTCCCAGAACCAGTCGATGAAGTTCCCTACTTTGGGAGCTGGTAGGGAAGCAGGGGGTATCGCTGCCCTGTCTTCCTAGTTGTAGGGTGGCCGGTCTGGCTCTGCTTGTCAGGTAGGTTGGGGCTGAACGGAGCTGGAGCAGGTGTTGGTAGGTCTGCTCCAGCTCCCACTCTCTTGTTACCAGTTGGATCATGTCTCTTCTCACCTCCCATCTGTCAGCATAACCATGCATGCCCATCCGGTAGTCGTAGATGTCCCAAAATCTAGACTTCTCCGTGCTGCCAAGATCAATGTCCTCCTCCAAGGCCCCACATAGTAACCCAGGGCCATCATAATCCTCCCCTTTGGGTAAGTCGTGTTCGGCCGTTCCGGGGGTATGTTGAATGACCTTTAGCCAAAGCTCCTTACATACCAGGCTCCGGAGCTCTGTTACCCACTCGCTCAGGGGCTGTTCTCCCAAGAAACCCATCCGCATCACCACACACTTCTGTAGCTGCTGCTCATAACTAGGGAGACTCTGACCTCACCACCGCTGGGCATTTTCCAGGGCATTATACCAGACTTCCTTTCTGTCTGCATCCCGCATCCCTGTAGTCCATCCTGCTGTAGCCAGGGACTCTGTACGGATACTAGCAGTGCCCTCAATATACTCCACACGTTACCGATGTCTCCGGGTTGCTTCTCCTCGCATTAGGACGCAATCCCACTGCTGCCACCAGTGTAACGGAATGCCTGGGACTCACTCTGGGTACCTTCCGCTGACGCTTGCTCCTAGCGCTTTCCGGGGGCTCCAAGCACTCCACCAGACACCATAACCACCACACCTACGAACCTGGGGTGACGTCACCGTCATGTGATCAGTGCAGGGGGCGTGGCTGAGCACTGGATTGGATAAGAGGTGATCCAGTACTGAGCCACGCCCCCTGCACTGATCACATGATGGTGACGTCACCCCAGGTCCTTAGGGTTGTCCAGGGTTCGGGTTCAATGAATCAGCCCCTTATGGATTCAAAATGCCGTTATGATCCGCGGTAGCGGAATCCATAACGGGATGCTATGATAACCCGAACTTTGGATGCCGAACTAAAAATAGAAGTTTGCTCAACTCTAATTATTACCTGAGCTGTATTTAACTAAATAATATCATTTGTACCGGTTTTTGGTATCCGAACCCAAACTTTTCCGTAAAAGTTCGCTTTCGAGTTCGGTGTTCGGCCGTTTAATAAAGCTTGTTGAAAGGCTTCAGGGCAGCCAATCAATAAGTGTTTAAGATGTGTGCCCTTAGAAGCCATCACAGCCATGTCTACTAATGGCATGGCTGTGATTGGCGAGTGCAGCATGTGACCCAGCCTCTCTATAAACTGGAGTCACGTAGCACGCACGTCACGTCAGCTCTTACTAGTGTAGGGATAGGATGCTGCTGCTGTGAGGGAGAGATTAGGAAAGCATTTGATATCAGAGCTTGGTGTTAATTCTGCGATCTACAGCGATTTTGTTTTGTGGGTGCAATGCAACATTTTTGTACCTTGCCCTGAGCCCAGTGGCACAGAAAAATACGTTTTAATCTGTCTGTTAGTTATGTGCCAAGGACAATAATTTAATCCTGTTCTTGAAGTTCAGTGGGTGACATATACCCATTTTTTAAGTGCACCTGCACTGCATATGTGCCAGGGGAAGGGAAAATAATATAGGTAATCCGTCAAAGTACCCCTGTGCTGCATATGTGACAGTGTAAGCAATTCAGTAAATCCATCTGTTAGATTCTGGGGGACAAATACATTTTTTTTTTGCTAAAAAGTATGTTTGCGGCCTGCACTATATTTCTGAGTAGTGATGAGCGCCAGGGGCAATATTCGAATTTGCGATATTCATCATATATTTGCGAATATTCATGATTGCAAAAAATCGGCAATGTAATATTCGCATAATGCGAATATTCTAAAACACGAACATATAGCACTATAGAATATAATTAGATATATTTGTTTTTTAGAATATTCATAATTTTTTCCAATTTAATGTGAACAGTCATTGGCCCAAAAGCAATTTAAGCAGGGAGGAATCATTATATCAGATGGAAAAAAATGACGAATATTCTCGAATGACTCATTACTGATTTTGAATTTTCTTCAATATTTAATATAGTTTATGTTATGCGAAAAATCGGTAATTAAATATGCACGTTAATCGAATTGCGTAAAGAGTTAAGCAACTTTTTTATTGGGTTGGCTTGGTAGAATTGTCGAATATGTAGAATATAGCGCTATATTCGTAAATTATGAATGTAGCGCTATATTCTACATATTCGATCATTCTACCAGCCAACCCAATAGGAAAGTTGCTTAACGCCCTTATGTGATTCGATTGATGCGCATATTTAATTATCAATTTTTCGCATAATATAAACTATAATAAATAATGAAGAATATTCTAAATCAGTAATGAGTCATTCAAAAATATTCCACTTCTTTGCTTTAATAAACTCCTGGGTTTCTTTGGCTTTATGTTTTGGGTCATTGTCCATCTGAAACTCCTAAACCCTTTATCCAGTTTTAATGTTGATACCCTCTAATGAAAGCTAAAAGTCTGGACTTTATGTCCATGTCCATTATATAACTATAACTTAAATATGTTTTAGTAAGCAGGTAATAAAAACACAATTTGTATCAGTGTCAAAATATATATAGACCTAACTGCATATAGCTTATATAGCTTTCAATATAGTCCACAAATTGCAGATCCGCAAAAAAAAGTGTGCAGGTTCTAGTTTTTTTGTGGTGCGGACGGATCACGGACCCATTCAAGTTGAATGGATCTGGATCCATCTGCGGCAGCCGCATAGATGTTGCCCATGCATTGGGGACTGCGAATTGCGGTCCCCAATGCATGAAATGGCCGAGCAACGGCCATGTGTATGAGCCCTTAGGATGAGGCAAATTGGCTTCTACCTCATGAAGGTTTTTGGCCTTCCTCTGGACTAACATTACAGTAGAAAAGGCTGAAGTGGATTGACTTATATATGTTTTTAGCCTTACAAATTATGCTATTATATTATGGGTCCACTGAACACAACCTTATCAGTGCCTGCTTGGTTACTTGGTAGTTCATCCTGTACTTCAGCTTTCTTCCCCAGATACAGCTTCAGTACATTGCCTGTGGTACACCTTACATTGCAGAATACGGTGTAAAAATGTTCATAAGCTACTACTGTAATGAAAAATGTGTCTTCATCCTAGTTTTTGACCAACATTTCTCTACTTAATATTATTACCAGCTGCCCACTATAAGCAAGACATAGAATATGACAGATGATTATTATATGACAATTAGATATTAATTCTGGGTATTTATTTCCACTCTAACGACTTTCTAACCACATTGCAGAACTTGTTCATCTTTCATGTATAGCAGGTCCTTGAACAGATGTTTTACACTCTGTATTTATAGACCAAATTTCCGTTAAATGCACTTAGACACATTTTGTGGTTGACCTTTTTTATTAATCCAGTGGTACATTATATTCTCTTACTTCTTGAAGGTGAACATTTTAGGACATTCAATTTTCCACTTCCCAAATCTTATTCTTTAAGATTTATACTATGTTGTAGCTATTTATGTTTGCTTATCACTCCAAGGCAAGTTCAATCTCAGAATTCTATAAAAAAAGACGTTTATGTTAATGTGATGCACATTTAAAGGGGTTGTCTCACTTCCTCAAATGGCATTTATCTTGTAGACAAAGGTAATAAAAGGCACTTACTAATGTATTGTGATTGTCCATATTGCCTCCTTTGCTGGCTTGATTTATTTTTCCATCTGCTTGTTTCCATGGTTACAACTACCCTGCAATCCAGCAGTGATAGATGTGCTTGCACACTATAGGAAAAAGTGCCCGCCTATGCAAACCCCCGCAGTCCCAGCCACCAGGGAGGCACCTGTTCCTATAGCGTGCAAGCACTGCCAACACTGCAAGGTTGTCATAAACCCTGGATACAAGCAGCATAGAATGTGATGGAAAAATGAATCAAGCCAGCAAAGGAGGCAATATGGACAATCACAATACATTAGTAAGTGCCTTGTATTTCCTTTATCTACATGATAAATGCCATTTGCTGAAGTAAGACAGTCTGTTCAAGGAGATTCAGCACCCCGCCTAAGCCACTTCCAAGGCATTGCACTGAGCTAGCCAGAATCCTTCTCTGTACTGACGAGGGGTCAAGCACCCTTAAACAGAGGTCTGCAGATGGATATTATGCCTGGCTATATTCCCTTTTCAAATGCCAAGGCTTGTTAGAAAGTTGGATCTTGACTCATAAGGAACCACTTTCAATAAGTAACTCTGTTGAGATGGTTCTTTTCTTGTGAGATACCTTTTTGCACATTAGAGAACTCAAGACACTGCCTCTTTGCCTGAACTCTCCCAAAATAGATGGGACTAGAGGAAAAAGAACAATCTGTTCTCTCTTCCAGTTTTAGAAGGCTGTTTGCAGAGTCAGAGTCTTGCAAGCTGACAAATACTTTTAATTTTTCTGCTTTTTCCATGTTAATTCCTTGTTTTAGCATCTAATGAAAAAGCTGTAAGGATGGCACAGTTCTTCTACTACATGGATAATAAAATCCTATTAAAATTCCTAATTTTTAACTGAATTCCCATTTCATTATGAAGATTACCACAGCAGCAGTTACTTCTTACTACAGGGTGGGCCATTTATATGGATACCTTAATAAAATGGGAATGGTTGGTGATATTAACTTCCTGTTTGTGGCACATTAGTATATGTGCGGGGGGAAACTTTTCAAGATGGGTGGTGACCATGGTGGCCATTTTGAAGTCGGCCATTTTGAATCCAACTTTTGTTTTTTCAATAGGAAGAGGGTCATGTGACACATCAAACTTATTTGGAATTTCACAAGAAAAACAATGGTGTGCTTGGTTTTAACATAACTTTATTCTTTCATGAGTTATTTACAAGTTTCTCTTTGTTTACAGCCATTAACATGTCGCCGAGGTTAACACGTGAGGAGGGGATAGAAATTGTGCTGATGTCTGGTGAACACAGTAACCGGGTCATTGCAGCAGATTTCAATGCAAGACAGCCTACGAGACCACCCATCTCCCATGCTACAGTTAGCAAACTGCTTGCTAAGTTTCGTTAAACTAGTTCAGTGTTGGATTTGCCAAAATGTGGATGCATGAAACCTGTCTAACTAATGAAGAAATGAAGAAACATCACTAATGAAGAAACATCAGTGGCTGTCCTAGCTTCATTCAGCAAGAGCCCACAGCGTAGCACTCGCCGCATGTCACTGGAGAGTGTCATTAGTCGAACATCCCTTCGGCGGATATTAGCTACTCACAAATCGCACCCTTACAAACTCCAGCTACTACAGCATCTCAACGAGGATGACCCAGATTGGCGCACTGAATTTGCAGAATGGGCAAAACAAAAATTGGAAAGGGACCCTCAGTTTACGCAGAAGATTTTGTTCAGTGATGAGGCAAACTTTTATGTGAATGGTGAAGTTAACAAACAAAACCACCGCTATTGGTCTGACACTAACCCACATTGGATAGATCCCTCCAAGACTGTTGGAATGAAAAAATTGATGGTATGGTGTGGTAAACCTCAAGGCCACTGGATATGCGAAATTGCTACATGATGATGTGTTTCCCTCTTTATGAACTGAGGCTGGCACATTCCCTGAGTTTTTCCAGCAAGATGGTGCACCACCACATTATGGGTGTCAGGTCCAAGCATTTGTAGATGAACAGTTTCCTGGAAAGTGGATTGGTCGTTGTAGGCCAGTTGAATGGCCCCCAAGGTCTCCCCATCTGACCCCCTTAGATTTTTATCTTTGGGGTCATCTGAAGGGAATTGTTTATGCTGTGAAGATACGAGATGTGCAGCACCTGAAACTACAGATACTGGAAGCCTGTGCTAGCATTTCTCCTGCGAAGAGTGGGAGAAGAGGGTTGCATTGACAATCCAACACAATGGGCAGCACATTGAACACATTTTATAAGTAGTCAGAAACTTGTAAATAACTCATGAAAGAATAAAGTTACATTAAAACCAAGCACACCATTGTTTTTCTTGTGAAATTCGTTTGTGAAATAAGTTTGATGTGTCACATGACCCTCTTGTTATTGAAAAAAAAAAGTTGGATTCAAAATGGCCGACTTTGAAATGGCCGCCAGGGTCACCACCCATCTTGAAAAGTTTGAGAGATCATAAAGTAGTTCATATCATGTAGTATATATGAAACTTCTACATAATTGCAGCAAGTTTCCTTTAGGTAAAGTCACTTTTGTAAAAAAAAAAAATCACACTCACAGAGCAACAGAATATTAGCACGTCTTGTAGGGTGGGTTAACATAATGTTTTATGCCTCTGTTTGACTTATGTGTTAAAAAAAAAAGGGTACAAAACCGCAGCACGGCACATTCTTGTGTCCTACAGAGTCCGGTAAAAAAAGTACACTTTTTTTTTTTTTACAATGGAACTCTACGGTGAATGGGTGCCACCGTATGGCATCAGTCTGAGGCATCCATTTACTGTATATGTTTTTTGTATATGTTAAATGAATAGGAAAACGTGATGTGAACCCAGCCATTAAAAAACATTCTCAGCAAACATTCGTTACAACTCTAATTACTAATTTTCTAATCTATGAAAATATTTAATTGTTAAGCTGAAGTGATAATATGGTGTTCAGAACCTGCTCTGCACCCTATAATATCTGATGCCCATGTGCCATTGTATAATGTATTTTTGAGCTAGAGTACAATACAGTTACCTACTGTATGGTGTCTACAGTTGGGACATGTGCCACTACAGAGGATCTGTAATTTTAAAATTGTTTAACATCCTATTCTCTAAATAAATAAATATAATTAGAGATGGGGCGTTTAGAAAAGTATTGAAAAATTCAAATTGGCAACTTCGCCGAAGGAATTTGATTTATTATGAATGAATTTGTCACAAATTGCTATAAATCAGGTATAACCAGGCCACTCTGCCTTAGGGTACAGCCACACAGAGCGGTCATGCTGTGGGGGTGTTGAAGCACTGCTGTAGTGAAGAACTGCACAGCCAATTAGCCCGCAGCTGCCTTTCATTTGATAATGAAGACCGCACTGTATAGTCCTTCTTCATTGTTAATGGCTGCGCTACAGGTAGGAGCCCTTCTTCTGCCATCTGCTTTTTCTCCTTTTCCACATCATCTAATATTACCTAGTAACAAAGTATATAAGGCCGACAAAAGACATTTGCCCATCCAGTTCAGCCTGTTATCCTGCAAGTTGATCCAGGGGATGGCAAAAAAAAAAAAAACTGAGGTAGAAGCCAATTTTCCCCATTTAACCACTTCAGCCCCCCCTAGCTTAAACACCCTTAATGACCAGGCCACTTTTTACAATTCTGCACTACACTACTTTCACCGTTTATTGCTCCGTCATTCAACTTACCACCCAAATGAATTTTACCTCCTTTTCTTCTCACTAATAGAGCTTTCATTTGGTGGTATTTCATTGCTGCGGAATAGATGCGGACCCATTCAGTGTGAATGGGGCCGGCGGTGATGCGGAGAGCACACTATGTGCTCGCCGCATCAGCATTTTCGGAGCTGCGGCCGCAAACTTCCGGGTTTCGGCCCCCAAACATCCGGCCGCAGCTCCGCAAAAGATAGAGCATGTCCTATTCTTGTCCGCAATTGCGGACAAGAAAAGGAATTTTCTATATAGTTCTGGCAATGTGCGAAACCCGCAAAATGCGGAAAGCACATTGCCAGTGTCCGTGTTTTGCGGATCCGCGGATCCGCAAAACACATACGGACGTCTGAAAGAGCCTTACAGGGGGGTGATTTGTGACAGGGGGGTGACAGGGGGTGATCAGGGGGGTGACATTGGGTGATCAGGGGTTAATCGGGGGTTAATCAGGGGTTAATCAGTGACCGGGGGTTGATGGATGGGGGGGTCTGTGTGGTGATTGGTGCACTTACAAAAGTTTTCTTTGGTGGTCCCAAGCAAAAGGGACCACCAAAGGAACGAACAGCAAGCATATCAGACGCTGTTAACAAAACAGCGTCTGATATGCCATTTTTTTAAACTTCTACAGCCTGCCAGCGCATGATCAGCGCTGGCAGGCTGTAGTTAAAGTTCTCCCCGACGCGATCCTGTGAACGCGCGCATGTTCACAGGAAATCGCGTCTCGCGAGATGACGCGCCCGCGCGTCAAGAAGGAACAAACCGACCACCGCCAGGACGAAATCCTGCGTTCGGCGGTTGGAAAGCGGTTAATCAGAATAACTCCCTGGATCAATGACCCATCTCTAGTAGCTATATCTTGTAATATTATTACACTCCAGAAATACATCCAGGCCCCTCTTGAACTCTTTCAGTGAATTCACCATCACCATCTCCTCAGGCAGAGAGTTCCATAGTCTTGCTGCTCTTACCATAAAGAATCCTCTTCTATGTTTGTGTACAAACCTTCTTTCCTCCAGACGCAGAGGATGTCCCCTTGTCACGGTCACAACCCTGGGGATAAATAGATGATGGGAGAGATCTCTGTACTGACCCCTGATATTTATTTATACATAGTTATTAGATCTCCCCTCAGTTGTCTTTTTTATAAAGTGAATAACCCTAATTTTTATAATCTTTCAGGGTATTGTAGATCCCTCATACCAGTTTTTACTTTAGTTGTCCTCCTCTGAACCCTCTCCAGCTATTGATGAGAATATGTCATCAGGAACCTCTAACTCCTCCTCTCTCTGCATCTTATTGACTTTTCTAGGACATGGAGACTTTGAAGAATGATGTGGAAGAACTAAAGCCAGCAAAAGATGAGGATGGTCATCATTAAGACCTGGCCCCCCTAAGGGGTGCAGACTGGATGGTATTGGTTGGCACGCTGGCACCGGAATAATAAAGGCTTCCATCTTATTGTTATTGAATTACATTCACAGCTGATGTAGGAATAAGTAAATGTAGGAATAAATAAATAAAACGGACACACCATAAGTGTCCCTGCATTCTCCCTGCACTCTTCCTGCAGTCTCCCTGCATATTTCTTCTATTAATGCAGACTGGATGGTATTGGTTGGCACGCTGGCACCGGAATAATAAAGGCTTCCATCCTATTGGTATTAAATTACATTCACAGCTGATGTAGGAATAAGTAAATGTAGCAATAAATAAATAAAACTGACGCAGCATAAGTGTCCCTGCACTCTTCCTGCAGTCTCCCTGCAATATTCTTCTATTAATCATTTTCATTAACACTGTCCCTAGCGCATGAGCGCTTGCCACATCTCTCCCTTTTGCTCAGCTCACAGGACAATGGTGGTGACCACGTGGGATGAGATTTTATAGGGCTGTGACATCATAATGGCTGACTATCTGCGGATTGGCTGGTTGCACCACATTATGGATGATCTCATGTACCCAGGCTTCTTACTTTCACTTTGCAACATGTGCAGCTGCATTTTAGGAAAAACTGATTTGTTACCGCGAAGCACGAGGAAATTCAGATTCGTTGCAAATCAAAGTTTTCCTAAACTTCAGACCAAATTCCTCCTTGAATGCTTCACTTCGCTCAACACTAAATATAATCATTAAAATTGGAATACACCTTTTAACCTCTAATTTAGTTTACTAAAGGTTAAAATTACCCCAAACATTTGTTAAAGTTTAAAACACAAATGTCTACATGATGTTGTGAAAGAGATTTGCTTCTTGCTTGTGGGCCAATGATAAGGCTGCAATGTCTTTGTCTGAGCTTAGCAACATCCCTAGAAACCAATAAGAAAGTTGCCTACCCCTTACTATATAAGAACCTCCCCAGCAGCCATTTTATGTCATTGCTGTGCTCTGTGCTTTGCTGTGTCATATAACATTAGATAGTTAGTTAGCTTATATATATAATACAGATAGTTAGTGGAAGATAGTCAGTGTAGGTTAGATCTGCTAAAATGTAAAGTTGCACTTATTGCGCAAAAATATGCGCATCATTAATTTCCGATTTGCGCAATCGCGACTATATCAGAGCACTATATTTGCATATAAAGCTATTGTAATGTTCTACCGTGCCAACCATTTTCTGCAGTCTCAGGAAACTTCTCGGAGCGTGAAAAATTTAGCAATAGTGACCCATGCCTGTTTTGAGCACGCAATACGCGCATATTACATTGCCGATTTACGCAATCTAGAAAATAATCGCAAATTCTCGAATTCCCAAATTTATGAAGAATATTAGCCCAAATATTCGCGAAATATCGCAAATTAGAATATTGCCCAGGCTGCTCATCTCTAGTTCTCACCAGAGCTAGGAATTCCGTTATAGTGTTACGTTACAACAGAGTTATAATGGAATTTAAAGGAATTTTAGGACAGAATGCAAAACGGAATCCTTTAAGAGGCGTTCCGTTTTGCTCCGTCCTAATACATGTCTATGGGCACAAATAACGGTTCAGTTTTGTTCCATTATACATGATTTTAAAAAAAAGTACTGTCGACAGGAGTTTGTTATCTAAGTCACAATTATAGGTAAACTCAATCTAAACTAAAACTTGTAGCTAACAAACAGCTATAAACACACAAATGGTGCATGTCTTTTATTGAGCGCACAGAGTGCAAGGAAAAAAGTTAGTGAATTCTTGAAATTAATATCTAGTGATCCCCCTTTAAAACCTATTCACCCCCATTTCACAGCAATAGTGATAAGCAGGAGGTGCCATATTAGATTTCGCGATATATCGCGAATATTCATCATATATTCGTCAAAATCGAATATTCGTCATTATCTTATTTATCGTGAATAATATGCAATTTAATTATTCGCGTTATTCGATTTGCGTATTGCGAATACGCAATAATGGCTGGCTTGCTAGAATATAACGAAGATTGAGAATATACAAATATAGCACTATATTCTGAATCTGTGTTATATTCTAGCAACAACCATTAGGAAGGAACGTTCAACCCAGCTCTAAGTTGAATTTGCAATGCGAACATATACTCGCATTGCAAATTCAACTTAGAACTGAGTTCCTAATGGTTGGCTTGCTAGAATATAACGAATATTGAGAATATAGTGCTATATTCGTATATTCTCAATCTTCGTTATATTCTAGCAAACCAACCATTAGGAACCCAGCTCTAAGTTGAATTCGCAATGCGAGTAATACAGGTTATATTAATCGCATTGCGATTACAGCTTAGTCAAATTATTGAGAATATAGTGCTATAGTCGTATATTCTCAATCTTCGTTATATTCTAGCAAACCAACCATTAGGAACCCAGCTCTAAGTTGAATTCGCAATGCGAGTAATACAGGTTATATTAATCGCATTGCGATTACAACTTAGTCAAATTTGTGAGATCGTGATTCACTCTATATGTGTATTACGAATATTCGCTATATTGCTATAACTTTGTTTTTTAGAATATTCATCATTTTGTTTCCATACGGAAAACATGATTCCTTCCTGCTTAAGTTGCTTGTGAGCCAATGACTCATTGACCCACAAGAAAGAAGCAGGAAGGAATCATGTTTTCAGATGTTAAAAAATGACGAATATTCGAAATAGCGAATATATAGCACTATATTCTAAATATTTTCATGACAAACCCCTTATCAATAACTGGAAATTTAATCAGTAGAACATTGAGGAGGAATTTTGGAGCATTCCTCCATGAAATGTGTTTCTGTTCATCAATATTTCTAGAATACCATACATGCACAGCCCTCTGCAGGTTTTACCACAGCATCTCAATAAGGTCAGGATATTCATGGCAATTTCAAAATACAAATCTTCTACATATGAACATTATGTAAATCCAAATTGCTAATTAGCTCAATCTCGACATTTTAATTGACTTGATTAATGACAACTGCACATAGTCATTTAGTTATGTGATATTGTAATCAAATGTATGGTATAACCTGTTTTGTTTGCCATAATGTGTCACCAGTCAACTGTGGTTTCGACAACAAACTATGCTTACTCTATTTATGCAGAGACAAACTTGATTTTCATTATTTCCCTTTTATACTTTCAAAGGGCCATTTTTTTTCTCTACAATGTTTCCAAAATGTTATTTATTATTACTCTTCTATCTAGATTAGTTGGATTGCACTGCACATCTGACATCTGGGTTATCTTGTTCCTAATCTTCTCAGATATCTGGCAATGACAGGTAGATTTTGTGTACTTATATAGCGCTCGCTAAGAATGGCAGGCAGCAACACGGTAAAGCTTGTCACTTCTTAAAATAAAAAGCCATACTTTTTCCTTTAGCTTGTTGTACTTCCTTGTTATACTTTAGCTTGTTGTACATGCCAACTTACTTAGCATGCTAAAATATATGCTAAGTAGAGTTGAGCGAACACCTGGATGTTCGGGTTTCGAGAAGTTCGGCCGAACTTCCCGAAAATGTTCGGGTTCGGGATCCTAACTCGACCAGAACTTCACCCCAAACCCGAACCCCATTGAAGTCAATGGGGACCAGAACTTTTGGGCACTAAAAATAACTTAAATGACTTAAATAAAATAAAATAAAAATTAACCAATATCAATTGGCAACTTGGAGGAGGAGGGGATGGAATAGGAGGTTGGGGTGGCATCAGGTGGGAATGCTATGGGAGTTGATGTTCTCATCACAGCCAGAAAGGATTCATGTCTGCCTGCAGTGCCACAGGCCTCATTCACAGACTCAGGGCCATGGCACCGGCAAAGAGGAGAGCGGTCCCATAACAGCAACACAGGCCTCAGGTCAACCTGCAATGGAACAGGCCATTATCATTTATGTAGGCCCCTGACACCCAGAGAGAGGAGAGGCAATTTAACAGTAAAAAGAGTTTAATATCTCCCACCAAGACAACAAATGATTAAACAACATATAGGCCCCTAACACCCAGACAATGGGGCGGTCATTAGACAGTAAAAAGTGTTAAATGTCTGCCACCAAGACAGCAATTAAGTACGTGAAATTTAGGCCCCTGACACCCAGACATTGGGGCGGTCATGACAGTAAAAAGAGTTTAATATCTCCCACCAAGACAACAAATGATTAAACGACATATAGGCCCCTGACAACCAGGCCAAGAACTCCCTGCCTGGGGCCCAGCCGCCACTACATTTACCCAGTGTGCAGTTAGGGAGATATAGCGTCCCTGGCCGTGCTTACTGGTCCACGTATCTGTGGTTAGGTGGACCTTGCCACAGATGGCGTTGCGCAGTGCACACTTGATTTTATCGGATACTTGGTTGTGCAGGGAAGGCACGGCTCTCTTGGAGAAGTAGTGGCGGCTGGGACCAACATACTGTGGGACAGCCATCGCCATCAGCTGTTTTAAGCTGTCTGTGTCCACCAGCCTGAATGACAGCATTTTAAAGGCCAGTAGTTTAGAAATGCTGGCATTCAGGCCCAGGGCTCGAGGGTGGCTAGTTGGGAATTTACGCTTTCTCTCCAATGTTAGTGAGATGGAGAGCTGAATGCTGCCGTGTGACATGGTGGAGATGCTTGGTGACGGAGTTGGAGATGTTGGTGGCACATCCTCTGTTTGGTGGGTGGCAGGTGCCAACATTCCTCCTGAGGCGGAGGAAGAGGCCGAGGCAGCAGCAGAAGAGGGAGCAGGGGGAGCCAGAGTGAGTTCCTTGCTTTTAAGGTGTTTACTCCACTGCAGTTCATGCTTTGCATGTAGATGCCTGGTCATGCAGGTTGTGCTAAGGTTCAGAACGTTAATGCCTCGCTTCAGGCTCTGATGGCACAGCGTGCAAACCACTCGGGTTTTGTCGTCAGCACATTGTTTAAAAAAGTGCCATGCCAGGGAACTCCTTGAAGCTGCCTTTGGGGTGCTCGGTCCCTGGTGGCGGTGGCCAGTAGCAGGCAAATTCTTTTGGCGGCGGCTGTTCTGCTTTTGCCCCCTGCTCCCTCTTTTGCTACGCTGTTGGCTTGGTCTCACTACTGCCTCTTCCTCTGAACTCTGAAAGTCAGTGGCACGACCTTCATTCCATGTGGGGTCTAGGACCTCATCGTCCCCTGCATCGTCTTCCACGCAGTCTTCCTCCCTGACCTCCTGTTCAGTCTGCACACTGCAAAAAAATGCAGCAAGTTGGCACCTGTGTTTCATCATCATCAGAGACGTGCGGACTCTGATGAGGTGATATTCCCATGTCCTCATCATCAGGAAACATAAGTGGTTGTGCGTCTGTGCATTCTAAGTCTTCCACCACTGGGGAAGGGCTAGGTGGATTCCCTTGGGAATCCCTGCCAGCAGAGTCTTCAAACAGCATAAGAGACTGCTGCATAACTTGAGGCTCAGACAGTTTCCCTGATATGCATGGAGGTGATGTGACAGACTGATGAGCTTGGTTTTCAGGCACCACCTGTGCGCTTTCTGCAGAAGACAGGGTGGAAGATAATGTTGTGAACGTGCTGGATCCACTGTCGGCCACCCAATTGACTAGCACCTTTACTTGCTCAGGCCTTACCATCCTTATAACGGCATTGGGCCCCACCAAATATCGCTGTAAATTCTGGCGGGTACCGGAACCTGAGGTAGTTGGTTCACTAGGATGTGTGGCTGTGGCAGAACGGCCACAGCCTCTCCCAGAACCAGACGGTCCACTAACAACACCACGACCATGTCCACGTCCCTTACTAGATGTTTTCCTCATTGTTACCGTTCACCACAATAAGAAAAAAATTATTTGGCCCAATGTATTGAATTCAAATTCAGACCTTTTTTTTTACAGGCACTTACCACTATCTGGCTATCTATTTATGTACTGTTTTACACTAATCCAGGCAAAGCAGTAACCACAGATTTAGGGGAATATCAATTGTAGGCCTAGTATTTAGGTCCTGGATGAAAGGTATCCTTTTACGGACAGATTTACACTTGGAGATGCACAGTAGCGTGTGAAAAAATATATAGGATTATGCTTTCAACACTTGTATTTTAACACTTTTTGTAATATACCCTTTATCGGAAAGAAATACACTTAGAGATGCAAAACAGTGTGTGCAAATGTAGAGGATTATGCTGTATTTTAACACTTACTGTAATATGATCTGGAAATAAAGCTTCTAATTGGGCGAGCACTCAGAACTTGGTAAAAATATCAAAGGGAATTTTTATTATCCATAGACCAAAAACAATCCAAGAAAATATCAAATCAAATAAAATATATTATAACTAAACAATATATAATTCTTCAATACTCTTTAAAACATAAGTTCAATAAAGAAAACATTCAAGGTTTGTTTTTCTCTGTTATCATACCGTAAAATTCATAGCATGCTGAGGGATTCACAGATTTATCTGTAAAAATTGATAACTCCTTATATAAGACCACCAGGTCATAGATCAATCCTGCTGCAGCAAGGATGGTCTACAAATATATAGTGTACCCCTGAAGAAATCCAATTCTTATTGCAAAAAAGTGAATGGTGTTGCCTTTTTTGTATTACTCGTACTATTTCATCTCCTAAAATCTCCTTTATTGTTACACAGCTGTGCAGGAATAATAGTAACATAGTAACATAGTATATAAGACCGAAAAAAGACATTTGTCCATCCAGTTCGGCCTGTTTCCTACAAGTTGATCCAGAGGAAGGCAAAAAACCCCTGTGAGGCAGAAGCCAATTTTCCCCACTTAAGGGGAAAAAAATTCCTTCCTGACTCCAATCAGGCAATCAGAATAACTCCCTGGATCAACGACCCCTCTCTAGTAGCTGTAGCTTGTAATATTATTATACTCCAGAAATAAATCCAGTCCCCTATTGAATTCCTTTATTGTACTCACCATCACCACCTCCTCAGGCAGAGAGTTCCATAGTCTCACTGCTCTTACAGTGAAGAATCCTTTTCTATGTTTGTGTAAAAACCTTCTTTCCTCCAGACGCAGAGGATGTCCCCTCGTCACAGTCACAGTCCTGGGGATAAATAGATGATGGGACAGATCTCTGTACTGACCCCTGATATATTTATACATAGTGTGGGGAGCTGCTATGGTAGACAGTGGTGAGGGTGCAGTATAGAGGCAAAGGGAGTCCAGGTAGTGCAGCAAACAGTGTTTTATTTCACACTTGCACAAACAAAACTCAAAACAGTCACTTAGTGTTACTTCACACACATATCAAAAACTTGAGGCAAAACAAAAGTCCAAGACGGGATCAAATCACCTGTGTGGTTTAGGTGCGTGTTCGCACCTGGCTGTCAGCCCAGCCGCAGGAAAATCCAACCTCAGGCTTCCAGGCAGACTGCACGCCTCTTTGCAAGCTCTTGCTTCCAGCCCTGAGAGCTCCACAGTAACGCCAGCAGTTTCCAGGTTAATCACCTCAAATCCTAGGTGTCAGTTCACACCTGGCTGAATGCTCGGCAACACAAAAAGTCCACTGACTGTCTTTACATGGCCTGCTCTCCTGACACACAGGTCTCAGCTTTTCAGCCCAGCACAGGGCTCAGATCCCAAACACAGAGAGAGACCTTTGCATAAACCCAGCTGTCTTTTAAAGGCAGCTAGGTATTAACCCAAAAACCCGGACCGGCACCTAAAATCCGGTCCAGTATTTGCCCTCACCTGGCTGCAATCAACCCAGCAGCACAGGCTGAGAGGAAAATACCTGTTTTTTTTACCACCAAACCTCTCACTGTGTCACATACCCCCCCTCCCCCCTTTGTTCAACCCTGAGGGGGTGAACACACGCCAGACAGTATATCCAGAACCGGGCACTCACATTTCCCTGTAACTGCCCTGCTCTGTGTTCCACTGAAAATCTAAAGTTCTGAACTCACCCGAACCCTTTGGTGACCGAGGACATTCCTTCTTTGTCCAGGTGGTGACAGGCTGCGGCCAACCCCATATCACTCTTTCAGAGATGGCTTGTCGCCGAGCCACGGGCACCTGGTACGGCTTTAACCAGACTTTTGCCTGGGGCTCAGTGACAATATCACGGTGAGTTATGGAAGGGCATTCAGGGAAATCATAGAACACCTCTGTGTTCCGACTAACAAACTCCTTGGCTCTCTGAGTCTGTTCAGTGGAAAGGCTGCTAGTAATTTTATCTGTGGCAGCCGCTTCCCTGTTAGCAGACATAGGGACCGGAATCTCTTTCCCTAGATAAACCGGCCGCGGGTTGTTCTCAATATAAGTCTCTCTAACCTTCCAAGGTTTCCGTAAATTTACATGGTAGACCGGCTCCGGCTTTTGCTGATCTGGCTGGTGTACCTTGTAGTTTGGGTCTCCAACTTTCTGTGCTATTTTATAGGTCCCCTTCCCCCTAGCGCTGTCCTTACTGTCCACAGGTGGCCCAACAGCCAAAACCGGGTCCCTTTGGCTACGGAACTCAGACACTCGATTGCAGGACCGGCTTTGGCCTGGCTGAGCCACCTTCCTATGTTTTCTACCTATCCTATTTAGGGGGACTGTCTTCCCCTCACCCACCGGACCTACTGTGGGTCCCTCTGCCTTGGGTTTCTGGGGTTCTAACACCTCACCTGGGCTAGGCCTCACTACTGGAAGTTTCCCTACCTGTCTGGGAACTGTACGTACAATGGCCGGCCACAGGGCTGGGAACAATGGAAAGTCTCTTCCTATTATCACATCATAGGGCATACTCGTGGTTACAGCCACCTCATGGACCTGCCTGCCGGCACACGTGCTTACAGACAACAGAGCAGTGGGGTATTCTTTTAAATCTCCATGAATGCTGAAAACCCCGACTCTCCGGCCTGTAAACTCTGTGGGTCGCACCAGGAAGCCCTCACCAGGGTCACCTGACTCCCGAATCCAGCAGAGCTGCCACTGGAGTGTCTCCCACCTCCACCCGACACAAATGTTCATCATGGATAATCTCTGACACATCGACCCTTCTGGCATACCATGACTGTCGATACCCAAAGTTTACATCCATGGGCTCACCCAGGAGGGGACAGTTGGCCTGTACATGGCCAGGCTCCTGGCACTGCCAGCAGATTATAGAGTCCCGATCCCCAAATGGGCACATCCCGTGCGGTCTTTCTCAGCTCAGGCCGCAGGGTCTGGGGAGGGATTTTCTGGGTTTTATTACTCCCTTCCCCAGAGTTCCCCCTTAAGTTCCTCAGTAGCCCCATAACGTTCGACCAGGTCCACCATCTCCAGGGCACTAGTAGGAGATGTCTGGCCAACCCAGCGCTGGAGGGGTAGTGGCAATGCCCTCCAGAATTTGTCAGCTACAATACGGTCCAGCATAGCAGTGGGACTAAGTACGTCAGGCGGTAGCCATTTTTGTAAGAGTTTTAGCAAATTATAATACTGGGGTCGTGCTGGCTCAGCTGGGTTAAACTCCCACTGATGTACCCGCTGGGCCCTGACCAACACATTCACCCCCAGTCTCGCCAGGATTTCACCCTTGACCACAGAGTAGTCTGCCGCTTGGTCGTCCGGTAAATCAAAGTAAACCTGTTGGGGTCCTGACGCCAGAAACGGAGCGATGACCTCCGCCCACTGGTCTCGGGGTAGTCTCTCTCTCACGGCCACCTTTTCGAACATCGCCAAGTAGGTTTCCACATCATCTGTCGGTGTCATCTTGGGAACGGCCGTGCGGACTGCTTTTTCGGGCATCGTGCACTCCCTGAGGCATCCCTGACTTTTCTAGCACATTACGTGTTGCAGCAGCCGCTGGTTCGTGTCCTGCTGTCGCTGATTAGCCTCTAGCAGCTGTGCGACGGCCTCTTCATGTCTTTTTTGCTGTTGTGCGATGGCCTGCTGTTGGACATCCATGGCCTGCTGTAGCTTTAAGTTGGCCTGGACAAGCTGCTTTATCATCTCCTCCATCTTGTCCTGTGTTGGTGGTTGCAGCTTGGCAGGCTTAATCCAGGACACACAACAGTGCTTAAAAAAAAAAATGCTACAAAAAGTTTTGGCTTCCCGCCAGCCTCACTGCAATTGCCCGCATCCGACACCAAATGTGGCTCTGGTAGACAGTGGTGCGGGTGCAGTATAGAGGCAAAGGGAGTCCAGGTAGTGCAGCAAACAGTGTTTTATTTCACACTTGCACAAACAAAACTCAAAACAGTCATTTAGTGTTACTTCACACACATATCAAAAACTTGAGGCAAAACAAAAGTCCAAGACGGGATCAAATCACCTGTGTGGTTTAGGTGCGTGTTCGCACCTGGCTGTCAGCCCAGCCGCAGGAAAGTCCAACCTCAGGCTTCCAGGCAGACTGCACGCCTCTTTGCAAGCTCTTGCTTCCAGCCCTGAGAGCTCCACAGTAACGCCAGCAGTTTCCAGGTTAATCACCTCAAATCCTAGGTGTCAGTTCACACCTGGCTGAATGCTCGGCAACACAAAAAGTCCACTGACTGTCTTTACATGGCCTGCTCTCCTGACACACAGGTCTTAGCTTTTCAGCCCAGCACAGGGCTCAGATCCCAAACACAGAGAGAGACCTTTGCATAAACCCAGCTGTCTTTTAAAGGCAGCTAGGTATTAACCCAAAAACCCGGACCGGCACCTAAAATCCGGTCCAGTATTTGCCCTCACCTGGCTGCAATCAACCCAGCAGCACAGGCTGAGAGGAAAATACCTGTTTTTTACCACCAAACCTCTCACTGTGTCACAATAGTTATTAGATCTACCCTCAGTCGTCGTTTTTCTAAAGTGAATAACCCTAATTTTGATAACCTTTCAGGGTACTGTAGATCCCTCATTCCAGTTATTACTTTATTTGCCCTCCTCTGAACCCTCTCCAGCTCTGCTATGTCTGTCTTGTGCACAGGAGCCCAGAACTGTACACTGTACTCCATGTGTGGTCTGACTAGTGATTTGTAAAGTGGTAGGACTATGTTCTCATCACGGGCATCTATGCCCCTTTTGATGCAACCCATTATCTTATTGGCCTTGGCAGTAGCTGCCTGACCTGGTTTTTGCAGCTTAATTTGCTGTTTATTAAAATTCCTAGATCCTTTTCCATGTCAGTGTTACCGAGTGTTTTACCATTTAATATGTACGGGTGACTTGCATTATTCCTTCCCATGTGCATAACTTTACATTTGTCAGTGTTAAACCTCATCTGCCATTTTTCTGCCCAAGCCTCCAATCTATCCAGATCCCTCTGTAGCAGAAAACTGTCCTCTTCAGTGTTAATTACTTTACACAGTTTAGTGTCATCTGCAAAAATAGATATTTTACTGAGCAGGCCTTCTACAAGATCATTAATAAATATATTGAAGAGAATAGGGCCCAATACTGACTCCTGAGGTACCCCACTAGTTACAGTGACCCAATCTGTGTATCTACCGTTAATAACCACCCTCTGTTTTCTGTCACTTAGCCGAGCATCCGAGTATCCTCATTTTATATACTAACCTTTTATGAGTGTCAAATGCTTTGGAGAAGTCCAGATATATGACATCCATTGATTCGCCGCTGTCAAGTCTAGAACTTACCTCCTCATAGAAGCTGATTAAATTCGTTTGGCATGACCAATCCCTCATGAAGCCATGCTGATATGGCGTTATTTGCTTATTTTCATTGAGATACTCCAAAATAGCATCTCTTAGAAACCCTTCAAACAGTTTACCAACAATAGATGTTAAACTTACCGGCCTATAATTTCCAGGCTCTGTTTTTGGACCCTTTTTGAATATTGGCACCACATTTGCTATGCGCCAATCCTGTGGAACATTCCCTAAAAGCGATCCCAATATATACTTTGTTAATAATGGTAAATCCAAGAGCTACATTAATAGTGTGCTCTGTAGTAAAATGCCATGTAGGCGTAATATACCCTTTAACGGAAAGAAATACACTTGGAGATGCATGCTGAGTGTAATATACCCTTTTACGGATAGATTTACACTTGGCCTGCAACAGCTGGTACACCAGATTTGGGGTATTGCTATTTTGCCAATTGAATTTCACCCCAGAACAAAATATATCCTATGACAGATACTATTAAACTACTTGTCCAGCCACAGCTAGAACACCAGCTTTACTGTATTTCTATTTTTGCAACTGAATTTCACCCCAGAAAATAGTATACCCTTTGACGGACACTATGAAACTTGTTCAGTCACAGCTGGAACACCAGATTTATGGTATTACTATTTTTGCAACTGAATTTCACTCCAGAAAAAAATATATCCTTGGTCGGACACTATTAAACTTGGCCAGCCACAGCTAAAACCACTGATTTACGGTATTGCTATTTTGAGAATTGATTTTCATCCCCAGAAAAAAATATATCCTTTGCCGGACACTATTAAACTTGGCCAGCCACAGCTGAAACCACTAATTTACGGTATTGCTATTTTGCTAATTGAATTTCACCCCAGAAAATTATATATCCTTTGCCGGACACTATTAAACTTGGCCAGCCACAGCTGAAACCACTGATTTACGGTATTGCTATTTTGGCAATTGAATTTCACCCCAGAAAAAAATATATCCTTTGCCGGCCACTATTAAACTTGGCCAGCCACTGCAGGGACACCAGATTTAGGGGATTGCTATTTTGGCAATTGAATTTTACCCTAGAACAAAATCTATCCTTTGCCAGACACTATTAAACTTGGCCAGCCACTGCTGGGACACCAGATTTGGGGATTGCTATTTTGGCATTTTAATTTCACCCCAGAAAATGATCTATCCTTTGCCGGACACTAAAAAACTTCGCCAGCCACAGCTGAAACCACTGATTTACTGTATTGCTATTTTGGCAAATAAATTTAACCCCAGAAAATTATCTATCTTTTGCCAGACACTATTAAACTTGGCCGGCCACTGCTGGGACACCAGATTTGGGGATTGCTATTTTGGCAATTGAATTTCACGCCAGAAAATAATCTATCCTTTGCCGGACACTATTAAACTTGGCCAGCCACTGCTCGGACACCAGATTTATTGGATTGCTAGTTTGGAAATTTAATTTCACCCCGGAAGATTATCTATCCTTTGCCGGACACTATTAAACTTGGCCAGCCACAGCTGAAACCACTGATTTACGGTATTGCTATTTTGGCAAATGAATTTCACCGCAGAAAATTATCTATCCATTGCCAGACACTATTAAACTTGGCCAGCCACTGCTGGGACACCAGATTTAGGGGATTGCTATTTTGGCAATTGAATTTCACCCCAGAACAAAATCTATCCTTTGCTGGACACTATAAAACTTGGCCAGCCACTGCTGGGACACCAGATTTAGGGGATTGCTATTTTGGCAATTGAATTTCACCCCAGAAAATTATCTATCCTTTGCCTGACACTATTAAAATTGGCTAGCCACAGCTGAAAACACTGATATACGGTATTGCTAATTTGGCAATTGAATTTTACCCCAGAAAATTATCTATCCATTGCCGGACACTATTAAACTTGACCAGCCACTGCTGGGACACCAGATTTAGGGGATTGCTATTTTGGCAATTGAATTTCAACCCAGAACAAAATCTATCCTTTGCCGGACACTATTAAACTTGGCCAGCCACTGCTCGGACACCAGATTTATTGGATTGCTATTTTGGCAATTTAATTTCACCCCGGAAGATGATCTATCCTTTGCCGGACACTATTAAACTTGGCCAGCCACAGTTGAAACCACTGATTTACGGTATTGCTATTTTGGCAATTGAATTTCACCGCAGAAAATTATCTATCCATTGCCAGACACTATTAAACTTGGCCAGCCACTGCTGGGACACCAGATTTAGGGGATTGCTATTTTGGCAATTGAATTTCACCCCAGAACAAAATCTATCCTTTGCCGGACACTATAAGGCCTATTTCACACGTCCGTAGTGTTTATAGATCCGCAAATTGTGGATCCATATACACACCCGGCCGTCAGCCCCATAGAAATGTCTATTCTTGTCCGCAATTGCGGGCAAGAATAGGACATGCTCTACTTTTTGCGGAGCTGCGGCCGTAAGATCGGTGGCACGCAAACTGATGCGGAGAGCACAGTGTGTGCTCTCCGCATCGTTCCGTGCCCCATTCACAGTCAATGAGTCCGCATGTATTCCACAGAATTGCGGAATTTAGGGGACACCAATTTTAGGGGATTGCTATTTTGGCAATTGAATTTCACCCAAGAAAATTATCTATCCTTTGCCGGACACATTAAACTTGGCCAGCCACAGCTGAAACCACTTATTTACGGTATTGCTATTTTGGCAATTGAATTTCACCCCAGAACAAAATATATCCTTTGCCAGGCACTATTAAACTTGGCCAGCTACTGCTGGCACACCAGATTTAGTGGATTGCTATTTTGGCAATTGAATTTCACTCCAGAACAAAATCTATACTTTGCCGGACACTACCAAACTTGGCTAGCCACTCCTGGGACACCAGATTTAGGGGATTGCTATTTTGGCAATTGAATTACACCCCAGAACAAAATCTATCCTTTGCCGGACACTATTAAACTTGGCCAGCCACTGCTGGGACACCAGATTTAGGAGATTGCTATTTTGGCAATTGAATTTCACCCCAGAAAATTATCTATCCTTTGCCGATCACTATTAAACTTAGCCAGCCACAGCTGAAACCAATGATTTACTGTTTTGCTATTTTGGCAATTGAATTTCACCCCAGAACCAAATCGATCCTTTGCCAGACACTATTAAACTTAGCCAGCCACTGCTGGGACACCGGATTTACGGTATTGCTTTTTTTGGCAATTGAATTTCACCCCAGAACAAAATATATCCTTTGCCGGACACTATTAAACTTGGCCAGCCACAGCTTAAACCACTGATTTACAGTATTGCTATTTTGGCAATTGAATTTCACCCCAGAAAATGATCTATCCTTTGCCGGACGCTATAAAACTTGGCCAGCCACATCTGAAACCAATGATTTATTGTATTGCTATTTTGGCAATTGAATTTCACCGCAGGAAAAAAATATATCCTGTGCCGGACACTATTAAACTTGGCCAGCCACAGCTGAAACCACTGATTTACAGTATTGCTATTTTGGCAATTGAATTTCACCCCAGAAAAAAATATATTTTTTGCCGGACACTATTAAACTTGGCCAGCCACAGCTGAAACCACTGATTTACGGTATTGCTATTTTGGCAATTGAATTTCCCCCCAGAACAAAATCTATCCTTTGCCGGACACTATTAAACTTGGCTAGCCACAGTTGGAACACCAGATTTAGGGGATTGCTATTTCGGCAATTGAATATAACCCCTTAATAAAATATAGAAATTTCTATCCTGAGTTTCTAGGGGTGACAATAAGCACAGCCAAGCCCCTGATGTAGGATATAGTAAAAAAAAAAAAAACTAGTATTGTTGGATTGATGGACTTGGAGGCAGCTTGTTCTGTGCTTGTGCACCACAAGAGACAAAGTGGCCGCCGATCACCCCAGAAAAGAGTGACAGAAAAACGCTCTGTGCAGCCTAAAAACCAGTAAGCAATTAACTAGCAGATGTTGAATGATTCACAGCTGTAGATGGATCACTTCATTAGGTGTTTTTGCTGAGTTTTCTCTGCCTAATATCGCCCTCACAGCAGCTGCATCCTATCCCTACACTAATCGGAGCAGAGTGGCGTTCGGCACTACGTGACTCCAGCTTAGATAGAGGCTGGGTCACATGCTTCACTTGGCCAATCACAGACATGCCATTAGTAGGCATGGCTGTGATGGCTTCTTAGGGCAAGAAGTAAAATGCTAGCTGATTGGCTGCTGTGCAGCCCTTCAGAAAGCAGGAAGAAATCGCAGAACAACGGAACCGAACCCAAACTTTTTTGAAAATATTCGGGTTCGGGTCCCGAACACCCCAAAATTCGGTACAAACCCAAACTATACAGTTCGGGTTCGCTCAACTCTAATGCTAAGAAATGTTTTCATTTTCTCTCCACATTTTCAAAGACCTAGCCGTGTGAAGGATAGTGCTATTTTTGGACAAGTTGTACTTTTAATTGTAAAACAAGTGCACTTCCACCATTGTTTGTTGGGTTTCATTTTTACAGTGTTTATGGTGCACTACAAATGACATTTTAACTTTATTCAGGGGGTCAGTAGAATTACAGCGACACCAAATCTATACAGCTTTTGTTATGTTTTGCTATTTCTTTTTAAATTGCTTTGTGTCACCAAAATCTGACACCCATATTTTTCCACTTAAGATGCTCTGTAAGGGCTTGTTCTTGTGCTAGGCAAGCTGTAATCTTTATAGATACAATTTTTGTGTACATTTGACTTTTTAATAATTTTAGGTGACCAAAAAACAACAATTCTAGCATTATGGATTTTTTTTTCTTACAGAATTTACCATGCAGAATAAATAACATGATATTTTATTATTTTGGACACTTTTGCATGCAGCAATACCAGTTATGTTTACTTGTTATTGTTTTATTATTTTTAACTCTTTCTACCTCAGGCCAGTTTTCATCTTCCTGCCCAGGCCATTTTTTGCAAATTCGACATGTCACTTTATGTAATAATCACTTTGGGACACTTGTACTTATCCAAGGCATTCTGAGATTGTTTTCTTGTAAAACATTGTACTTCACAACAGCGCTAAATTTGAGTCAATATATTTTTCCTTTACTTATAAAAAAATCAAAAATTTACCAAAAATATAGAAAAATTAAAATTTTTCTAAATTACTCTACTTTTAAGACAGATAGTAATGCCTCATAAATAGCTATCAGTCATCATTCCCCATATGTCTGCTTTATGTTGGCATCATTTTATTTTTTTAGGACGTTAGACGCTTAGAAGATTAGAAGCCATTTTTCACATTTTCAACTAAATTTCCAAAACCATTTTTTTAAGCACCAATTCAGTTATAAAGTGATTTCAGGGGCTTACATAATGGAAACCACCCATAAATGACCCCATTTTAGAAACTACACCCCTCAAAGTATTCAAAACTGATGTTGCAAAATTTGTTAACCCTTTAGGTGTTCCACAAGAATTAAAGGAGAATGTTAATCAAATATTTCTTGCAACACAGCAAGGGTCAACAGCAAACTAAACCTCAATATGCATTACTCTGTTTCTGCAGTTTACAGAAATAACCCATATGTGGTGGTAAACTGCTCTACGGGCACGTGGCAGTGGTCAGAAGGAAAGGAGCGCCATATGGATTTTGGAGGCAGATTTTGCTAGAATGGTTTTTAGGCACAATTTTGTATTTGAAGAGACCCTGACTTACCCCTACAGTGGAAACCCTCAAAAAGTGACCCCATTTTGGAAACTACACCCTTCAAAGAATATATTAAGGGGGGTATTGAGCACTTTGACCTCTTAAGCATTTTACGGAATTTGAAAACACTTGGCTGTGAAAATGAAAAGTTTCATTATTTCCAATAAAATATTACTTTAGCCCCAAATTTTTCATTTTCACAAGGTGTAACAGGAGAAAAAGCACCCAAAATTTGTTGCCCATTTTCCCCTGAATACGGCAACACCACATATGTGGTCGTAAACTGCTGTGGGGGCACATGGAAGGACCAGAAGAAGCCCCATATGGCTTTTGCAGCGCAGATTTTGCCGGAATGGTTTATGGACGCCATTCGTATTTATTCTTTGAGTGATTGTCTAATGTGGCCTTTTCATTGGTACCATTTTAGGGTACATAAGACTTTTCTGATTGCTTGGTATTACACTTTTTGTGAGGCAACTGGAAAAAAAGGCTGTTTTGTCATAGTTTTCAGAAAACATTTTTTTACAGTGTTTACCTGAGGGGGCATATAATGGGATATTTTTATACATCAGAACGTTGCAGGCGCGGCGATACTCAATATGTCTATTATTTTTATTTTTGTTAAGTTTTACACAGTAAATGCACTTTTGAACAGATTTAAATCTTGTTTTTGTGTTGCCATTTTCTGACAGCCATATTTTTTTTTTTTGGGCCATTGTCTTAGGTAGGGTCTTATTTTTTAACATTAAACTTTTTTTTTTTTTATTATACAAAACTTTATTTGAACCTTTTTTTTATTACCTTTTTTTCCCCACAACTTCTGGGGGTCTGATACCCTGTACAATGCATTACAATACTTCTGTATTGTAATGCACTGGCTGTAAGTGTGATACACTTACAGCCTTCCTGCCTGTGAGATCCAGCGGGCTGGATCTCACAGGCTTACATGGAAGGCAGCCACAATGCCTGAAGGAATGCATCGGGCTGCCTTTCCTTCTATCGGGTCTCCGTCACAGCAGCACGGGGACCCGATGGAATAGGGGAGGGAGCTCCCTCCTGCCACACACCCCGCACATGCCGCGGTCAGCACTGACCGCGGCATAGTGAGGGTCAATGCGCCGGCATCTGTGTTTTCACAGATCCGGTTGTATTATGTCTTCTATAACCATGACGGATTCTTCTTGAACACCATTGAAAGTCAATGGGGGACGGATCAGTTTTCTATTGTGCCAGATTATGTTAGAGAAAAACTGATCTGTTTGGCTCAGCTTCGTCAGGCGGACAGCAACACTGTGCAGGCAGCATCAGTCAATTGTGAGCAGTTTCTCCTGACTCTCAAATATTGGCCCTTATGTATCCTTTTTCTTAGGGCCAGAGGGTGGCCACTCTCCCACTTCAGCAAGTTATTTGTCGCTGTGGGTTTTCTAAAAACATTATTCACAATTTGAACAGAGGGACTCAAATCGCGGACGTAATGTATAGTCCCAATTGATTGACATTAAGAGTTGTCACAAAGTCATGAAACGCTCCATCAGTGCTCCCCAGAGGATAAGCACATCATCGATGTATCTTATCCAAAAGGGGATCATGGTGGTAAACTGATCCAGACGGTCAGAAAAGACAATTTTCCTCTCCCACCAGCCCAGGTAGAGATCTGCGAAAGTGGGGGCACAGGGGCTGCCCATCGCGACTCCCCTGAGCTGATGGAAGATCTTCCTGTCAAACACAAACATGTTGTGTGTCAAGATGAACTTGAGAAGTTCCATAATGAACTCATTATGCTCCTGATGAGGTGCACTACTGTGCACTGAAATGTGTTGAGCCGTTAATTAAATGACCGGAGAGTAGGGGTTGCGGTCTATTATATCTTGACCGTAATCTTGTTGTCCATACTTTTCCGACCCAGCACCTTTATTTTGCATTTACATGGTTGGTGGCATCACGTGCTACCCCCAGCTGTGATCACTATCCTGCACCATATTTTTTTGGTGTCAGAGCACCTTGCTACTAACATTCCCACCCACCAGTGGGTTTGTTTCTGTGTCCACTAGCGGTTTTCATGGGGTCCTACAATCCATGTTAATGGTGACAATTACAAGTTCATAATAGACACACTTGGCTTATCGTCGTGGTACCCCATTACTTCCCTCCTCCCCAGTTGGGTGATCGGGTAGACACCCTTCTGTTTTAGTGCAGATACTTAATAAAGTTATGTTTATTGTTTTCTGTTTTAGCGTCCCCTCATTCATATTTAATATTTGTTGCATTAGGTCATAAGGACGTATACCCTTTCACCATTGATATCTTAGTTTTTGTATTTTATCCTATCTCTCTATACGAGGAATGGCAGGCTTTTTATCTAGTAATTTGAATACCGAGCAGTTAATAGGAGACCCGAGTGAGGTGTTTTTTGAAAAGGAAGTCTTGTTTTCCATCCAGGCGGTCACTGTTACTTCAGCCTTTAAGAAGGTGACTCGCACCTATAAAAACTTTGTTAGGTCATGGTGGGAGGTACGATCATTGGAGAGGAGACGTACTTCAGTAATAAGATTGTCCCCCATGGTCTCTGCAATACTATAACCCCAGCAGCTCGATTAAGATCTCCAGACTTTATAAAATAGTGGGAGAAAGAATCAGTTGAGTCTTCCTTAAGGTTGATGAAACTCCTCCTTGAGGAAGAAAAGAATGTGCCATCCTCTCTTGAAAACGAACTAAGGGTACTTTCACATTTGCATTAGTGTGATCCGGCAGTTCCATCGTCGCAGCTGACTGCTGGATCTGCCGATAAGTGTGACAACTGACAGAATTTGTAGACGGATCCGGGTGCGGAACCGTCTACAAATGCATTGCAAGAACGGATCCGTCCCTCCACTTGTCATGCGGAAGGACGGATCCGTCCTGCAGTATTTTTCACAGTTTTCACGGATCTGTCCTTCAGTTTTTTCGCAATGCCGTATCCGGCACTAATACAAGTCAATGTAAATTAATGCCGGATCCGGCATTCCGGCGACTGATCAGCCATTTTGGACGGACATAATACCGCAGCATGCTGCGGTATTATGTCCGGCCAAAACACCTGACAGTGACTGAACGGAAGGCATACTGATGCAAACTGAACAGATTTATATCCATTCAGATTGCATGGGGATATGCCTGTTCAGTTCTTTTCCGGCATAAAGCCCTTTTGACAGAACTCTATGCCGGAAAAGAATAACGCAAGTGTGAAAGTACTCTGAAGAAGGCGATTGAGACGACCAAAAAATTCAGTAGTCATTCCGACTTTACCAAGAAAGAGTACCTCCTTCAATGCTCCGTAGAGAGATATACAGCACAATTAGAAGAAAAGAAGCACACCCTCTTTAATCGTGACATCAGTGATTTTAAAGAGGGGAAGATTTTTAACTATAGTGTCAAACATTCTGATGCTCTTGAATTACAGACTGACGTTTCATCCTCAGAGGGCGAACTTGATCCGGAAGCAGGGACTTACAAGAGACCTGAGTTGCCATCCAATTGGAGACCTTACAGTAGAAGGGGTAGAGGTCAGAGTAGACGAGGACATGGTGGGAGAAGTGGTAATACGAGCAGGGTTTTTTTAGACAATACCCCTCCAGTCTCCAAATACCTTCTCAGGAACAAACAATAGCCCTATCTGACCCCCCCTCCCCCCCCACCAATATAGTCTCCACCTCAGCCATTACCAACAGGGATGATCTCCAGATAATCAATTTGTCATCCCGGTTTCTCACTCCGATAGAGACAGCGGTCCTGAAAAAAGGATTTTCGTTTGTCCCCATGTGGAGATTTGACTGTTTTGGGTGGGTAAAAGATCTCAGTTTGTTTGCACGCAAACTCAAGTGGCGTAAATTCTTTGTTACCCATGACCGCAGAAAATATGAGGAATTAGGGATAGACATTTCTGAATTACCTGATGTCAAACTCTTAGCAGATCTCTTCACTGAAGGGCAACGTGCCAAGGTCTCTTCACAAAATTACGGTTACCTTCTACTAAAATGCCTCAGATCAGAGATTGCACCCCTATTGACACCTTTGTCACGGTTGTCTCGAATAAGCTACACCAATTAGAGTCACAAAAGTATGGCTCTTTTCACAGTAGGTCAAAAAACATGACCTTTCAGGAGAAATGTGCCCTCCAGGGACTCCAACAGGACACGGATCTGGTGATTAAGCCTTCCGATAAAGTGGGTACATTGTCATTTTGAGCCATGAACAATATACAACCATGTCCATGAGGACATTGAATGACAAGATTACCTATCATCGGCTACCATCAAATCCTACCCCTATTTTTCATAGGGAGCTGTCTAGTATCCTGAACAGAGCCCTGGAGAATAAACGAATAGATAAAACCGAATAAGCCTTTCTCCTGCCGGATCATCCCGGAATGGCCGCGTTTTATTGTCTCCCCAAAATCCACAAAGGATGTGATCCTTTGAAGGGGAGACCTATTGTCTCAGGGACCAACTGCCTGACGGCCAATATCAGCACTTACGTGGATGAGGTCCTGCGTCTATTCGTCACTAGTTTGCCTTCCTATGTGAGGGATACGATGGAGGTGCTGGGACGCCTTAATGACATCCATTGTGATGTAGGGACGCAATTGGCTAGCTTGGTTGTCGAGGCGCTCTACAGCTAAATCCCTCACACATTGGGCTGTGGAGCTATTCACACGCTTTTGCAGCAGAGGGGTGATCACTGTAGAGGTCACAATGAGTTCATTATGGAACTCCTCGAGTTCATCTTGACACACAACGTGTTTGTGTTTGACAGCAAGATCTTCCACCAGCTCAGGGGAGTCGCGATGGGCAGCCCCTGTGCCCCCACTTTCGCGAATCTCTACCTGGGCTGGTGGGAGAGGGAAATTGTCTTTTCTGACCGTCTGGATCAGTTTACAACCATGATCCCCCTTTGGATAAGATACATCGATGATGTGCTTATCCTCTGGGGGGGCACTGATGGAGCTAATGTCAATCAATTGGGACTATACTTTACGTCCGAGATCAATCCAAGACACATCTCTTTCTTGCATTTGGCTATTTCTTTGAGACCCTCTGGTCAAATTGTGACTAATATTTTTAGAAAACCCACAGCGACAAATAACTTGCTGAAGTGGGAGAGTGACCACCCTCTGGCCCTAAGCAAAAGAGATACCTAAGGGCCAATACTTGAGAGTCAGGAGAAACTGCTCGCAATTGACTGACTTCAAACTCGCTGCGGGTGAACTGCAATCCAGGTTCCGGCGGCGTGGTTATCCAGATCATGTACTCAAGCAAGCATACCATCATACATTGAGTGTCGATAGGGATCAATTGTTATCTCCTAAAAATAAGGAACCAAGTGATAACTTGATAAGGATGATAGGCACTTTTGACAGTGCGCATGATGCAGTGCGCCAGATCTTGACAGATAACTGGGATATTCTTAGATCTGACCCAGATATCGGGAGCCTAATTCCATCTAGGCCGGCCATTACGTTCCGCAGGAACCAAACCTTACGAGACTTACTTGTGCATAGTCTCTACCAGCAACCAAAGAAACAGACGTGGCTATGTAGTTCCCATACAGGTACTTTACCTTGTGGGTCCTGTAAATTTTGCAGGTTTATAGATAGAACTAAATCATTTACCAGCAGATCAGCCGACAGGACCTTTTACATTAAAACCTTTACCAACTGTAAATCAGCTGGGGTGATCTACCTCCTTACCTGTTGTTGTGGTCTGAAGTATGTCGGCAAGACAACTAGGGAACTACGCTGTCGGATTGGGGAACATGTGTCATACGTGCTAAAAGATAATGATACACCCATCGCGTGTCATGTGGTTGACCACCATAGTGGAAGAACTTCCTCCATTAAATTTCAGGGGATTGAGCAGGTCACAATGACCCTTAGAGGTGGCGACAAGGACCGCATTCTTTTACAAAAAGAGGCATGTTGGATTTTTACTTTGAACACCATTAAACCATGGGGCTTAAATGATGCCATATCTTACTGCACTTTGCCACTGTTCACAAGGGCGATGTCTCTGCGTTTTCTGTGCAAGGTATAGAAGTGGTTTTGGCACCAATTAGAGGAGGGGATTGAAAACAGAAGCTTCTCAGCAGAGAAACATATTGGATGTTTGTGTTGGAAACATGCATACCGAGAGGTCTGAATAGAAAACATGATTTAATATTACAATACTTGTAGAATTTGTGAAAATGTTTTCTCGAATATATGGATTTAAGTTTTTTGTCTCCACCTCTCCCCCTCTACATGTGCCCTGCTGAGATTATCACCTAACTCAGGAACACCTGAGTTGGGGTGTGGTTTCCAGTGAAGCAAAGGGGGAGGAGTATACCCTATGTTGTATAAAAGTTTTGTTTTTAGTGCACAATGTATTGTCTTGATGAAGAGCTCAATACTATAGCCTGAAACGCGTCACAGTCACATTTTGTCTCTCCATGTGATGTATGTTGGATCTTAAATTTTGCAAGCCTGATAAAGAACCATCCATTTTTTACGCAAGAAGCTGGAATAGACCTTTTGTTTGTGTATTGCATTAAGCGGCTGGGTTCAAGCCCAATCTTCCGTGCTTCAGAAAGGTGATCAGAGGTGAGAGCTGCACTTCCTTCTTCCTATGTATGCCATATCTTACGTACCTTTTATTTAAGTCCTTATTGTATCACCTAGAACACCTTATTATATGGTATTCTTACATTCCAAAAAATGGAGTAATGTGTCAGGTGGCTCAATTCGTCAGGATCTCATGGAAAAGGTGCTCTCACTCTGAATGGCCACCTCGCAAAAGGCCAAAAAACGGAGAAATGCGTATGTAAATAAATAACAGAGTGGGCACTCAGTATCAGGACAGGATGCAAGGAAACGCAAATAGTATAGTAAAAGTTATTTTAATAAAATGACAGAAAATCTACAACATACTGAAATATAAACATAAACATAAACCCCACGCAAAAACTATGCAAGTAGATGGCGTAAAAGTGCAGATGTAACAATATGGAGTAACAAAATAAAAATACTGGCAAAAGACGGCAATGGAGTCTCCTCAGTGGATGTAAATTGCTGTGATGGTGTTTGCTGAAGTCCAATAACCCCCAAGTTTTTACTTGGAGAATATAGTAGAGTCCCACAGTATAAAAAAGAGGTGCATAGAGTATTAGTGATATTAATGTGCAGAAAAAACATTACCGCTCCAGTGGTAAATGTTGCAGATGGCGGCTGGATCTCCACATGTAGTTGAAAATGGCATCCACTTTCCTGTAATGCTTCAGACACAGTTGCATGCAGCGTCCCACATGACGTGTCATACGACCAGGTGAAGTGTTCTCTGAGTGGAGACCGGGTCCTAAAGTCCACCTTGTATAGGGAATTTTGTGGAGCCTTTGAATCCTTAACTGGATAATAATGTATACGCACAAAATTAACAGAAGATCCACGTAAGATAGTTTGCCCAATGCTGCCCAACCATACGCGTTTCGGAGGTCCTCCTCCTTCCTCAGTGGTATGACGTCCTTACGTGGATCTTACGTGGATCTTCTGTTGATTTTGTGCGGATACATTATTATCCAGTTAAGGATTCAAAGACTCCACAAAATTCCCTATACAAGGTGGACTTTAGGACCTGGTCTCCACTCAGAGAACACTTCACCTGGTCGTATGACACGTCATGTGGGACGCTGCATGCAACTGTGTCTGAAGCATTACAGGAAAGTGGATGCCATTTTCAGCTACATGTGGAGATCCAGCCGCCATCTGCAACATTTACCACTGGAGCGGTAACGTTTTTTCTGCACATTAATACCACTAATACTCTATGCACCTCTTTTTTATACTGTGGGACTCTACTATATTCTCCAAGTAAAAACTTGGGGGTTATTGGACTTCAGCAAATACCATCACAGCAATTTACATCCACTGAGGAGACTCCATTGCCGTCTTTTGCCAGTACTTTTATTTTGGTACTCCATATTGTTACATCTGCACTTTTACGCCATCTACTTGCATAGTTTTTGCGTGGAGTTTATGTTTATGTTTATATTTCAGTATGTTGTAGATTTTCTGTCATTTTATTAAAATAACTTTTACTATACTATTTGCGTTTCCTTGCATCCTGTCCTGATACTGAGTGCCCACTCTGTTATTTATTTACATATTCTTACATTCCCGTTTGGGTCTCTTTTGAGCATGTGTTACCCTGCTCTCTCTGTTTGTGATACTGTGGTGTTTATACACCTCCATCATGATGTCTGACTAGTTTCCTGATGCATGCATCAGTTTTGGTGCATGCATATATGGATGATGGGAGTAGTACGTGGCTTGAATTATTCATTATTTTTTATTGCCCTGGGGACGTACTACTACTGTTACCGTTCCAATTATTGGAACTTTCCCATCATCTCATGGTTGTGTCTGCTGCCATAGTGATACCCTCTGAGAACCATTCGTATGACCGTACTCACGGTCACTACGCAGCCAGTACTCTAAATAGTCAATCTTCGCAACCATGAGTTGCAGCATCATTCTGCTCCCTTATTATGCAGCCTATGAGTGGGCCGACCCATCTGTTTGACCCACTCGCTGAATCTACACTTATGGTGGTACTTAGCGGTTTGCCTCATCTGGGAACGTAGTGACTGCCAGTTTAAATGTGACACAATTGTTAACCTTAAAAAGTAACTATTATTAATACATATAAAACGCCCAATATGTCATAAAAAAGGAGAGGTGTAAAGACATAAGCTCAGGATCCTACCACCAATTGATGCATATGATAATTGTCACTAGGGTATCTACCAGGTAAGAGGGAGGGAATGCTGGGTCTCTGACCCTTTTGTGTCTCTATCTGCTCCCGCTATTAATAGGTCAACGCCTCCTGTTCCACCCTCACTCACTTCCCTGGTCTGTGCTACGACTGCCCAGCTTCGTCCTGAAGGGGAAAGGGAAGGAGGGGTTGGAGGCCCTGTAACTTATACGTATTGTTCAGATAGACCAAGCTATAATTTGTCACAGCATGGGTCTATATCTGTTCCAATGTACCAGGGGGTAGAACAATTCTCCAAAGCTGATAATAATAATACATTACATAAACTACCAGTCTCCTGGAAAATATACATATAGCACTAGGGCAGGTGACCACTGTCCGATCACCTGTCCATGACACCAACGTGCCCAACAAATGTGCACACTTCGTACCCTACCCAACGCGCTTCCCTGGTGTAAAACCAGTTCATCAGGGGTTAAAGGTCATTATACGAATAATTGCAAATACAGTCAAACAAAGTGCAGCTATTATCCAGTGCAGGAGAGTAAAATCAGACTGCTTATCTTATTAGGGCCCTGCCAGCCATCCGAAAGCTATGACTAGGAAGTGTCCGTTCGCCCGGCCATGTGAGATCCGTGTATGGCAGTGTCTCAAAGAAGCTGAGGGCGCTGCGCTTTTTAAACCCGCGCGCACGCCGTCATCGCACCCGCCCCCAGTCACATGACCGCACACGTGATTGAAAACGTCATCATCACGTGTGCTATGACGGGGTCGCAGGTCCTGCGAACGTGAATCGCTGGGAGGAGATCCCATTGGATGTACACCAACGAGGGGAGGGGCTAGTAACCTCCTATCTCACGTTGTCCAATCAGGAGAGGCCTGCATAAACATTAGTTACTTTGCAGGACCAATCGCGATGGTGGCAAGGGTGCTATCCTCCTGTTAAGAGGTAGGGAGGCGCATGCCCACTGAAACACCCATATTAGATAAGTTATTGTCAGATATAATCTAAAGGTCCGGTTGCTATTCATTAATGCATCTCCCGAACCTAATAGAGCATTTCTGGTCGACTTAGCACAAATGGAAATACAAGGTAAGTAGATAAAGAAAAGGAGATGGTAAAAACACACACTATGCTGCAGTCTTTATGGCTAATATATCAGAAATTACGTCAGAAATGCCACTGCCATCCAGATAATGGTATCAGAAAGTACTTTTGGTAGTAATGAGAAGTACATTGGATAGTGATAGAGGAGAGAGCCGCGCCAGATGGTATACAGATATGTGTAGATACTTAATGTAGGGAGGGATGACACAAGGGGTGGCCCCTAAATGAATAAGATAAACAACAGTTGCTCATTCAGTCCTTTAGGGTGGACAGACCAGTAATTCATGAATCCACAAGGCCTCCCTCTGCAGGATGCTTGGGTAGGGGGATAACTTCAATACCCATAAATTTAGGTTAGGAACAGTCACCTCCATGCACCAAGGTGATATGACGTGCCAGGGGGTATCTATAACCTGTCGTATGTCCCCTAGATTTTCCCCAATCCTCCTTCGCAGCTCCCTCTTCGTTTTTCCAATGTACTCCAATCCACAGCCACATTGTGCCCGATACACCACTCCCTTGGTGCGGCAATTAACAAAACTTCTGATTGAGTATTTCTTATGGGTAACGTGACTAGTGAACCCATTGCCCCGTGCAATGAACGGACATCCACTACATCTATGCGAGCCCATCACTGGTTTCAACCAATTTGTCGGGGTGTTAGGGGCATCAGAAAAGTGTCTGAGAACTACATAATCGAGTATGTTGCGTCCCCTCCAGTATGTCACTTGTGGATACGAAGCCACAACTTTCGCAAGGTCTGGATCCAATAGTAAAGTACCCCAATGTTTCGTGAGGATACTTTTCGCTTCCTCCGCCCCTGCATCAAATGTTCCTATCAGGTGAATTTTATCATCCTTAGTCTCAAGTTTATTAGGATGTAGAAGCTCTGAACGGGTAGAGAGGCGTGCTCTTTGGTACGCTTTCCTCAATACATGGTCCGGGTAACCCTTTTCCCTAAATCTGCTACGTAGGTCATTGGCTTGGACCCGAAATTGATTCAGAGTGGTACAGTTTTGTCTCATGCGGAGATATTGACCTGTAGAGATACCCTGTTTCAGGGTGAGCAGATGATAGCTCTCCCACTTTAAAAGAGAGTTGGTGGCCGTAGGTTTCCTATATGTCTCCGTACAGAGCTCGCCTTTGGGTCCCCTAGTGATCAAAATGTCCAAAAAGGGCAAAGAGTTGTCAGAGATCTCAAATGCAAAATGCAGGCTCAGTTCGTTGATATTAAGGGTCTCCACGAATGATTCAAAGGTGGTGCTAGTACCCCGCCAGATTATAAAAATATCATCAATAATCCTGGCCCACAACACCACTTGCGCAGTGTGTGGGTCAGGGGGCTCGGCGAACACCACCTCCTTTTCCCACCAGCCCAGGAACAGGTTAGCATACAATGGGCCACAGGGACACCCCATCGCGGTGGTAGAAAGACCCTTCGAACTGGAAAAAATTGCAAGTAAGTGTAAAGCGAAGCAACTTTAAAACAAAAGTGTTATTGTCCCCAAACTGGCAACCTCTGGCCTTGAGAAAAGACCCAACTCCACGGAGGCCTAAATCATGTGGAATGGATGAATATAATGCCTCTACATCTATAGAGGCCAAGAGGCAATCATCATCCACCACGATCCCCTCTATTCTTGCTAATAGATCGCTGGTATCCCTGATGTAAGAGGGCAAAGAGGTGACAACAGGAGCCAGTATGTTGTCCACATAAATGCCGGCATTCTGGCTCAAGCTGTCCACACCTGAGAAGATTGGGTGTCCCTTTAGGGGTGAAATCCCTTTGTAGCACCTGTAGCAATTGAGACTGATAGTGCTTTAAAGGATTATTCTTCAATTTCTCATACGTCTCTGTGTCTGAAAGTAATCTCGAGCACATTCTTTTATATTGAGAGGTATCTAGGATAACAATGTTGCCCCCCCCTTATCAGAGGGTTTGGTCGTGAGGCTTTTTTCTTTCTCTAGATTTTTTAGAGCGAGAAATTCTTCCCTCGTGCAATTGGGTCTTTTACCAGAAAAAAACTGATTCTCCAAGTAACAAGAGACTTGGTGCAAAAAAACATCAGCGCAGGTTGGATCCCCTATAGGGGGCATCTTCCTGCTCTTTAGTTTCAGTGAAATAAAGGGACCTTTCCCATCTGTAGATTTGCTATCAGCCAAACTAAACAATAAACGTACATCCTGCATGATCTCTTGCGGGATACCCAACTCCTTGCTCTCCCGCCTGTCTATTTGGGCATAATGTTTAGACCAATGTAAGCGCCTGACAAAAAGATTCAAGTCTTTGATCCAATTAAAAAGATTAAATGGGGGCATTGGGACAAAAGAAAGGCCTCGGCTGAGAATGTCAAGCTCAGCGGAAGTCAGACTTCTATTGGACAGATTTACTATCTGGGAAGTCCTGTCTGGGAAGGGATGCTGCGGGGGGCAGGACCTGCGACTGCGTCATAACACACGTGATGATGATGTTTTAAATCATGTGTGCGGTCATGTGACTGACGGCGTGCGCGCGGGTTTAAAAAGCGCGGCGCCCTCAGCTTCTTTGAGACACTGCCATACGGGGATCTCACATGGCCTGGCGAACGGACACTTCCTGGTCATAACTTTCGGATGGCTGGCAGGGCCCTAATAAGATAAGCAGTCTGATTTTACTCTCCTGCACTGGATAATAGCTGCACTTTGTTTGACTGTATTTGCAATTATTCGTATAATGACCTTTAACCCCTGATGAACTGGTTTTACACCAGGGAAGCGCGTTGGGTAGGGTATGAAGTGTGCGCATTTGTTGGGCACGTTGGTGTCATGGACAGGTGATCGGACAGTGGTCACCTGCCCTAGTGCTATATATATATTTTCCAGGAGACTGGTAGTTTATGTGATATATTATTGTCAATCAGCTTTGGAGAATTGTTCTACCCCCTGGTACATTGGAACAAATATAGACCCATGCTGTGACAAATTATAGCTTGGTCTATCTGAACAATACGTATAAGTTACAGGGCCTCCAACCCCTCCTTCCCTTTCCTCTTCAGGACGAAGCTGGGCAGTCGGAGCACAGACCAGGGAAGTGAGTGAGGGTGGAACAGGAGGCGTTGACCTATTAATAGGGGGAGCAGATAGAGACACAAAAGGGTCAGAGACCCAGCATTCCCTCCCTCCCTCTTACCTGGTCGATACCCTAGTGACAATTATCATATGCATCAATTGGTGGTAGGATCCTGAGCTTATGTCTTTATACCTCTCCTTTTTTATGACATATTGGGCGTTTTATATGTATTAATAAAAGTAACTTTTTAAGGTTAACTCATCTCTCTGAGAAATTGTTTGTTGTTTGATTCACTGGTATCCAAATAGAGACTTCAACAATCTGTGATCTTTTGATCCTTGTGTTGTATTAGTGACACAATTGTTCCCAACATTCTCAAATGATCATAAACGGCAAGGTGGCATTTTTTATCACTTATTATAAATGTCACAGTAGATTTTATAGTTAATGAAACTCTCCCTCCTTGTTCTCCTTCTGCTGGTAGCTTACATCTGTTACTGTCCTTTTGTTTGTAGTAGCTGGCGCTGCCTTATGTTCCTCACGATACTTCACATCGCTCAGTGCGCTTACCCCTGGACTCACTCGGCTCCTCCCACCCCTGGGGCCAGTCAGTGGCACACGCCGCTTTGCAGGGCGCTGATAGGCCGGTGTTCTGGGAGGCTTCTCCAGCGGGTAGGATAGTCTGCCCTTAATTTCTGGCCTGCGGCCGGCAGCTTTGCGGCCATCATAGTGCCGGACGCTTAGCTACCTGACACGCCATCCCTCGGCTTAAAGATTGACGGCTTAGGCAGGGCTCCTCTATGTAACCAGCGGGCCTCCCTTATACTAGAGGAAACGGCTTTGGACGCTGTTTGCTGGAGCCTGTATGTGATTTTCCGTGCCTCACACCAGAGGTGTCCGGCACTATATAGTTCTTTTTCTGCCACCTGCCAGAGTCCGTGCCTACCGCTGGGCACGTTCTCTAGGCTGCTCAGCATAGAGTTTCATGGGCAGAGCCTGACCAGTGTCCCACCATTGGGATAGCTGGTCCTAGCAGGCTTTAGCCCATTTGGTGCTAGTTGCTCCTGATGAGGTGCACACTGTGCACTGAAACGTGTCGAGCTGTTAATTATATGACCGGAGAGTAGGAGTTGCGGTCTATTATATCTTGACCGTAATCTTGTTGTCCATACTTGTCCGGCCCAGCACCTTTATTTTGCATATACATGGTTGGTGGCATTGTGCACTGCCACCAGCTGTGATTACTATCCTGCACCATATTTGTTTGGTGTCAGAGCACCTTGCTACTAACAATCCCACCCACCAGAGGGTTTGTTTCTGTGTCCACTAGCGGTTTTCATGGGGTCCTACAATCCATGTTAATGGTGACAATTACAAGTTCATAATAGTCACACTTGACTTATCGTCGTGGTACCCCATTACTTCCCTCCACCGCAGTTGGGTGATTGGGTAAACACCCTTCTGTTTAAGTGCCAATATACATATATCAATAATAACAATAATGCAAGGCTCACGCATAAAAAACAAAAATAAAAAATTATAAAAAAATAATTTAAAAAATTTGGCCGGATAGATGGGATGGTGTATTTATCAAACGTTTCTGTCCTCATATAGGCACTTTAACTCCGTAATGGAGGTGCATGGCCAGTATTATAATATGATGATATCATATGATGATATATTCTATATCCATCAAAAAAAATATATATAAAACATAAAAATAAAATAAAAATAGAGAAAAATGAAACTAAATTCTTCTTCTGCAGCTAAACGTGTTTCTGATGTCCTTGTTTTAAATCTGTTTTGACACTCCTCCTTTAAAGTTCAAATTTTCTTTCGTCCACTAAGTGGTGCAATTTATTCACAAATAATGTGCACAAATACTGGTTACAACTTAATAAGAAAAACAGAGACGCTATAAGCAAAATCTGTGTATTTCATTACGGAGTTAAAGTGCTTATATAAGGACAGAAACTTTTGATAAATACACCATCCCATCTATCCGGCCAAATTGTTTTTATTATTTTATTATTATTTTTTATTTTTGTTTTTTATGCGTGAGCTCCGCATCATTGTTATTATTGATATATTTAAATCGGGACTAATAATTTTTATATGAAACATTTGTGATATTTTTATAAATGTGTTTTTAAGAAGCTTGTTGTTTTGGAAAATATTAAAACTAGGTGACATATTGGGAATTTTTTGGGCAATTGTCTTAGGTAGGGTATCATTTTTTGCAGAATGAGGTAATAGTTAGATTAGTACTATTTTGGGGGGTATATGCCTTTTTGATCGCTTGGTTTGCACTTTTAGTGATGTAAGGTGCCAAAAAAAGCTTTTTTTAGCATAGTTTTTATTTCAGTTTTTGAATGGTGTTCACCTAAGGCGTTAGATCATGTTATATTTTTATATAGCCAGTCGATACGGACGCGGCGATACCTAATACAGATGCATACTATCTTACCTGAGCTCCAAATTGGAAGTGGTGTCAATTTTGTCCTGACAGCAAAACAACATCATATCGCGAGACTGTAACGAAACTCTAAAAAGCTGCAATACACCTCATAACCACTGGGCGGTGAGTGCTCCACATTTGCAGTTGTGTTCAAAATTATTCAACCCCCAATGCTGTAATGGGTTTTATGGAATTTAGTGTACATTTAATTGTAATTGTGTTCAGAATGAAATCTTACAAGGACTTTTTAAAGAACCAAATGCAACTAAAATGACATCAATTGTTTTTGTAATACAGTATTAAATGTTTTTTTTTGTGATTTCTTCATTGACACAATTATTCAACCCCTTAAAGACTACCACTCTTAAGAACAGAGGTTCATTCAAGTGTTTTCGATCAGGTATTGAAAACACCTGTGGATGTCAAGGAGCAGCAATCAAGCATAATAAGCACCAATTAGGCAGATGTAAAATGACTGTGATACTCGGCTCCTTCTAGAAATTTACTGGTGTGTTTACAAACATGGTGAAGTCAAGAGAATGGTCCAGGAAGACAAGAGAAGAGGTGATTTCTCTTCACAGGAAGGGCAATGGCTATAAGAAGATTGCAAAGATGTTAAACATACCAAGAGACACCATAGGAAGCATCATTCGCAAATTCAAGGCAAAGGGCACTGTTGAAACGCTACCTGGTCGTGGCAGAAAGAAGATGCTGACTTCGACTGCTGTGTGCTACCTGAAGCGCAAAGTGGAGAAAAGTCCCGTGTGACTGCTGAGGAACTGAAAAAGATTTGTCAGATCGCGGGTACTGAAGTTTCAGCTCAGACAATAAGGCGCACACTGCGTAATGAAGGCCTCCATGCCAGAACTCCCAGGCGCACCCCTTTCTGTCTCCAAAGAATAAGAAGAGTCGACTGCAGTATGCCAAAAGTCATGTGGACAAACCACAAAAGTTTTGGGATAGTGTTCGGTGGACTGATGAAACAAAATTAGAACTGTTTGGGCCCATGGATCAACGCTATGTTTGGAGGAGGAAGAACAAGGCCTATGAAGAAAAGAACACCTTGCCTACTGTGAAGCATGGCGGAGGTCAATCATGCTTTGGGGCTGTTTGCTTCTACAGGTACAGGAAGCTTCAGCGTGTGCAAGGTACCATGAATTCTCTTCAGTACCAGGAGATATTGGATGAAAATGTGATGCAGTCCGTCACAAACCTGAGGCTTGGGAGACGTTGGACCTTTCAACAGGACAATGATGCCAAGCATACCTCCAAGTCCACTAGAGCATGGTTGCAGATTAAAGGCTGGAACATTTTGAAGTGGCCATCGCAGTCACCAGACTTAAATCCGATTGAGAACCTCTGGTGGGACTTAAAGAAAGCAGTTGCAGCGCGCAAGCCTAAGAATGTGACTGAACTGGAGGCTTTTGCCCATGAAGAATGGGCGAAGATACCCGTAGATCGCTGCAAGACACTTGTGTCAAGCTATGCTTCACGTTTAAAAGCTGTTATAACTGGAAAAGGATGTTGTACTAAGTACTAAGATTGAATGTCACTTGGGGGTTGAATAAAACTGATAATGATGTGAGCACAGAAAAGACATTTGTGGTTATTTCATTATAAATGTGATGTTATATTTGTCTGACTTACAAGGGCCTCTTTGATTTAATTGTAAACAAGATGACTGAAATGATCAAAATCAATGTCAAACTGGCCAAAACACTCAATTTCAGTGGGGGTTGAATAATTTTGAACACAACTGTAGCTTATTACTTAAGCTGCAGCGAAGCTAGCCTCAAATATGAGATATTTAGCAACAGTCCTAGCTAGATTTGGTGAGATCTATTGATAATATTAAATGTGCGAAAGTCAAACACTTGAGAATAAAGGAACACTAAATACAGAATCCAAATATCATGTGTGATACTGCCTGCTTAGCTATGTATCTAATCATTTAATGTGTGATACTGTCTGCTCAGCTGCATATCTAATCATATTATGTGTGATACTGTCTGCTAAGATGCGTATCTAATCCCATTATGTGTGATACTGTCTGCTGAGCTGTGTATCTAATCCTGACATGTGTGATACTTTCTGCTGAGTTGTGTATCTAATCCTATCATGTGTGATACTGCCTGCTGAGCTGTGTATCTAATCTTATTATGTGTGATACAGTGGCTCATTTTACATTCCCAGGTTTTTCTTTTTCTATCATTCTTACAATTCCTTCTAGAGAGGAAGGTTTTATGTTAAGGAACAGATATGAGCAGGAGGTCAGATGGAGGGAGAGATAAGAAGTTCCTTGCTGGGTGCAGAAGTTTTCGGCAGTGCAGGAAAATAGGGGTAATACAGTAGTAGTGGAAAGCAGAAATATTGTTTGCAGTGTATATTTCATTAGTTACAATTCTTGTATAATTTGATTTTGTGCACTTAGGAAGTTGGCTTTTTGGAGGAAGACCAATGTCTCAGAAGAACTAAAGCCCTTACACTTCTAGGTGTGAACAATAGAGGAGGGGCTGTATTTAAGGGCTCTTTCACACTAGCGTTTTGTTTTCCGGCATAGAGATCCGTCGTCGGGTCTCTATGCCGGAAAATCTCATCAGGATTATCCCAATGCATTCTGAATGGAGAGAAATCCGTTCAGGATGCATCAGGATGTCTTCAGTTCAGGACCGGAACGTTTTTTGGCCGGAGAAAATACCGCAGCATGCTGCGCTTTTTGCTCCGGCCAAAATTCCTGAACACTTGCTGCAAGGCCGGATCCGGAATTAATGCCCATTGAAAGGCATTAATCCGGATCCGGCCTTAAGCTAAACGTCGTTTCGACGCTAAAGTCCTGGTTGCCATGGTAAAGTGTAGTGGGGAGCGGGAGAGCAGTATACTTACAGTCCGTGCGGCTCCCGGGGCGCTCCAGAGTGATGTCAGGGCGCCCCACACGCATGGATCACGTGATCGCATGGTTCATGTGATCCATGCGCATGGGGCGCTCTGACGTCATTCTGGAGCGCCCCGGGAGCCGCACGGACTGTAAGTATACCGCTCCCCCGCTCCCCACTACTACTATGGCAACCAGGACTTTAGTAGCGTCCTGGCTGCCATAGTAACCTCAAAGCATTTTGAAGACTGATCAGGATCCTGATCAGTCTTCTAATGCTTTCAGGCGACTTGCGTTCTGGCGGATCCGGCTGGACAGAAGTGCCTGCCGGATCCTCAGAACGCAAGTGTGAAAGAGGCCTAACTTAATCAGGGGCTAATCAAAGGACAGCTGGATACAATGGTGAATAGTCAGAGCAAACAAACAGCTAATAAAGAGACAAGGCATGGAGACTGGAACCTTGACATATGCAGTAAATATGAGACCTGGACACTTAGATGATGGGAAATTTGTGAGAAGCTATAATGCTAAATGCTAACATACTAGGGCTAAACACAGCCGATTTTCAGCCAAAGCCAGAAGTATAAATCCTTCCTTTACTGTATATTTCTAATTCCTTTCCAATCCATTTCTGTAGGCTGGTCTGCTTCAAATCCTTATCCAAAAAACTTTGTGTATTTAGCCTTAGTAGATTCACATGACCATATTTTTGGTCTGCATCCGATCCACATTTTTTGAGAACTCATTCATTTCAATGGGGGCAAAAAAGATGTGGACAACACCATGTGCTGCCTGCATCTGAATGTCTGTTCTGTGGCCCCGCCAAGAATATAGAACCTGTCCTAATCTTGTATGATTTGAAGGAGGAATTCTCCATTGGCAATACAGGGTTGTCAATATATATTTATTGGCAAAGCACGCAATATGAGGAGGGAGGTCAAAAGAGGATTATATACTGGCACTACTGGTGGAAAAAGGAGGAGTACTAAACACTGGAGCGATTAAATATATATATATGTATATATTTTTATATATATATATATATATATATATATATATATATATATATATATTCAGACACTTCAGGGGGCATTATAATACAGGGCATAGTAGAGGGGAGTTGTAACTGCAGAGGGCATTAGAACTACATGGGGACCTGCAGGGGCGGCATTATAAATACTGAGGGCACTATGGTGATATTATTACTTGGCAATCGTTGCGTTGCTCATTATTGAAGGAGACCGCTGCTATTATATGAAGCGATCTCCTTCATACTATTGGGAGGAGCAGACACTAATGCCATCGCTCAGGGGCGTAGCTAACAGCTCATGGGCCCTGGTGCAAGAGTTCAGCTTGGGCCCCCCTTCCCTCAAGACTTTGTGTGTCTTCTTATGTGGCACAAGGTTCTTTGGGTCCCCTCAGGCTCCTGGGCCTGGTAGCGACTGCTACCTCTGCACCCCCTATAGCTACGCCCATGCCATCGCTCCTCCCCATAAAGAATAGGTTGGGAAAGTTAAGTTGGTTAAATCACTGACAGTCCCAAAGTTGTATTTTACACTTCTGATTGTATTTTTATTCCTTTTGCTATATTATTTTATTTACTGTCCTTCTGTGTTCATTGTGCCTACAGTTATATTTTTACTTTACAATTAAAATATAAAACCCAACAGATACATGTGGTTATTTTGTTTAAAAAAATATTTTTTTATTTACAATAACACCAGCAAAAACAATCACACAAATCTAAGTACATTCTGTATTACCACACAATATACATTATATTTGCAATGGGCAAGTGCTTATGTAGCATGGCAGAAATGCTGTTTGTTTAAAAAAAAAAACTTGCTTCAAAAAATTCTTGTGTAATGTCTTCTCATACAATAAAACTGTTAATTTACAGAATCTAATAACTTGCAACTTTTTCAGACTTGTCATATTTATAAAGTGAAATACAGTTGGAAAGGGAATGAAACGTCACAATGGCTGCTGGGATGCTAGTAATTCCTTATGGCTCTTCCATGGCTGGACTCTGGGCATGTGTAACAAGGCATTCAAAGTGTCACGGATAATGCCAATCTCTGTTAGTCCCAGCTTGAACCTATTCCGGCATCTGGATAAAATATTCTCCTTCAAGTTACCCAAGACAATAAGAATGTTTTGTGTTATGTTTTGAATATCAACATGAATGGGCTTCTATAACTTATTTAACTTGTAATCAGGCATCATCCACAAGACAGGGAAATACAGGGACTGAAATACATCAGCACCTCCCCCACCTCTTTTCTCAGCAGTGGCTTTAGTGATGTACGAGCACCAAAGTATTCGGGTGTTCGGCCCAAACACATTGCTCTATTCGTGCGAAAACACAGATGCTGGCGGATTAACCCCCTGTATGCTGCGGTCGCGCTGACCGCGCCATACAGGAGGTTTGTGGCAGTTTGTACATCCCTATCAGGTCCCCGTGCTGTGGTGACAGGGACCCAATGGTTGCTATGGCAGCCCCGATGCCTTAAACAGGCATCGGGACTGCCAGCTACGGAAGCCCAGGAGATCCAGCCCCAGGGCTGGGTCTCCTAGGCAACTGTTAGCGTCTTACAGTGTAAGACACTGACAGTTCAATACAGCACAACACAGATGTATTGTGCTGTATTGAAACAGGGATCAGACCCTGGAATCTTGAAGTCCCATAGTGGGGCAAAACATGAAGTTAAAAAAGAAGTTAAAAAAATAAAGTTAAATTTTTTTTTTAAAGTTTCAAGTAAAAAAAAAAAAATACTCTCATTTCCCAAAATAAAGTAAAAAACAATTGTAAAAAATAGGAAAAAAAAGAAAAGTAGACATATTAGGTATCGCCGCGTCCGTATTGACCGACTCTATAAAAATGTCACATGACCTAACCCCTCAGGTAAACATCGTAAAAAATAGACAATGAAAACGATGTCAAAAAGCAATTTTTTTGTCACTTTACATCACTAAAAGTGCAACACCAAGCGATCAAATAGGTGTATGCCCTCCAAAATAGTACCAATCTAACTGTCACCTCATCCTGCAAAAATTGAGTCCCTACACTAGACAATAGCTCAAAAAATAAAAAAAACTATGGCTCTCAGACCATGGAGACACTAAAATATAATTTTTTTTTCAAAAATGATATTATTGTGTAAAACTTAAATAAATAAAAAAAAGTATACATATTGTATCGCCGAGTCCGGAACGACCTGCTTTATAAAAATATCACATGATCTAACCTCTCAGATAAACACCGTAAAAAAAAAAAAAAAGTGTACATCAGAAAAAGTGTAATACCAAGCGATCACAAAGTCATACGCACCCCCAAATCATAGCAATAAAACCATCATCTCATTCTGCAAAAAATGAGATCATAACGAAGACAATCGCCCAAAGAATATAAAAACTATGGCTCTCAGACTATGGAGACACTAAAACATGATTTTTTTTGTTTCAAAAATTATATTATTGTGTAAAACCTAAATAAATAAAAAAATGTATTCATATTGGGTATTTCCACGTCCATAACAACCTGCTCTATTAAAATACCACATGAGCTAACCCCTCAGGTGAATACCGTAAAAAATAAAAAAATAAAACTGTGTCAAAAAAGCTATTTTTCTGTCACCTTACATCAGAAAAAGTGTAATGCCAAGTGATCAAAAAGTCATACGCACCCCAAAATCATACCAATCAAACTTTCATCTCATTCTCCAAAAAATGAGACCCTAACTAAGACAATCGCCCAAAAAATATAAAAACTATGGTTCTCAGACTATTGAGACACTAAAACATGATTTTCTTTTGTTTCAAAAATGATATTATTGTGTAAAACCTAAATAAATTAAAAAGTACACATATTGGGTATTTCCACGTCTGTAACGACCTGCTCTATAAAAATACCACATGACCTAACCCTTCAGATGAACACCGTAAAAAAAAAAAAAAAAAAATAGTGTCAAAAAAGCAATTTTTTTGTCACCTTACATCAGAAAAAGTGTAATGCCAAGCGATCAAAAAGTCATACGCACCCCAAAATCATACCAATCAAACCTTCATCTCATTCTGCAAAAAGTGAGAACCTAACTAAGACAATCGCCCAAAAAATATAAAAACTATGGCTCTCAGAATATGGAGACACTAAAACATGATTTTCTTTACAGAAACCTTTATTATGTAAAACTGAAACAAACAACCAAAAAAAGTACACATATCTAGTATTATCGCATCCGCAACAACCTGCTCTATAAAAATACTACATGATCTAACCTGTCAGATGATCATTGTAAATAACAAAAAATAAAAACCATGCCAAAACAGCTATTTTTTGTTACCTTGCCTCACAAAAAGTGCAATACAGAGCAACGAAAAATCATATGTACCCTAAAATAGTAGCAATAAAATTGCCACCTTATCAAGTAGATTCCAAAATGTCATTTTTTTGGAGTTTCAACTCTAGGGGTGCATCAGGGAGGCTTTAAATGGGACATAGTGTTAAAAAACCAATCCAGCAAAATCTGCCTTCAAAAACTGTATGGCATTCCTTTCCTTCAGCGCCCTGCCGTGTACCCGTACAGCAGTTGATGACAACATATAGGGTGTTTCTGTAAACAACAGAATCAGGGCAATAAATATTGAGTTATGTTTCGCTGTTAACCCTTGCTTTGTTACAAAAAAAATTATTAAAATTGAAAATCTGACCAAAAAGTGAAATTCTGAAATTTCATCTCCATTTATCATTAATTCTTGTGGAACACCTAAAGGGTTAACAAAGCTTCTACAATCAGTTTTGAATACCTTGAGGGGTGTAGTTTCTAAAATGGGGTCACTTTTGGGTGGTTTCTTTAATGTAAGCTCCTAAACTTCTAAGCCTTCTAACTTCCCCCAAAAATAAAATTGCATTAACAATATGATCCAAACATGAAGTAGACATATGGGGAATATAAAGTAATAACTATTTTGTGAGTTATTACTATCTATCATAAAAGTAGAGAAATTGAAATTTGCAAATTTGCTAATTTTTCCAAATTTTCCAAATTTAGTATTTTTTTTATAAATAAAAAATGACATTTTTTGACTCAGTTTTACCACTGTCATGAAGTACAATATGTGACGAGAAAACAGTCTCAGAATGGCCTGGATAAGTAAAAGCGTTTAAAAGTTATTATTACATATAGTGATACTTGTCAGATTTGCTAAAAATGGCCGGGTCCTTAAGGCCCTTAAAGGGAACCTGTCATCAGAATTTTGTGTATAGAGCTGGGGACATGGGCTGCTAGATGGCCGCTAGCACATCCGCAATACCCAGTCCCCATAGCTCTATTTGGTGTTTTTGGATAAAAAAAAGGATTTTAGAGATATGCAAATGAACCTGATTTGACTCCTGTGTCCGGACATGAGTCGAATTTTCTGAGCTCAGCACCGCCCCGCGTCCTCCGAATATCCTCCTTGCTGGCCGACAGCCCATGTCCCCAGCTCTATACACAAAATCCTGGTGACAGGTTCCCTTTAAGGTGTTAATATAACTAAAAACATAACACACGAGAGTGGAGGTAAACCAATGGCATGGCCTGTTAATTAACTCATAAATAACCAAATAACCATAACATATTTTACAACCATAAACCATAATAACAATAATAATACCAACAATGATACAACCACAAGCCATAATAATAATAGAACAGAATGCCATTGCGGATAAATTTACAGCTGACAATGCTGGCGGCAGAGTTCTTGGTTCCTTGTGTAAGCCAGGAGGGAAACACACAGCAGTTCCTACAGAGGCAGGACAACACTCTCCAAGGCCTGGAACAGTTTCATGACATCCTGCCAGCATCCTCACTGTGATGCGCAGCCTAGTGTCACAAGGCGGTAAACATTTTGGAATATGGTGAAGGAGTACATAGCAGACCGTGTTAGTGTCCTCAGTGATCCCTCTGTGCCTTACAACTTTTGGGTGTCCAAGCTGGACACGTGGCACAAACTGCCACTCTATGCCTCAGAGGTGTTGGCCTGCACTGCCGCCAGCGTTTTGTCAGAGCGGGTATTTACTGTTGCTGGGGGCATAATAACTGATAAGCGCATACGTCTGTCAACTGAAAATCTTGACAGGTCGACTCTTATAAAAATGAACAAGGCCTGGATTGCCCCTGACTTCTCTACTCCTCCTCCATCATATCAACATGCTTTTTAGGCTGTCCTCGCTCATAATGTTTTAGAGGGTCAGCTTACCTGCAGGCCCTCACATATAAAGTTTAACAGAGTCAGCTCACCTGCAGGCCCTCACTATTCATGTTTTATAGGGTCAGCTCACCTGCAGGCTCTCACATATAATGTTTTAAAGGGTCAGCTCACCTGCAGGCCCTCAAATATAATGTTTAACAGGGTCAGATCACCTGCAGGCCCTCACATATAATGTTTAACAGGGTCAGCTCACCTGCAGGCCCTCGCAATTCATGTTTTTTAAATTCAGATCACCAGCAGCCCCTCACATATAATGTTCTTTAGGGTCAGCTCACCTGCAGGCCCTCACAATTCATGTTTTTTAGGGTCAGCTCATCTGCAGGCCCTCACATATAATGTTTTAGAGGGTCAGCTCACCTGCAGGCCCTCACATATAATGTTTAACAGGGTCAGCTCACCTGAAGGCCCTCATATATAATGTTTTAGAGGGTCAGCTCACCTGCAGGCCCTCACAATTCATGTTTTTTAGGGTCAGCTCATCTGCAGGCCCTCACATATAATGTTTTAGAGGGTCAGCTCACCTGCAGGCCCTCACATATAATGTTTAACAGGGTCAGCTCACCTGAAGGCCCTCATATATAATGTTTTTTAGGGTCAACTCAGCTGCAGGCCCTTACAAATAATGTTTTACAGGGTGAGCTGCCCTGAAGGCACTCGTAAATGATGTTTTAGAGGGTCAGCTGCACTGAAGGCACTCGCAAATGATGTTTTAGAGGGTCAGCTGACCGGAAGGCCCTTCCAAATAATGTTTTTGAGGGTTAGTGCACCTGAAGGCCCTCAGCTATATTCTTTTACTATTCTTTTATTCTTTTTAGTTTCATTGCACCCAGGGCCACAGCCTCTGTGTGCATCGTCAGCATCACGGCCATTTCCACGGCCCTTACTTGCCGCCTTCTTAATATTAAATGTTATATAAGCTTAAAAGTATGTCACACGTACAGTAGCGTAGGATTTGTAAGTGTATGCGCCAATAAATTTAAAAAAGGTATTTGGGATGCACACACATTACACAGGAGATGTAGCCCTGATAATGTCACAGACTAGCATACACCGACTACAGCTAAAGTACAGTATATATCAGTGATATGTATTAAACGCACACACAGTAGATGTGGCACAAATTATTTAAATTTGTGCTACAGACACTGTTTTCTGATGTAGTACAGAATTTGTCATAGAAAGACACACAGTATGGACAATACATTAGGCCCAGATTATTTAAATTTGCGCTACAGACACTGTTTTCTGATGCAGGACAGTATATGTCACAGAAACCCACAGAATATGGACACTATATTAGGCCCAGATTATTGGAATTTGCTTTATGGACACTATATTAGGCACAGATTATTGGAATTTGTAATACAGACACTGTTTGCGATGTAGTTCAGTATTTTTAACACAAGACCACACACTATGGACACTAGATGTGGCCCAGATTATTTAAGACACAGTCTGCGAATGATGTACAGTATATACACACACTATTAGGGCTAGATAATTTAAATTTGCGCTGAAGAAACAGTTTTCGGATGGAGTACTGCATATGTCACAGAAAGCCACACACTATGGAGACTAGATTAGGCCCAAATTATTTAAATTTGCACTCAAGAAACAGTTTTCAGAGGGAGTACTGTATATGTCACAGAAAGCCACACACTATGGACACTAGATTAGGCACAGATTATTTAAATTTGCGCTACAGACACTGTTAGTGGATGTAGTACAGTATATGTCACAGATATAGAGACTAGATTAGGCCCAGATAATTTAAATTTGCTCTAAAGAAACAGTTTTCGGATGGAGTACTGTATGGTTCACAGAAAGCCACACACTGTGGAGACTAGATTTGGCCCAGATTATTTAAATTTGCGCTACAGACACTGTTTTCGGATGGAGTACAGTATTTGTCACAAAAAGCCACACACTATGGACACTAGATTAGGCCTAGATAATTTAAATTTGTGCTAAAGAAACAGTTTTCGGATGGAGTACTGTATATGTCACAGAAAACAGCACACTATGGATACTAGATTAGGCCCAGATTATTTTAATTTACGCTAAGGAAATAGTTTTCGGATGCAGTACTGTATATGTCACGGATGTTTATTACATGCACACACTACAGAGACAGTAGATGATGAGGGCTGGCCCCTGATTATTTAAATTTACGCTAAAGAAACAGTTTTCGGATGGAGTACTGTATATGTCACGGGTGTGTATTAAACGCACACATTATAGAAAATAAATGTGGCACTGATTATTTGTATTTATGCAAAAAGACAGTCTGCAGGTGATGTACAGTATATGTATCAAATAGGTATAAAATAAAAATATCTTGCTGCTGTCAAACACACACAGTAGTCCTTAAAAGGACTTTGGGGTCTTTGAAAAGCTATCTCAGAATAAAAACTGTGAAATTCGCTCCCTACTCTGTCTTTCCCTTCTTACGCTCTGCTCTAATTACCTGAACCTTTATTGGCTGCTTAAAAACACAGGTCAGCAGACAGTATCATATTCTATACATATACATATAATAGCTTCATAGACAGTTTCACACCTAATAGCATTCGATACACAGCTCAGCAGACAGTAGTACACATGAAAGGATTAGATACACAGCTCAGCAGATACTATCACACATGGTAGGATTAGATACACAGCTCAGCAGACAGTATTACACAGAGTAGGATTAGATACTCAACTCTGCAAACAATATCACACATTATAGGATTAGATACACAGCTGAGCAGACAGTATCACACATGATAGGATTAGATACGCAGCTGAGCAGACAGTATCACACATGATAGGATTAGATACAGTGTCAGACTAGGGTGCCTAGGGCCCACCAGTAAAATTTATTTTGGGAGCCCACCGTACGGATACATTCAAGTATAATAAATAATCTAACAAGTTTTTTATATGAATATAGGCTGGTGGAGGTGCTGTACATTGAATATGTGTATGTAGTGCAGTAAATCTAATGTGTTATGTGCCACTTGTGTAGGGGGTGGGAGACTAGGGGCCCACCTTGCTCAGGGGCCCACCGGGGGATTCCCCTGTACCCCTGTAGGCCAGTCCGAGCCTGATTAGATACATAACTCAGAAGACAGTATCAAACACAATAGGCTTAGACACACGACTTTGCAGACAGTATTACACATAATAGGTTTAGATACACAGCTCTGCAGAAAGTATCACACATGGTAGTATTAGATACCCAGATCTGCAGACAGTATCAGACATGGTAGGATTAGATACACAACTTAGCAGACAGTATCACACATGATAGGATTAGATACATGACTCTGCAGACAGAATCACACATGATAGGATTAGATACACAACTCAGCAGACAGTATCAAACACAATAGGCTTAGACACATGACTCTGCAGACAGTATCACACATAGTAGGATTAGATACACAATTCAGCAGACAGTATCACACATGGTAGAATTAGCTACGCAGCTCACCAGGCAGTATCACACATGATAGGATTAGATACACAGTTTAGCAGACAGTAACAAACACAAAAGGGTTAGACACATGACTATGCAGACAGTATCACACATAAAAGGATTAGATACACAGATCAGCAGACAGTATCACACAGGATTAGATTAGATACACCGATCAGCAGACAGTATCACACATATGATTAGATACACAACTGAACAGTCAGTATCACACATAATAGGATTAGGTACACAGCTTTGCAGACAGTATCACACATGATAGGTTTAGATACACAGCTCAGCAGAAAATCTATAATCAATAAGTATTTTAAATGTCATGCAAAATTTGCAGTAAATACTGACCCAATGTGTCTCAATTGTATTATGTACATTTATAACATGTAATGGGACTGTTACAAGTAGATAATAATCTCTGCATAATACCGGGGTTGGAGTGTGTTATTTTGAATATAATAAATATAATACTAGACTAGCACTGTATACTGACACCAAGTGTATCTAAATCATAGTATACGGCTTATAGAATTGTAGTGAACAATGGCATAGGTCATAATATATTGTAATCTTTGCACAGTAAAAAAAAAGAGCATGCGTTGGAGGGATTTGTTTAATGTATACAATATATTTTTTATATATGTTAAATGTAAGACAAAGACCTGGTGTGAACCCGGCTAAATTTACAGTTGTAATTCCATTACCAGGTCTTTCCCTTAAGGTATTTAGCTAGTAACACAATGCGCCACCTGCTGTCTGAACGTTGAATTGCAATTTATCCAACTTACGTCATAACTAGAGTTGAGCGAACACCTGGATGTTCGGGTTCGAGAAGTTCGGCCGAACTTCACGAAAATGTTCGGGTTCGGGATCCGAACTCGACCCGAACTTGACCCCGAACCCCATTGAAGTCAATGGGGACCTGAACTTTTGGGCACTAAAAAGGCTGTAGAATAGCCCAGGAAAGGGCAAGAGGGCTGCAAAAGTCAGCAAAATGTAGGCAAATCCCTATGGATAGGGAAATGACTAAAAATAAAATAAATAAAAATTAACCAATATCAATTGGCAACTTGGAGGAGGAGGTGGAATAGGAGGTTGGGGTGGGATCAGGTGGGAATGCTATGGGTGTTGAAGTTCTCATCACAGCCAAAAAGGATTCATGTCTGCCTGCAGTGCTACAGGCCTCATTCACAGACTCAGGACCATGGCAACCATACATGGGAGTTGAAGTTCACATCACAGCCAAGAACGATTCATGTCTGCCAGCAGTGTCACAGGCCTCACTCACAGACTAAGGCCCAAGACAACCATACATGGGAGTTGAAGTTGTCATCACAGCCAAGAAGGAATTATATCTGCCTGCAGGGCCACAGGCCTCATTCAAACATTCAGGCCCACGGGACCCACAAAGAGGAGAGTTAAAATCATGCCAAGACAGTATTGATTTCACCCAGCAATGCCACATGCCTCATTCACAGATTCAGACCCAGAGGAGAGTTACAATCATGCTAAATCAGTATTCATTTCACCCAGCAGTGCCACAGGCCTCATTTACTAATTCAGGAGGGCCATGGCACCCGCAAAGAGGAGAGCGGTCCCGTAACAGCAACACAAGCCTTAGGTCAACCTGCAATGGAACAGGCCATTATCATTTATGTAGGCCCTTAAAAACCCAGACAGAGGAGAAGTCATTTGACAGTAAAAAGAGTTTAATGTCTCCCACCAAGACAGCAAGCAATTAAACGAAATATAGGCCCTTGACGCCTACGCAATGGGGTGGTCATTTGACAGTAAAAAGTGTTTAATATCTCTCCCACCAATGCAGTAAGCAATGAAACAAAATATAGGCCCCTGACAACCAGACAATGGGGCGGTCATTTGACAGTAAAAAGAGGTTAATGTCTCCCACCAATACAGCAGACGATGAAACAAAATATAGGCCCCTGACAACCAGACAATGTAGAGGTCATTTGACAGCATAAAGAGGATAATGTCACACAACAAAGCAACAAATGATTAAACGACATATAGGCCCCCGACACCCACACAATGGGGCAGTCATTTGACAGTACAAAGAGTTTAATGTCTCCCACCAAGACAGCAAGCAAGTAAACGAAATATAAGCCCCTGACACCCACCCAATGGGGCGGACAGTTGACAGTAAAAAGAGTTTAATATCTCCCACCAAGATAACAAATGATTAAACGACATATCGGCCCCTGACACCCACACAATGGGGCAGTCATTTGACAGTAAAAAGAGTTCAATGTCTTCCACCAAGACAGCAAGCAATTAAATGAACTATAGGCCCCTTACACCCAGACAGAGTAGAAGTCATTCGACATCAAAAAGAGGATAATGTCATCCACCAAAGCAACAGGCGATTATCTGAAATGAAGGCCTCTGGCACCCATACAGAGGAGAAAGGTGCCATAGAAGCAAAAGAGGAGCTGGCCGTGACACAGCTGCGTTGGTGACCTCTTGCTCGTCCTCTGCCTTCGCCTTGTGCTTCCACTTGTCCCCCCGTGTCAGTTGGGAATGCTCTCAGGAGCGTGTCTACCAGTGTGCGCTTGTATTCGCGCATTTTCCTATCACGCTCCAGTACAGGATTTAAGGTGGGCACGTTGTCTTTGTACCGGGGATCCAGCAGGGTGGCCACTCAGTAGTCAGCACACGTTAAAATGTGGGCAACTCTGCTGTCGTTGCGCAGGCACTGCAGCATGTAGTCACTAATGTGTGCCAGGCTGCCCAGAGGTAAGGACAAGCTGTCTTCTGTGGGAGGCGTATCGTCATCGTCCTCCGTTTTCCCCCAGCCACGCACCAGTGATGGGCCCGAGCTGTGTTGGGTGCCACCCGGCTGTGAACATGCTTCATCCTCATCTTCCTCCATCTCCTCCTCATGCTCGTCCTCCTGGTCCTCTAGTAGTGGGCGCTGGCTGGCCACATTTGTACCTGGCCTCTGCTGTTGCAAAAGACCTCCCTCTCAGCCACTTCTAAAAGACTGGCCTGAAAGTGCTAGAAATGACCCCTCTTCCTCCTCCTCCTCCTGGGCCACATCCTCTTCCATCATCGCCCTAAGTGTTTTCTCAAGGAGACATAGAAGTGGTATCGTAACGCTGATAACGGTGTCATCGCCACTGGCCATGTTGGTAGAGTACTCGAAACAGCGCAACAGGGCACACAGGTCTCGCATGGAGGTCCAGTCATTGGTGGTGAAGTGGTGCTGTTCCATAGTGCGACTCACCCGTGCGTGCTGCAGCGGAAACTCCACTATGGCCTGCTGCTGCTCGCACAGTCTCTAGCATGTGCAAGGTGGAGTTCTACCTGGTGGGCATGTCGCATATGAGGCGGTGAGCAGGAAGGCCGAAGTTACACTGTAGCGCAGCAGGCGAGCAGCGGCAGTATGAGAACGCCAGAAGCGTGCACAGACGGCTCGAACTTTATGCAGCAGCTCTGACATGTCGTGGTAGTTGTGAATGAATTTCTGCACCACCAAATTCAGCACATGCGCCAGGCAAGGGATGTGCGTCAAACCGGCTAGTCCCAGAGCTGCAACAAGATTTCGCCCATTATCGCACACCACCAGGCCGGGCTTGAGGCTCACCGAGCAGTAACCAATCATCGGTCTGTTGTTCTATACCCCGCCAAAACTCCTGTGCGGTGTGGGGCCTGTCCCCCAAACACATGAGTTTCAGAACGGCCTGCTGACGTTTACCCCTGGCTGTGCTGAAGTTGGTGGTGCAGGTCTGTGGCTGACTTTTGGGGGTCTGATCATCTTTACAATGCATTACAAAACTTCTGTATTGTAATGCATTGGCTGTAAGGGTATTACTCACTGTGATACACTTTCAGCTTCCTGCCTGTTAGATCCAGGGGGCTGGATCTCACAGGCTGTCACGGAAGGCAGCCACAATGCCTTCCACCTCCTCCACCACCTTCATCTCTGTGGGTCAGAGGTGACCTCCTCCACCACCTTCATCAAAGATGTGGACGCTGTTCTTCTTCCACCATCTCTTGTAGAATCAGCATTAGTGCTTACCCTAATATAAATATAAGAGGAATGACATTGTTAATGCTGCTGTTGTTCCTACTCACAAATCTGGTGGCCTCTTCGGAGGGTCTGAGTATGTGATATGAGTCCTTGATGAGCTGACACTACCTGAGCTCAAAATATCTCTTTCTTCCTGTTGTGGTTGTCTGTTGCATAATGTGCTTTACACTACTGATGCTCCAACATATGCACTGGAATTCCAGTGAGTTGGAACATTGTGGCTCAAGTAGTGCAAAGGTAGACCATTATGTTGCTGCAGGAGGGCCTTCATAGCCCCATAAGAAGAGCTGAAATGCACAAACACTCTCCTGGACATGGCCAACACTTTTTGCAAGTCACAATATTTTTTTAAATAAGCACTGCACCACTAAATTTATCACATGCAGTATGCAGAGAAAATAAGTTAAACACATAAAATACGAGCCTAAAATCTGTGATGGGGCATTTCTAGACAGTTCAAGTTTTTTTTTGCAAGTTTGCAATGCGTGTTTTACAACACAGAGAGTAGCTTTTCAAAGCTCAGAGTGAAAACCCATAACATACTAGTCGGAAATCTGGGATATGGCATCTCCAAACAGTTCAAGGGTATTTTGTTTTTTGAACAATAGCAATACAAGTGTATAACGTGTTTTAAAATCCAGTGTTTCAAATATCTGAATGAAAGCACCATAAATAGTAGGCCAAACTATTTAACAGGACATCTTCACAGTTCAAGTGCTGGTTTGTGTCTGTGTGTGTGTCTGTGTGTGGGGGGGAATAATCCCAGAGTAGGTTTAAAACTTCTGTTTTACACCAGAGAATTTAAATGCACATAAGACATTAGGCCCAAATGTTAGTGGTGCCTATACTGTATTATTTCCAAACTAAATTTCAGTAGCAGTGTCTTCAGTGTGGTTGCAGGAAGGAAAGGACCTCTTTGTCTTCAAGTTCTCCAAAAACAGACTTGCGAACCATTACATACTTTGTGTGACTGTGTACATCAGGGGTAGGTAGCCTCCGGCACTCCCAGCTGTTGCCAAACTACAACTCCCAGCATGCATTATTGCTCTGCTCTTCTCAGAACTCACATAGAAATGAATGGAGCATGCTGCGTATTGTAGTTTCACAACAGCTGGAGTGCCGGAGGTTGCTGACCCCTGGTGTACAATAAACCAAATGAAGCCAAATGTCAGGAATATGAAAGGGTTCCAAAAGAACGTCCCAGGGCCCGGCCTTGTCCTCCCAGAGCCAGAATGTGGGTAGTAGCAGCACCTTATATTCGGCCACTAGTAGTAGGCAGCAGTTCTCCCTGCCTTCAGAAAGGCACAACATTATCATTGAGCAAAAAGAACATGAGATTGTGGATTGGATAGCTCACTCCTCCTCTTATTACATCATCACAGAAGAATGACATGGAGGAAACTTCTGAGTCGTGTCTTGGAGCCAGGCGTCTCAGTAGTTCTCCTGCTCCTCCTTCTTGTAGCTCCAGAGAAGCCTTTAAGTGGCGTCCTCTCTGTATTCACTGGCCCTTCCTAGTGGAGCGCCTTTCTTTTTTCTAAGAAGTGGTAAGAAAAACCGACCACGCCCTATGGCAGATAGTTAAGAGAATCTCCCTGTTGTGTGACAGCAGTCAGCATTCGGATTGCTCTGAGGAGGTTGAGAAGAAAGCTGGGAACTCCATGCATAGCTTGTTGTTGTTGGCGATAATGGTACCCATAGGGACGCTACTGGCAGTCAGAGCAGCAACAGTGGCAATGAGGGCAAATGCAGAGCAGGGAATGGGGAGGGGGCAAAGGAGCCCACTATGATATATCACAGTCTGATAAAAATGGCAAGGAGGGTGATGCCTTGTACGGCTGACCTTACTGATTAAAACTTACCTTTCATCCATAGCTGCATTTAGGAGAAATAACAGTTTTTTTTAAAATGTGCAAATTAGGACTTAAGGGCACTGAAGGAGTGCCATAGACACTCGGTGCAGCTTAGATCTTGCTTCTCTTGAGACTCCCCCATTCACCTGGATGCCTAACCCTGTCAATCAAGAGGAAGGCGAGTGCCCAGGGAAGTAGAGCAGAAGAGTTAAAGTGAACCAAGTGGATAGGGTGCATACTTGGAGCACTTAAAAAGCACCTGTCAGCAGAATCAACCCTATTAAACCAGACATATAGTATGCCAAGTTTAATAGTGTTGCTCCTTTCTAAAAAGTGCTCTTTAAGCCTTAATTTGCATATTTGTAAAACATTTATTTCTTCAAAATTCAGAGGAAGAAAGATATGTTTTTAATTAGCAGGGTAAACCCTATCAGGTATTCTAGCTGGTTTAATATAGTTGATCCTGCTGACAGATGCCCTTTAAACATAATTTACTCTTACTCTGTAGTTTCAACAAATACAACATTTTGTTAATATACAGATATGTTTTTGTACAGATTTACATCCATTTCTTCAATTTACAGTATTACAAACACATATATCTTCAAGAGTTCTGTTTCTAGGGATTAGAAGGTTGCCCACTATCTTAAGTCTACAACTCATAAAAATATAATATTATGACAAATAATGTAATTGGCTATAATTTACAATATCTTTTCCAATAGTGGTTGAGGGGGAGGGGATGTAGATGTAATTACGAATAACCAAAGTTACAGTTGTTGCACTGGGGCGCCATCTACTTGTCAGAATTTGTAATGCAGTCATGAATATTTAGAATATTACAATTTTAGATAAACCCATTCTAAGCTGGATGCTAGACTATACCTCAATTTGCTTTTATTAAAAGCGGTTTTCTGGAAAAAAAAACAATTACCAAAAACCTGTTTATATTACGGAACCTTAAACTAATCTTTGTCTACTTTTGTATTTTATTTGATGCAAGGTTCCAGATGCTCCTGCAGCACCCAGAATCCATTGCTTTGGGTACAACTTGTTAAAGTGTTCACTTAACCGAAAGTGCACACAGTCTAGTAATTCTTTATGAGCTTTTTTGTGTGATCTGTAGAACTATTATGTACAACCTGCAATCACAAATGGGTTGGAACCATTTTCACTGTCTCTGTTTACCAGGTAATGAGATCAGAAAGGTGTCAAAAGTATTTGACAATTATGCCTTAGATATATGTAGGTAGGTAGCTACTACTTTTAAGACAATTGGTCACCATTAAAAACTTTCCATAAAGTACATATTCTGAAGCTAAGCGTTTAAGACGAATGCATGTCGGCCGAAACACGTCGTTTCTGAATATGCACCTTATAGAAACTCTTTAATAGAAACCAATAAAAAGTAAACTTTTTATGGACATTGTGTTGAATTTGTCATGCAAGTTTACATTTACTATAGTTACTGGAGCGGCCTTTATTTTCCATGCACCATCCTGGAGTTGGGATTGCAAGAGGTGAACTGGTTAGCTGAATGGTCTTCCCCCCTTTAATAAATGGCTGTATCTCGTAGAGGAACTAGACTGACCCTCTGATTTTGTCATCGAGACTTAAGCTACTTTCACACTAGAGTTTTGGCTTTCTGTTTGTGAGATCCTTTCAGGGCTCTCACAAGCGGTCCAAAACGGATTAGTTTTGCCCTAATGCATTCTGAATGGAAAAGGATCTGCGCAGAATGCATCAGTTTTCCTCCGTTCAATCACCATTCCGCTCTGGAGGCGGACACCAAAACGCTGCCTGCAATGTTTTGCTGTCTGCCTGACAAAGTGGAGCCAAATGTACGTCGATGGGGACGGATCAGTTTTCTCTGGCACAATAGGGATCTGCTATGGCTATAGAAGACCGGATCCATTCATGATGGATGTATGCGGTTGTATTATTGTAACTGAAGCGTTTTTGAAGATCCATGACGGATCCGCAAAAAACGCTAGTGTGAAAGTAGCCTTAATATTCTTTTCCAAATCTTCTCTGCCCTTGTTGAATCCTTTCTTTTTCTTGTATTGTCATTGATGTCTGTGTCCTGTACAGTGTTGGCAGTGGAGGGCAGCAACCCGGATCTTAGCTGATGGAAGCTGGGACTACTGTCAAGTTGTGCTCCTTGCCTCTAGAGGGAAGCTGTAAAACCAAGAGTATGGAGGTAAACACTGGTCGAAACATACTGCCTGGGTGTACTGTGCATTGGAGATAATGAAAAGATAGGAGTTTGCAGTTAGTTAGGAGGCCAGTAACACCAGACAGATGAAACATCTTCTCACTTAGGGTACAGAATTACAGGTGTAGCAGTAAATTATATGTGATTTAAACAAATCATCCATTTGCAGATTTTTCTATGTGTTCATTGTGGAATTTTCCTCTTCCTTTTATGTCATCTGTGGAGATACTGTAAGACAAAAACAGGATCTCTGTAATTGCTTCCATCAGGGTGCTGCTGCGATAAGAGACCCTGGTCAAAAGTGGACCTATTTTTTGCCATCCCATGCCAAGTCTTTCATGCTGCAGCTCACCCAAGTAAACACTGCCCAAAAAGTATTTTCTGTAACACAAAAGCCATGACCCTTGTTATACGGTAACATCACATGTTCCGAAATGTTGTAGAGCAATACCATTCAGCAGAGTTTAGTTGGTTCTATCATATAGAACTCTAATGGCGAAAAATCTGTCCAGGGTGCATAAGTGCAAAATGCACATGCAACAGGTCAGCCAGTTTCATAGGTACAAATCTGCTGACAGATGCCCTTTAAAGCCCAGTGATTGTATACACCACTGTTAAAGAGGACCTGTCACCACCAAATGCAATGCAATCTGTGAATATCATGTTATAGAGAAGGAGTGGTTGAGCAGATTGATATATTGTTTTGTGTGAAAAGATTCAATAAAATGTGTAATTATATATTTACAGTTTAAAGCTCTGCTCTTTCTATACCTAATGCCCCATGTACAATTACCAATGACTGACATCTATCTCTTCATACACACTTAGTCAGCAAATACTATCAATCACTGATAACACCTCCCCCGTGTACAGCTATCAGTGACTATTAGTGACTGACATCTATCTCTCTATTCACACTTACACAGCGAATGCTATTAATTACTGATACCACATCCCGAGTGTACTGCTATCAGTCACTGACAGCTATCTCTATATACACACTTACACAGAGAATACTATCAATCACTGATAACACCTACTCTGTGTACAGCTATCAGTGACTGACAGCTATCTCTCTATTCACACTTACACAGAGAATGTTATTAATCACTGATAACACCTCCCCGTGTACTTCTATCAGTGACTGACAACTATCTATGCATACATACACAGAGAAAGTTATCAATAACTGATAACACCTCCCCATGTACAACTATCAGTGACTGAGAGCTATGTCTGTACACAGATTTACACAGAGAATGCTATTAATAACTGATAACACCTCCCTTGTGTACAACTATCAGTGACTGACAGCTATCTCTGTATACACACTTACACAGATAATGATATCAATCACCGATAACACATCCCCCCAGTGACAGATATCTATCTCTGTATACACATTTACACAGAGAATTCTATTAATCACTGATAACACATCCCCTGTGTAAAGCTACCAGTGACTGACAGCTATCTCTGTATACACACTTACACAGATAATGATATCAATCACCGATAACACATCCCCCCAGTGACAGATATCTATCTCTGTATACACATTTACACAGAGAATTCTATTAATCACTGATAACACATCCCCCGTGTAAAGCTTCCAGTGACTGACAGCTATCTATGTATACACACTTATACAGAGAATGCTATCAATTACTGATAATACCTCCTCTGTTTACAACTATCAGTGACTGACATCTATCCCTGAATATACACATAAGCTACTATCTATCATTGATAACACCTCCCTGTGTACGACTGAACCTAGAAATAGCAGAAATATAAATGTGTAAATTACATGTTTTGCTGAATTTTTTCTCCACAAAACTTTAAATTAATTTACTCAGCTCATTTTGTGTCATGTTCTCTTTAAAGTTTTTTTTTTATACAATCGTTTTCAAAGGGTTTAAAGCAATTCTCCTTTACATGGTTCAAGCACAATGCAATATGGTGGCAGGCCTTCTAAATGCAGCTCTCATTTCTAACTGGCTTTGGCTTCAATATATGGTAGTTTGCTGAGAAGGGTGCATTTTGCCTGTTTTCTCTCTACTCATTATTAAAGTCTCTTAGTACAGGATAATGCAAGGAGCAGGTGCTCTACAAGATACTTCCAGGGGCTCCTGCAGCAGGAGGGGGAACCACTTTCCTCACTGAGCCATGTACGGTTCCTTTGGACTTTAAACTTCAAATAACTACTTCCTCAGTTCCCCCCTTCCTTTCCTTAGTGGGAAACAGGACTGGACCACTTCTACACCAAGGGGGGATAAGACTATCTAAAGAAATATGCCAGAACATATGCCACCTGCTGGAAAACCAGGCACATTACATGTCACACAACATTCCATAAATAGCAATGGTTACCTTCACATTTAAAGTACCTCTCTGCTTTGCTGAGTAGGGTGTCTTCATCCCGCTTTCCCTCTCAGTGATACTAGAGGACAAAAAAACATGAATAGCCATTCACTGTTAAAATCCATTTGTGTACACCGAGCTCAAGTAATACTGGAAGTCTGGGGGTGTCTTTACTCTGTTAGCCCACCACTATACAATGAAGCCTATAAACAGAAGTAGTAACAGAAGCCTATAAACAGAATAATACAATACCTAGGCTTTCTAAACTATCACAGGATAAAATGACCATTTTATACTTTAAATTCCTCAGAGGTAGTCCATAAGAGCAACAGAGCAAGGGGTAGCTAACTATCTATGTAAGAGTATTATTCCCTTTAAAGTCCTCTTAAAAGTACATGAACAAGTGTATTGTTGCTCTGATCAAAAAGAGTTAATACAATGGGTTAGAGTGCTTCAACGTTGCAAAAACATAAAAACACAGAGAAAAAAATAGTTAAAGGAGGCTTCTGTAGAATCTAATGACAAATAATCTACAGTAAATAGTGCAAAGTCATTTGTAATCCATAAGAGGTAGTTAAATGGTATTTGTAATCCACCTAAGGTAGAAAGCAGAAAGTTCACTATAATCCAAATCATGGATAGTGTTCCACTTAACCTCAGAAGGGGAAAAGGGTATTGGTGTTAACAAAAATTGCACGATTGCTTGAAGGAAGTTATTGGCTCTTAGATGGAGTCCTAACATGAGCTGCTCTAGATGACAGACAAAAGTCAACAAAAATAAAACAAGGCTGACAAGACTCTCTCACCCGTCCAACATAGTCCTCATGGTGGTTCCTATAGTTCTTTATGGGGTTTTTTCAGCTGGTGCTCCTTAGAGGAGGGACTGAGTGGAAGTCCCAATAATGGGCAGGTGGCTGACCTGCAGGTGGCTGGGTCGTTCAGGGTCTTCGGAGGCAGAGATAGTCTTCAGCTTGCAAAGAAGGTTCAGAAGTCAGATTTGGTTCTATAGAAGCGGTGGTTTCAACAACTGGTGGCAAGACTTGGATTTGTGACTAAAGAAACCACTGAAGTGGGGGTTTTGATTACTTAAGACAACAGCAGCTCGAGTGACTTATCCAATTCCCTTGGCTGCTCCTGAACAGGCTCCCACAGACATTTCTTGAGCCGGTTGGGGAGTACTCGCTGAAAGCCTTTACCTTCTCAATAGATCTCGAAATCCTCAGATGACTAGACAGTCACCACAGTATATGGCTCATGCTCCCAGTGACTATCTAGTTTACTGACTATGTGATTGTTTCAAAGCCAGACCTGGTCTCTTAGTTGTAAGAGTGCGTAATGAGCATAGATATCCAAGTCCTGTTTTTGTTGAACATTCTTAAATTTGGAGTCTACTATGTCTTTGGCATCCTCCAGGTGCTGCTGCTGCTCTTTAACCCATTCGGATTGGAAGGAGTGGTTCAGAGTCTCGCATAGGGATATCCAGAGCAATGTCCACAGGCAAGTGGCGGTGTCTTCCAAACATGAGGTAATACGGAGTATACCCGGTAGAACAATGAGTTGTATTATTGTACAGGTACACCAGTACACAGGTAATGCAATTTGGGAGCACGTTGTTATGGGCAACGGCAGTAGAATAGGTGAGTGGCCCCTTTAAGAGTTGCAGTGACAGCCCAATATTGGGGAGTATGGTGCTCTGTAAGACAGATTCTGGCCCCAAACAGTCCTTATTAAGGTTAGTTTCCCCAGTAGTACTCACTCTTTGGGCATTGAATCTCAGGGTCCCTTTTCCAAGATGGCTATTCTCTTTACTGCCTGTAGGGGTACAGCTAGTTTCTTAGTCCCCTGGGAACTTGAACTCTAGCTAGTGCCTCCTGCTGCAAGGCTGGTTTCTCTGTGGAGACGGGCTGTTTGTTGACCAAACCCCCCCCCCCCCCTCCCCCACCGCCTCTGCTGGGTGGAACAGTCTTTTCACTCAGTACATGAGGAAAAAAATCCAAAGTGGCTGATTAAACCCTATTTTACCACAGTGTTGCAACTGATGCAGATTCACACTTTTCAGCAGCAAACAAATGCAATAAAGTCATTTTTAGGGGGTTTTACAGATGTTAAATATCCTGTTTGTGACACCAGACGTTGCAGCGTACTACCCCCTCAGCTGGAGTTGTCCTGGAGTGTAGGATGCTGAGTTGTATGTTGTGGCCCTAATAGTTTGTGTCACGGTGCTCCTACCTACAGGCAGTTGCCTCCCGGGAGCCAGTCTCCGCTGCAGTCAATGAGTTGATGAGAGGAGTCAGTACATGCAAAAGAGTCCAGACTTGAAGTGAAGTTTAACATTTTTTTTTCCTTGAATAAACTTGCAATAAACTTGTATCAGCCAAACAATAGGTGAACAGGTGAACCTGGATACTTTGCTTTCTTTCTCTTTTGTGCGAGTCTCTGGCTTTAGTCTGGTTCCTATTCTTTCTAGAATTTCTTGTACCATTGAGTGAGGTGACTTTGGCCATTGACCCCTTGTTATAGTCTGTGAACTACCTGGGGTCGGGGTGCTCTCAGAGCAACTTCCCAGGGCTCCTGCAGCATTGAGGGTAAACACTACCTCACTGTACCTTGTCTAGTGTCCTTACCAGTCTACCTCCAAACCTCAACTTCCTTCAGCTTCCTCAAACTACTACCTTGGTAGGAAGCGATAACTGCCCAATTTTGCCCAAAGGGGGGATAATGGAATGATGAATTCCATCCTAGCTAAAGAAATCTGCCAGAACATATGTCACCTGCTGGAGTACCAGGCACATTACATGTCGCACAACATTGCATATATACATTATTAAGGCACCGTATGAGAGGACCCGGACAAGATGAAAGATGGCATGCATTGTTAACCAGTAGAGAAAGTAGCTGGGTATAAAGATAGTAGTGCCCCCTCTGCGGTACTACACATGTTTATATGCATCATTCTAAGTGCATGTTATAAATTAACATACCATCAGTTTGGAACTGTAAATTTTGCAGAAGTGTGTATTTCACAATGTTTGATACATTTGGTGCATCTTTAATTCTAAGGCTGCTGTCTGGAGATGTTACTCTACTTTCTACAACACCTCTTTAGGCCCCTTTCACATCAGCGTTTTTGCTTTCCGTCCTAGAGTTCCGTCCTCGGGGCTCTAGGACGGAAAGATACTGATCAGGATTATCCCAATGCATTCTGAAAGGAGAGAAATCCGTTCAGGATGCATCAGGATGTCTTCCGTTCAGTATGTGAACGTTTTTTGGACGTTAACAAAACCGCAGAAATCCGGAAGACATGCCGCAGGGATGGATCCGGAATTAATGCCCATGAAAAGCATTAATCCGGATCCGACTTTAAGCTAAACGTCGTTTTGGCGCATCAACGGATCCGACGTTTAGCTTTAAAGAATGGTAACCATGGCAGCCAGGACGCTACTAAAGTCCTGGCTGCCATGGAAAAGCAGCAGGGAGCCGGGGGAGAAGCTACTTACCTTCCGCACGGCGGCCGGGGCGCTCCTCGAAGACATCACCGGGTCCCTGCGTTGCATGGTTCACATAGCTATGCTATGTGACAAATGCGCCGTATGGATCGTACGGCGCATTGCTCATATAGCATAGCTCTCCGCTTCTTTTCCATGGCAGCCGGGACTTTAATAGCGTCCTGGCTGCCATGGTTACCTGAAAGCATATTAAAGACAGATCAGTCTTCAATATGCTTTCAGTTGTCTTGCGTTGTGACGGACCCGGCCTGCATTTCTGGCGACAGAAGTGTGCGCCGGATCCTCACAATGCAAATATGAAAGAGACCTTAGTGGAGTAAGTTGGCACCAATTTTTGTGACCTAATAATATTGCAGTTGATAAATCTGGTTAAATCATCTCCATGGGCTAACCACAGCCACTTTCCCACCCACTTTTCAAAACTGCAATGAGTGATGTAATAATGCAAAATATCATAAAATGTGTGGAGGCGGAGAGAGCAGAAGGTGGGTGACCCTATGGGGGTCACAGGGGTGCAGGCGTCTGCTCACCGAAAGCTGCATACGCAGTGTTTCCTGCTAATAAAATAATTTAGCCTCCCTTTCACAGGAGGAAAAATTTCCCCCGTTTTGCTATGATAGGAAGGATCTAAACACTTGGCTGTCCAGTATTCATCCCTTTCCCTTACTGCATGAGCCTGAGCATCTATTCTAAGATAAATATGAGGGGTAAAAGATTACTTATGCTGCAGCTTTCCTTACTGACATATTTTGTGCTCTCTGCTGAGGTAATGTGGTGCATGACAATAAGGCTTTACATATGACAACACTTGACTTTACATGTGATAGTAGAGAGGGGGAGTGGGAGCGACACTCATCCCTGGTGCTGTTGGGGACAGGAGGATGTCCATGAGGGGACCAGACTGACACAGATATGGAGGTGTCAATAGGACCTAGCCTTCTTTCTGGGATACTGCCTCACCGCTGCCATAAAAAAAACATTAACACAGTGACCGGTGAAAGACATGTACTGTCCCTAGCCATAATAGCTGGTCCTGCACTTTGCCGCACAGTAATAATTGCAATTTTAAACATGTGTTTTGAAAAAAATGGATAACTGAGCACAAGCATGAATGTCTGCACCAGCAGTATGACATCAACTGTACGGCTGAACCCCCACGCCAGCAACTTGGCCAGGTGGGGGTTGAGCTTATAGACAAGCTAATTGCTGGTTGATAATAGTTTTTTCATGGCCACACATTCTGTTATAGATATCACATGATCGAGCGGAAGACAAGGAGGAGGAGGAGCCTTTGCAGGAGAAGAAGAAAAAGCTAATGATGATGACAAGGACATCATCATTGCTTTAGGATGTGGGCTGTCGGCCCCAAAGAAGACCAGGAGAAGAAGGACAGATTTGTTCTGATCGGGAATGCTAGCCAGTTCTGTTATTCGAAAGGATCCAGTGATACCACCTCATGTGCTGCGAAAGAGCTTTGGTATCTATATTTGTGTTCAAACGTCTTACTTTAATCCTGCAGATATTCCTGAAGTTTTGTGTACCAGTCAAACTTGGCATAGGTCTGTTTGAGGTGCCACTAGCTGGGTCTGTTTTGTGTATATGTTGTGAATCAGGGTTTTTTATCTAGGTGGGGGAGCCACATGGTTTGATTTTGTATTTATTTATACTTGTTTCTCCATCCCACTTTTTCCACTACTTGCAATGCTATAACTTGATGTCCCGATGTGTTTTGTGCACTCTCCATGTGGTTGTGTTTGCCTTTGCCAATTTATGCATCTATTTATTTGTTTTATCGATTTCAATAAAGATATATTTTTGGATATATATTTTAGTATTTTCGTATATGCTGAGTGCCTGGGTTTGTCCCATCTAGGAGCTATTTATTTTTGACACTTGTGTTTTAATCGTGCTGTACAACTGTATTCCGGTTTTGTGTTTTATCGCTCATTGGTACCCCCACAGACCTAGTGGAAGTTAAGATTGGCAAAGGTCTGACACATTTTCAGCCTGTGCTCACAGTATTAGTGGCATCACCAGTTCTCAAGTGATCACAATATAAGCAGATCTGGCCCTGGTAGTTCTTTTGGAGGTTTTGGCTGTATATTGGCATCCTTCTTTTTTGCCACTGTGGCCACAACCTTTCTCCTCAGATGTCTCCTGCTCCTCTTTGGCTTCCGATCTAGCTCCCAGGTCCTGTCCAACACACACTCCTCACCCTTCCTGCCACTTTTATCTAATGGTAGGTTTCTTGGCTCCTCTTCTGATTCCCTGCTCTGTATTTTCCCCGACTGCCACTGTCGTCGCCCCTACAGCCAATACCATGGTTACAGGTGCCACTATTGCCACCACCAACACAGCTATGCATGGGGTCACCTACCTCCCCTTTAGCTTTCCCCTCAAGGCAGTCCAAACACTGACTGCTCTCACACAAGTCACCATCAGGGAGACTCTCTTGACTATGAGCCATAGTGCATGGTGGGATTTTCTTTGCCTCTTCTTAGGAAAAAAGATGGCACCCACTTAGACAGGGCGGTGAAGCTGATGCCACTGACAGGCTTCTATGGGGCTGCAAGGAGGAGGAGCAGGAGGCTGTTACCCCTGGCTCCAAGGCACAGTGTCAGACTCAGAAGTCACCTCAATGTCATACTGCTTTAACTGAGAGGAGGAGTTAGCCATCCAATCCACATTCCAGTCTCATCTTCTTTCTCCTCAGTGATAATGTTGCACCTTTCAGAAGCCAGGGAGAATCATGGCATGCTACTGTTACTACTTCTGGCCACCGGAAAGCTGGTTCTTCTATCACCCACAATCTGGCTTTGGGAGGACAAGTATTGACCTTGCATCTTTCCTTTGGAACCCTTTCATATTCCAGACATTTGGTCTAATGTACCCAATCACGCAAAGTATGGAACGTTTTGCAGGTGTATTTTATGAAACTTAGAGATAGAGAGGCGCAATAAAATGTCCTTCCCTTTCTACAAACACACTGAATTTACATTTTTCTTCAATAATGCAGTATCAGTGCCATTAATAGATTAGGGCCTAATGTGTTATGTGTGTTGAAATACGAAGATGCAGAAAAAAGCTCTCTCTAATGTAAAACACAAATTGCCAACCTTGCTATGAGACTATGAGATTATTCCCCACCACATCACCACTTAAACTGTTTGAAGATGCCCTGTCACAGATTTTGGACTACTATTTCAGATGTTTCCACTCAAAGATTTAAAACGGTACTGTTTGGATTTTAAAACATACATTGCAACCTTGTGTTGCAATCTCCTCCCCCGCTACACCAACACTTGAACTGCCTGGAGATGCCCTATCACAGATTTCAGCCTACTATTTCAGGTGTTTTCACTCAGAGATTCAAAACAGTGCTCTATGAATTGTTAAACATGCGTTGCAACCTTGTGTTGCAATCTCCTCCCCCGCCACACCAACATTTGAACTGTCTGGAGATGCCCTGTCACAGGTTTCGGCCTACAGTTTCATGTGTTTCACTCAGAGCTTTAAAACAATAATCGCTGGATTATAAAACATGTGCTGATTTGCTCTGCATTTCCTAAAATGCAAAAATATATTATGAAGTGTTTATGGTACAAAATAACAAATATGCTCATTAAATCCATTTCTCCAACTCCATTGCTTACTGCCCCTTGGAGACAATAAAGTAAGCAATCTACAAGATGGTAGCCAACCCCGGAACCATCAAAACTGCAAAAGCAGTGGATTTAAAGGGTATGTCCATATTTGTTGTTTCGTGCTATAAGCTGCTGTGAGAAAACCTACAATATATTTATAAAATAAAGTAGACACATCTTTTACTTATTTATTCTTTCCTAAAAAAGCTACAAACTTTCAGATTAAGATAGAATTAACTATATTAACAATTTGCATTCAGTTTCCCAGCTTTACTGAAAAGCAATTCATATTGCGCATACTGTGTATAATTCAAAAGAAATTTCTATAATTTCAGGCAACCATGACTTAGTATTCAGTATACATACAAGAGAACCACTGGTGATTATTCTAACAAGATGATTAGAATAAGCCATACAGTCTGAGGTTCTTTTAAAGCTGGCGTTCAGAACTTCGTAAAGCACTATATCCCAGCAAGCAGTATAGTTATGGCAGTGGTTTTATATAATATATTGTACAATCTTTCTGGTGTTTCTGCATTTCTTTAATCATCTTCTTTAATCTGCAATAAGGTCAATCTTCTAGACAGTCTTTAGTGTTTTAAGCTCTTATACTATAGTTGTTGGCATTGTGACTAGCAGCTTTCTAATCTTCAAAATACCATGAGTTGGGTTGTATAATTGTGTAAGATAAACCTTATCAAAAGCCAGAGCTGAATTACTAATTGAAAGTCATTTAAAGTCAGTTCTTTGTTAATATATAATGGTATTGTTGAAAGTTTTACAGCTAATCGAACCTACTGTGCTTTTCATACAAATCTGTATGAGCTGCAATAGCTCACCTGTTACTGCACTGCTTTGTTATGACTTAGCACAGTAAGCCATTTCTTAAAGGAGTTGTCCATGTTTTGTGTTGCTGCAGGGAGTCATACCACTAGTGGCGTGAAAGAGTGTTTTAGTCATGTTCATGCAGTTTTACATGCATTTTCACATGCAGTTTCCCATGATGTTTAAAAGCACCCAGAGAACAGAGTATTGTCACAGACGTTCCCGTGACAGGTGGCAGGAGATCGGTGAAACTGGCAACACGTGGTTTGATCTGACATGTTTTCTGTTTGGATCAAATGACGTCTGTGTTGTTTCTGGTGCTTGCCACAACTTCTTTCCCCAGGTGTGGCTATTATGGCCATTTAACCCTCTCTATTTATTGTTGTTTCTCCCACTATGCTATGCAGTTTATAGCTTCAGTTTGAGTTGTGGATAGCTGGTGTGTGGATCTCGGCTGAGTTCCTGGTGCTGCCATAGCAACTTGAAGTTAAAGAGGAACTTTCACCTGAAAATGCATGTGAAACTGAAGATATACCCTTACTTGTCTGTCCCCCGTGGTGCTTATTCAGCTCTTCTATTTTCAATATGTGCCCCCGTTTGTCCGCGGTGCCCCCCACAATATCTATGTGTATGCTAATGAGCCATTCGGCTCAACTGGGCGGGCCTGCAAAAGTTCTCCTGGGCATGTCTGTTTTCTCCCTGGCACGGAGCGCACCCAATCAGCGCGCTCCGCTCTTAGCCAGGGAGAAGAAGAAGTTCCAGTTCTCGCGAGAACTAGAGCAATTTCATTCATCCTGCTGCCGGTACCATCTTGGATTCCCGCAGCGAGCAGCGTCGGAGGCGGAAGCAGGATGGATGAAATCGCTCCAGTTCTCGCGAATCTCGCGAGAACTGGAGCTTCTCCTCCCTGGCTAAGAGCGGAGCGCGCTGATTGGATGCGCTCCGTGCCAGGGAGAAGACAGACACGCCCAGGAGAACTTTTGCAGGCCCGCCCAGTTGAGCCGAATGGCTCATTAGCATACACGGTGGGAGATATTGCGGGGGGCACCTCGGACAAACGGGGGCACATATTGAAAAAAGAAGAGCTGATTAAGCACCATGGGGGACAGGCAAGTAAGGGTATATCTTCAGTTTCACATGCATTTTCAGGTGAAAGGTACTCTTTAAGTGTTTTCTTTCCCTTTTGTATTTTGTTTGGGTTATTTTGTGTGTTGCATTTCCCTGTCATTTGTATTAAGGCCTGAGGGAGACTCCTGTTTGTTCTTCCTTTTGGAGGAACAGGTTGTCTCAGTCCTGACATTAGTACCAGGGTCCTATAGGGTGAGTTAGGACATTAAGTGTTCCTGTGTATGAACTCACCTACCTCTGGGGTCTGTTTGTACTGGAAGTTAGTCAGGACTTTGATTATGGTTTTACTAGTAGGTGTCCATCCTTTTTTCCCTAGTTTCCAGGCCTTATTCCCTCACCCCTTTCCCTCCTATGTTCGGTGTGGTGTTTCCCTCCCACACCCGAACGTGACAGGTATTAATTTAGTGGGAATTTTATGTATGTCACAGAAGTGATTGCATGCAACAGGCATTTAAAGGGCTTGTTCCTTAAAGAAATTTATGACATATCAATAGCATATGCTATAAATATCTGATAGGAGCTGGTGCCACTTCTGGCACCAGCTCCTATCTCAAGAATATCATGAATGGAGAACATGATGCACATCAGTGGCATCCCTTCCGCTCACTGCTTTGAGACATCTGAAAATAGCCAAGACAGCATTCTCCATTCACTTTTCATTCACTTCAATGGGAACAGCTCTGCAGTGACAAGTACTGTCCACTACAATATTGACTGTGCAGTCTCATTCTGGCGCTGACTTCCGGTGACAGTGCTACATAGAACAGCTGATTGTCAGGGGTGTGGAGTACCAGACCCCCACAGATCAGCTACTGATGGCCTATGAGGATAGACCTGAGGACAGACCATTGCTTAGAAAAAGCTGGACAACCTCTTTATGTGAAGTAATAAAGTATTGAAGATTTTATCGTTTACCTTTCTAAACTAATGGTTTTACTTTCACAGTAAGAGAAGATTCAGAATTGAGCAGTTATACTCTGAAATACTTTATAAAAACTTTTATAAAATTCTGATAAATTACATTTTAATTTTAATCTTTAAGATTTCATGTAAGGTATTCAAAAGTACACAATCTATTTTACATCACTGTTAGGATCCTGAGCTCTGAATATTGAAAAATTTACAAGAAGATGGCATGACCCACAGATAGAGTGGATAACAGCCGCACAATTAGACCTCATTATTAAGATGCATAGAAACTTATTAGACTTTTTAGCATTAGGTAATATAAAGATGATGCTCAGCAGTAGTATTTTCTACCATGCTATAGGAAGTATGACTTGTCCTGTACTGTTTTGATGTGATAGCTAAATTTGGCACTAAAACTTTGTTTGCCTATTAAATTCACAGTAGGTGGACTGGAGCTTACAGTTATGTCTTTTTGCATGTAGAGTCTTAAGGTTGGCTTCACATCACTCAGCTTTGTTCAGACATATAAAAGTGACGACTAGCGGCACTTTAAATGCTTTTATGATGTCCATTCTGTGAATAACTAGCTTAAAAAAGATAAAACAGATTCATAGAAACTTTCCACAGGATAAAAAGTTTATCAAAATCATTTTTTGGCAGCACAAAATAGATTCTTTTATTTTGATATAAAAACTAGACATGATTGCTTTACCATAGATGAACGAACAGGAAACTAAAATAACAACAATTTTCAGAGGTGTAACATTAATATTATGTACACAGTCAAGTCACAATATTATGACCACTTCCTACTTTCAACGTTGGCAGAATGTAGCTCATGAAGGAAATCACGTGTCATGAGCTGGCTTGGTGGGTAGAAAAGGTGTGCAGTAGGTTTTCTGCACACTTATCCCTTGTTATTATCATGGGTAAAAGGGGAGAGTTATCAGAGTTGTAAAAAGGGGTGATCATTGGCTTTTGGCTTTTTGCTGCTTTGGTGAAAGTGCATTGCTAGTGGGCAAACAGCACCATTGCGTGGAAACTTCGGAGAACCATGTGCCATTGATGTGACAGATGAACGTCAGCTACAAAGTTGCGTAAGAAGGGTGGACTGACTTGCTATAGAGGAGCAGCTACCCAACAATATGAAACATGGGGCTACCAGATGTGTGTCTAAAACAACAGTTTAGTGAACTCCACTACTAATGGGACTTCAAAGCAGACGGATGGTCACTGCACCTCTGCTAAGAAAGTTGCATCTGCAGAAGAGGCTTTTCGTGGCAGTATCGGAATTAGACCATTGCTGATTGGCAAAGGGTGGACTTCTCCAATGAGTCACGTTTTCTGCTTCATTGAATGGATCGAGGTTGGCGTGTCAGGAAATAACATCAGAGGACAAACACCCTGTGACCATTGCTGGAAGAACACAAGCTGATGGTCGCAGCGTTATGGTTTGCTGATTTGGGTATGATTCCATCCTTGCAGATCACGTACAACCATCCATGCTGATTGTCTTCCTTTGGGCAGAAAAGATCTTCCAACAAGACAATGCGACATGTCACACATGAAATATCCAACATTGATTTGAAGAGCATGACCAAAACTTCCAAGTATTACCCTGTCCCCTAATTACCCAGAATCGAAGCCAAGAGAAGGTAGAGGCACCAAAACAAAACAATATATACCATTCTTGTGAAAATCTGGTCTTCTAATTCTGAGAAATTCTTTTTTTATTTCTATACAGATAAGATTTAGTGCACCAGAAGGAAAGCCACTCGATTAGATGCACCTGATTTGCCATTACTACTATCACTGAAATCTCAGGGAATAATGCCCCCCCAAAGGGAATGGCCTCACCAATGGTACACAGAAAACTATTTGCATAAAAATAAAGAAACACTTCCCAGGATTAGAGGACCACATTTTCACAACTAAGGTTATAATTTGGTGCACCTACCTCACTTGGCAGTTTGCTTAGCCTGAAACTGATTTTGGAGATGACAATCTTCCTTTAGGCCCTTTGCCATAGACACAGATATTGATGGCAGTCAGGGGGTGCAAGACATCCCTGACCGGCAGAAAAAGGCAGTGGGAAACACTGCTTTTCCCTTCTGACAGATGTCTACCGTATATGTCTTTGCATGTATGTGTTGATTGTTATCTGCATGTGCATATGTGAGTGCATCTGTTTGTAACTACCATTTATGTATACACTGTACTTGTGTACCTATGTTTCTACATACTCTACATACTGTAATAACATAGATAGACAGATACAATAGATATACACAAAAAGTACATCAATCTGTACATCTGTCTATGTACATGCATGTTTCTGTAAGTATGTACAGTAAATTTAGCTATGTATCTAACTCTATGAACTTGTTTGCATGTCTATGTATCTACATGTATGAGGTGGTATCTGTGTGCATGTCTCAGTTTTCCACTGTGATATAATAAAGTACATTATTTGTTCATTGTCCTTATTTTAAGTGAGCTTCAGCACAGTAAACTCTTGCTTAGGCCTCATGCACACGACCGTTGTTTGATTCCGTGTCCTTTGTGCAGTTTTTCGTGATTTTCTGTGGACCCATTGGTTTTCCATGGGTCCGTGGAAAACTCGGCAAATGCACCGTTTGTCCTCCGCGTCCGTGGTCCGTGATTCCAGTTCGTCAAAAAAATATAACCTGTCCTATTCTTGTCCGTGAAAACGGTTCACGGACCCATTCAAGTCAATAGGACCGTGAAAAAATGCGGATGGCCATCCGTGTGTCATCCGCGTTCCGCGTCCGTTTTTTTTTGCGGATCCCTTAGCAGGCACTTGGCAAAAATTGTCAGCCTGTCTTTTGGTAAAATCTTTTGGGTCATGTCCGCTAAAAAAAACGGAAGACACACGGAAACACAATGGAAGCAAAAACTGACACGGATCACGGAACAATGGAACCCCGTTTTGCGGACTGCAAAAAAATGCTGTCGTGTGCATGAGGCCTTACTGTGTGATTTCATCTAAACATTAAGCTTCTTGCCTTTAAGATGCAAAGATTCATCTTCTAGGATTTCCTAATGAAAATTTTGCTTTACTGGGTTAAATATATGCATGGGATTCAGCCGTTTCCCTCCGGTTCTCCAGATCCAGTTGTTAAAATTACAGCTGGATCGGAGAACCATTATACCATCTGAGTCCCGATCCAGTGGTCTGGCAGTGGCGGCAGGGCGATAGGAGATGAGCGCCTCCACTGTGGAACCGGTCATCTCCCTACATATATCTGTATCACCTGCAGCCGATCAGAGGCCGGCGCAGGTGGTGTGATGACATCATCGCATCCGCCTGAGGTGGGCTTCGTACTGCATGGGACACCAGCTGAAAGAGGCCTGCATTCCATCGTTGCCAGCATGGAGGTAAGTATAAGTGGTTTTTTTTCTTTTCTGTGGCACAGTGGCGCACTATGGGGACATTTATACTGGCACATCATGGGGGGCACTATGGGGGCAACTACTGGAGGCATTTATATTGACACATCTGGGGGCATTTATACTGGAACAACATGGAGGACTATGGGGGCATTTACACTGGCACATCATGGGGACACTATGGGGGCATCTACTGGGGGCATTTATACTGGCACATCACGGGGGACTATGGGGGCATCTACTGGGGGGATTTACACTGGCATATCATGGGTGCATCTACTGGCTGCATTTATACAGGCACATCATGGGGGGCACTATGGAGAAATCTACTGGGTGCATATATACTGGCACATAATGGGGGACACTAATGGGGCATCTGTGGGGGTATTTATGCCATCACATCATGGGGGACACTGGGGCATTATATAGGGGAATTTTATACTTGCAAACATTATGGGTACACTAAGGGGGCATTAGCTTAACTGGGAGCACTGAGATGGGGACCTTTTTTGTACTTGCACCCAGAACGGGAGCATTTTTGAACTATTTTTTGTACTGGCGCACATTATAGGGGACATTCTTTGTACTAGTGCAAATTTTAAGTGGCCAGTTTGCCCCCCACAATAATACTGCTCCAAAGTCCTACCGATATTATTTCTCTGTCAGAGTGCACTTAGTAGTAATAGTGCCCCTACACTGCCCCAACAATAATGTCCCCACTGTGTCCCAGAAGTAATAATGTTCCCATAGTGCCCATAATAGTAATCATTAGAGATGAAAGTGTAATTCAATCCGAATTTCAGGATAAATTCGATTTGCACCGAAACCTCACGCTTCGTGGTAACAAATAGCATTTTTTCCTAAATTGATTGCTGCACGTGTGAGGATATGGAGAAAGGAACTCTGGGAAGGCGGGATCACCCAAAATGCCATGTATGCAGCCAATCAGCAGCCAGCCAGCCCTGTGATGTCACAGCCCTATAAATAGCAGCAGCCATCTTAGATTCTGCCTTTTACCAGCGTACTTAGTGCAGGGAGAGACGTGTCTGTAGGCGCTAAGGACAGTGATTGGAAAGACTGGAATGTGGTGAAAAAATGATTTATAAGTGCAGGGAAAGGATAGGGAGGAATCAATCCACAGAATTTATGTAAAACAGAGTTCAGTAGGGGAGGTTACAAACTGGGTAATAGGAACAATCCTATTACACCTTGGTGCACTGACTGGGGATCCAAATTGCCATTGTACAGCTCTGTCATTCTAGCAAACCATTCTTGTTATTGGGGTGCAAGTGCTGTTAGATACAGCCATTAACAGGGTTTATTACAAGGAAATATTTCTACAGTACGTCTTATTTGCCCTTGTGCGTTGCAGTTATATGTTGTAAAGCCCTTTTTGCCGTTGAATAGTGGCAAAATAAAAATATATTTGCCCTTGTGCGGTGCAGTGATATATTCTAAAGCTCAGTTTGCCGTGTATTAGTGGCGAAATAAAAATATATTTGCTGTTCTGTATTTCACTCTTCTGTTGAAAAGCCTTTTGTGTTGTGAAAAAAAATTAGGGCCTAATTGCCGTTCAGCAGTGCAGTGATATATTAAAAAGCCCATTTTTCCGTGTATTAGTGGCGAAATAAAAATATATTTGCCGTTCGTCATTCCACTTATATGTTGAAAAGCTTTTTGTGTTGTGCAAAAGTGAAAAAAAATTAGGGCCTAATTGCCGTTCAGCGGTGCAGTGATATATTAAAAAGCCTATTTTTCCATGTATTATTGGCGAAATAAAAATATATTTGCTGTTCGTCGTTCCACTTATCTGTTGAAAAGCCTTTTGTGTTGTGCAAAAGTGAAAAAAAATTAGGGCCTAATTGCCGTTCAGCGGTGCAGTGATATATTAAAAAGCCCATTTTTCCATGTATTAGTGGCGAAATAAAAATATATTTGCCGTTCATCGTTGCACTTATCTCTTGAAAAGCCTTTTGTGTTGTGCAAAAGTGGAAAAAAATTAGGGCCTAATTGCTGTTTTGCGGTGCAGGTATATATTCTAAAGCCCAGTTTGCCGTGTATTAGTGGCAAAATAAAAATATATTTGCCAATTTGCGTTTCACTTATCTGTTGAAAAGCCTTTTGTGTTGTGTAAAAGTGAAAAAAAATTAGGGCCTAATTGCCATTCAGCGGTGCAGTGATATATTATTGTGTTGTGTAAAAGTGAAAAAAAATTAGGGCCTAATTGCCGTTCAGCGGTGCAGTTATATATTAAAAAGCCCATTTTTCCATGTATTAGTGGCGAAATAAAAATATATTTGCCGTTCATCGTTTCACTTATCTGTTGAAAAGCCTTTTGTGTTGTGAAAAAGTGGAAAAAAAATTAGGGCCTAATTGCTGTTCTGCGGTGCAGGTATATATTCTAAAGCCCAGTTTGCCATGTATTAGTGGCGAAATAAAAATATATTTGCCGTTCTGCGTTTCACTTATCAGTTAAAAAGCCTTTTGTGGTGTGTAAAAGTTGAAAAAAATTAGGGCCTATTTGCCGTTCAGTGGTGCAGTGATATATTCAAAAGGCCAGTTTGCCGTGTATTAGTGGCGAAATAAAAATATATTTGCCATTCATCGTTGCACTTATCTGTTGAAAAGCCTTTTGTGTTGTGGAAAAGTGGAAAAAATTAGGGCCTAATTTCCATTCAGCGGTGCAGTGTTATATTCAAAAGCCCAGTTTGCTGTGTATTAGTGGCAAAATAAATATGTATTTGCCATTCATCGTTGCACTTATCTGTTGACAAGCTTTTTGTGTTATGTAAAAGTAGAAAAAAATTAGGGCCACACTGTCATTGTGCCACTCTGTGGCCTCCTCATTCCTCCTCTGCTTCCACCTCCACACTATGTCACCTTGCAACTCTCTGGTCTCCTCATGCTGCCGACACCTCCACACTGTCATTGTGCTACTCTGTGGCCTCCGGATGCTGCTGATGCCACCTCCACACTGTAATTGTGCCACTCTGTGGCCTCCTCATGCTGCTTCCACCTCACCTCTATGTCATTGGGTCGCTCTGTGGACTTCTCATGCTGTTCCCACCCTCCCCCCTTTTATGACTGGGCCACTATTTTGCCTTTCGGCCTGGCTGACATTATCAGTTATTTGACCCTTCTTCTGATCTGTCAGAAGGAAGGAAAAGTGAGATGTACAATGGATCCTGTCTGTGTAGCAGCTGTAGGGCCTGTATGGTCCCATCAGAATTGGCTTATGATTTGGTAGCCAAAAACAGGAGTGGGTACAAAATACAGAAGACATGCATTAGCAATACTGACGGATTACTGACCAAATGCTGACTGAGTGAAGGCGGATACTCAACAGACAGGACCAGTTTTTTGGGGGTTATTGTTCTGACGGATCAAAGGATGGGCAAAAAAATCTGTGACATCAACACAAACTTACTGCTGACACCCTTTCCACTCTGTCAGGGGGATCTACTTGTATAAGCGTTTAATAGAACAGGTTCTGTAGACATCTAGTGGAATCTTCTGAAGAGGGTGTAAAAGGAGTTCGCTTCTTCTTGACGCTAACATTGACCTGTAAGGCTGAGTTCACACTTGAATTATTTGGTCAGTTTTGGCCCCGTGACTGCCCAAATAAGTGACGTATTCAGTGATTCTAAGAGCGACACCTGCATGTCATATGGACTCACATTATTATTTTACTACCAGAGCAGACTCCCTATGCGTGTTACTGCAAGGCACAGTGTTCTACACCACTATAAATTCTCTCTGAAGCCAAGAATTAGCAATTTTTTAACACGATTCACCGCAAATAAATTCGGACTGAACCAAATTTTTCCCCAAAAGTTTGGCAAACCAGCCAATCCAATTTAAAAAAAAATTGTTCATCTCTAGTTATCATCTTCCCCATAGTCTCCCAGTAGTAATTGGGGGACATAATGTTTACACTATTAGTTTCAGGGGCACTATTTGCTGGGTTTAGTTATTTTACGGCAGTGTATGCGCATAATTATTGAAGGGCACTATCTGTGTCGTACTAGTGTTATCAGGGGTTTATCCGTTTCTGCTGTATAGTATTGTGGAGCACAGCGGGCACATTATTGGAGGTGGCAGGATGAGTTGTTCAGAAGGTAGGAGGATGATGGAAAAGTAGGAACCTATGATGTATTTTTGTCAAAATGCAGACATGAGAGGTGGGTGAAAAATCCTCATGGCGGTCTTGTCTGAAAGGAGAAGATGAGGAAAGAGAACATCTTCATCAGAGGAGAAGTCACTTGATGTAAGGTTTGGGCACTGTATTCTAGATAGCACTGAATATAATGTGTATGCAAATATGTCTTTAGTGCTAGGTACAAATGTGTACAAAATGTATATGGTGTAGGTAAATCTACTATAAGTGTAGCCTATATACTGTGTGGTGTATAATATATGGGTGTATATTGTATTTTTAATTATGTGAGTGTAGTGTCTATATAGTCTGTTTAGCTATGCGTACCTCCCAACCAACCCAGATATGGCATAACTACTGTGTGTTCGGAGCTCAATGGAGACTAGGAAGGATTGGGACATGTACAGATAGACATTGGGTGGAGTTAAAGGTTTTGGGCCAGCAAAATAATTTAGCTCCTTAGGTTTTTAAAAGTTGGGCGGTATGTATGTGTAGTGTATATATGGTGTATTTATGTATGTGTTATGTTAAATTATTAGTTAAATAACTTCACATTTATGTTTGTGAAGTTATTTAACTAAGTATTGCTCGACTTTGTGAATAACTTACTTCGGCTGATCAGAGCCCATACATTCTAATTCTGTACAGAGATGAATCTCCGTATTATAACAAATTTTTAACGATGCGGCTCATCTCTATTTATGGGTCATATCGCTTTCCCAGGCTTCTTACTTTTATTTTGTAACATGTGCAGCAGTAATTTAAAAAAATCCAATTAGTTACCACAAAGAATGAGGAAATTCTACTATGAGACAAATCAAATTTTTCCTAAACTTTGGATCGAATTCTGCTTCAGGTGCTTCAATATGCTCGACACTCCTGTTAGTATTACAGGCAGATCTAATGTATCGCCGTGTACACAAGTGTGCAGTGCACCAATATTCATAGTTAATCCGTTCTGTTAGCTGTACAGTTACTGTGCGTCAGTATTACAGGCCACTGTTAGACCCTTTCACACGAGCGAGTTTTCCGCGCTGTTGCAACGCGTGATGTGAACACATAGCACCCGCACTGAATCCTGAATCATTCTTTTTAATGTGTCTGTGTAGATGAGCGTTTTTTTTTTCTCGCATCAGTTCTGCGTTGCGTGAAAAAACACAGCATGTTCTATATTCTGCGTTTTTTATGCTGCCCTGGCCCTATAGAAGTAAATGGGGCTTCAGTGAAAAATGCATTGCGTCCACAAGCAAGTGCAGAGGCAATGCGTTTTTCACTGATGGTTACTAAGAGATGTTGTTTGTAAACCTTCAGTTTTTTATGACACGGGCGTGGAAAACGCATCAACACGCTTTGCGTCCGTGCAGAAAAAAACGGAACAACTGAACGCAATCATAGACAAAACTGATTGAACTTGCTTGCAAAATGGTGCGAGTTTAACTGAACGCATCCTGAACGCATCCGGACCTAATCCCTCACGCTTGTGTAAAAGAGGCCTTACTTTTAGGCCTCATGCACACGAATGTACTTTGGGTCCGAGCCGCATATTTTGCGGCTCGGGCGCGGACCCATTCACTTCAATGGGGCCACAAAAGATGTGGACAGCACTCCGTGTGCTGTCCGTGTCCTTTGCACCGTTCCGTGGCCCCGCAAAAAAATATAGCATTTCCTATTCTTGTCCGTTTTGCGGACAACAATAGGCATTTCTATAATCGTCCATGTTCCGTTCCGCAAATTGCGGAACGGAACGCGGAACAGCTTATGTGTTTTGCGGATCCGCGGATTGTGGACCGCAAAACACCTACTGTCATGTGCATGAGGCCTTAGGCAGATTGGCTTGGGTATGCCTGATTTATAGCAATTCGTGATGAAGTAATTAGTAACCAATCAAATTTTCCTTATCTCTTACTACAGCAGTAGCATGCATCTATATGACCCTAATAATTTAATGCTGGACAAATTGGAGCTCCTGTTTTCCCTAACAGTGGACAATGTTAAAATGAGATGAGATACATACACTTAAAATAAACTAATAAATATGTCACCAACAATTAAGCGACTCATCTAATGGATGAGTCCTCTTTAGAGGGTTGCATTTAATTGAGGCATACTCAAGTTTTTTTTTTTTAAACCACTGTAGGTTTTGCTAATTTGAAAGACTGGGAATCACTCTTCTTGTAATTAGCATTTAATAACAGCCATGGGAGGGGAGATAGCCATGTTTGACATTTTAGATGTGTCTAATATTATTGAAGTGTTTTCAAATAAGTATTATTTCCTCATAGCACAATTTGCTTTCTGTAAGGGGAGCAGAAATTCCTTCAATATAGTTAATCTTAATGTGCCTTACCTTATAAAAAAATACCTTCTCTTGTGCTGAGCTGGTCATCCACTTTAAAGAGGCTCTGTCACCAGGATCAACCCTATTAAACCAGACATACTGCCCGGTACGACTGCTCATGCTGATTAAAACAATATCTTTCTTTTGTCTGTACCATAAACAGCTGCAGAGATATCTGTATTTTTATTCATATGCAAATGAGAAGTTCAAGCACCAGGAGGCAAGGCTGAATTGTTTGAGCACTGCTTTGTAACACCCCCTGTGTGCTGCACACTGCCCCACAGCCTGAAATCAAGCAACATCTTCCAGAGTGCCAGGAGGTTTATAACTCTATCAAATCTTCCCTAACTGGACTGAGCACCTGTGACCAGCATTATGGCAAGTGAAACTCTTTCCTTTGAACAGGATGAGATTACACATATGCTATCACAAGTCACTATTCCCAGTGATTTTTTTACAAACCTCACCATCAGAGTTAAAATCAAGGGACCTAGAGAGGGAGTCCCGAAGACTGTTGAACTATGAACTCCATTGTGTTACATTAGCGGAATACCTTAAAGTCCAAAGAATCCCTCGCGGATTAAAGATCCGTACTAGACCCACATTCTTTAAGGACAACTCCGAAACAAATTTGAACGTATTTTGAATAAATGCTCTTTCGATCTAATAGCATTAACATTATCCTATCTCCAAGAGGCTATCGCCAAGACCAAAGGAGAAATCAAGACCATAGAAGATCAACTTTCTGCAGTGTTACCCGCTGATGAGTTCCACCAACTACTGACCAAGATCGAATCTACCCTACAAAACCACAAAAAAGAAATTGAAACTACGAAACGAAACAAATTTCTATGTGACACTGAGGACTACAGACTCAACAGGGTCTACAAATGGCCCGACTCCACCACCTCGAGGAACAGTAGATATAGACACCGCTCACAATCAAGAGACTCATCACACTCAGGCTCCAGCGGTGACTCCTACACTCAGTCGAACACCTACGCCCAACACACCTTTAGAGGTTGATGCAGAAACAGGCGAGAAGCTTCAGCAACATCACGTGGATCAGCCAATATGACAACTAGATCCCAGGTACCGTCCTTAGTTGTTAATATTTCCTCACACACACTAGGAGATATCCCTTCTTGAGAAGGGTTTGTCATTTTGTCCGTCTAACCAAGTGGTTATGTTCCAATTGGAGTTAGACCTTAACAGACTTTTCAGAAATATCCACCTGAAAGAGCATTTAGCTGAAAAACACAATTCTGGCAGGGAGATCTCTTGTAATCCTAGCCCGCAAGTTTCAATTCGTGACTTGGGACTGAGAAACAAGAGTCATTTCATGCCACCTAAGAACAAACCGGCTATAGAGACTTTCATTTCCCTGGTACAAAGGGACATGACCCAGTTTAAAAAAGATCTTAATATGGGCAAATACAAATATCAAAACAACCTTGACAATGTCCAAAAGCAAGTCCTCTTCTCCCTACTTAAAAGAAAAGATCTTATAATTAAACCAGCTGACAAAGGTGGAGCATTAGTCCTAATGGACAAAACCCAATACAGGACAGAAGTATATCATCAATTACAAGATGTGACAGTCTATCGTAAACTCACCTTGGACCCTACGCCCCAAATCAGAGACAAAATACACAAGATCTTACAATGATACCACATACTCAATGTCATCGATGATACCACTGTCACATTTTTATCCAACAGTAATCCAGTCATTTCGGTACTATACGTATTACCCAAAATCCATAAAGATCTACATATCCCCCAGGCCAACCAATCGTGGCTTCTACCAACTCAATTTTAACACCACTTTCCATTCTGTTGGAAAAATCACTTACTCCGTTTATTAAACAAACCAAATCATTTGTGCTTGATACATCAGACTTCCTACACATAATTCACAATCTCCCGCCGCTTCCCCCTGATACACTATTGGTGACTTGCGACGTCTCTAGCCTGTACACTTCGATTCAGCATCACAAGGGTCTTCAGGCCGTCTCTAAATGTCTCACAGCCAATGTGAGCAGCCCAGACACAATATCCTTTTATATGGATATTCTAGAGCTTGTTCTCACTAACAATTTCTTTTTATTTGAAGACACCTTTTACTTACAATGCCAAGGGACCGCGATGGGATCCAATGTGGCCCCCCTATATGCAAATTGCTACATGGCTGACTTTAAAGAATCCTACATTCACCCAGATGCTCGTTTTTCTACACACGTTCCCGCTTGGAGGGGCCATAGGGATTCCCTCATGGACTTCCACATCTTTCTCAACAGTATATAGCAGGAATTATAATTCACCATCCATTTTGATCCCATCACTATCAGCTTCTTAGACACAACAGTCACCAGAACCCCATCTGGTACTCTCTCAACAGACCTTTATCGTAAACCCACTGATCGCAATAACTTGTTACACTACACAAGTTTCGATGCACTCAACACCAAAAAATCTCTCCCAACATCACAATATATGCGAATCAAACGCATTGTTACATCCAGTGAACAATTACAAGTCCGTCTAACCGAAATGGAAGACAGATTCAAAGAGAGAGGGTATCCTGAACACCTCCTTAGAGATGAGATCACCACAACGTCCAGGAAACTGAAAACTGAATTAAACCGTATACCATTCGTCCATACTTATCATCCCACCACTAAAAAAATACTGAACAGCATTAGGGGCCACTGGTCTATCTTACAGAAAGCTTACCCAAAGGTACAGGAATTTAAAAATCCCATTCTAGCATGTACCCGAGGACCCAAGAATCTGAGAGACCTTTTAGTTAAAGCCGACATGGGCCCTGCACACACTATTCCCAAACAAAGATTTCTTACAGTACAAAAAACAGGAACCTTTCCATGCATACATTGCTCACAATGTACAAATGTTCTGAAGTGGACCCATTTTCGTCACCCTCAGTCAGGAAAAAGCTTCCCCATAAAAGTCTTCTTTACGTGTGAATCATCGTTCGTGGTGTATCTACTGAAATGCCCATGTGGCAAAATTTATGTGGGAGAAACAATACAAAAGATCCGAAACCGTATATGTCAACACAAGTCATTCATTCGACGTAAAAATCTCCTACTCCCAGTACCGGCCAACTTTGAAGCTGCTGCCCACACCTTAGCACAACTTAAATTTCAAGTAATAGAACAAATTTTACCACACAGACGGGGATACGACCGGGTCACAAAACTAAAAAAGAGAGAAGCTTTTTGGATCCACAAGTTGGACTGTCTGGAACCAAAGGGTCTCATTAGAGACTATGAAATACAGAGCTTTATGTAACCATTATACCATGTTTTGACCCTCTACCAAGGATAACTTCATGTTTGTTTGTACATGTACTTAATGTATCATCATGTCCTTTCATTTTTAATAATTCACCTTTCCATTTATCCCCAGGTTATTTAAAGAATATCGGACTTGGTTCATGGTTTGATATCCTTTTTTTCTCCATATAGAGCCTCCACACATACAGCTCTGAAGGCATCATATGCATCCCCCTATATCTATGCCTTAGCATGCATCCCTTTATGTATATGACCAGCTAAGAGGCCCTACTTCTCCCTTACTCTCTAACATCACCCTATTAGTGACTTCCAGCTTCATTGCCAATAGTTCTGATGCCCATACTGCGCTTGCACTATCTAGGTTAAAATTAACATACTGAGTTTGCGCATCTCAGACTCAGGAGAGGCATGACACGCAAGTGGTGGAACGCACCACTTCAGGACCGGAAGAGAGCCAAAGCGCTCCCTAGATATTGCACCGCGAGCCACAGCTGCCCTCCTGACCCGCCTCCTTCTTATTTAAAGAGGCCATTTCCATACACTGATGCGCCTCTTCATTCAGCGTGTGGATACACACCACCTTCTTAACAGCGCAGCATCCATTGGCGTTTTCCTTACAGCGGCATTTGAGAAGCCTATTGAATTACATGCACACTGCTCTAGTCTGTCTATTTTTATTTATCCATAGAGTTATTACAGCAACTATGCACCCCATTGAGATATATACCTGTAGCAGCCTTGCCCAATAGACTGACACTCTTGCCTACCATCATCAGCCTGACATCATCTGAAGTTAGGCTTTTAATAGTACCATGCAGCATCTGTACTTCTATAAGGCTTCCTGGACCCTATATATTAATTATATATATTTTCACTGTTATATATACTTATCATGCTAAATATGTCGAATTTGTCCTTAACAACAGCATACTGATCTTCATCTCCACAGGTCACCCTTAACTTTAAGAGTGTTACACTCACCCTGCTATGTAAATGAATGTGATTTTTCTATTTTTGCCTTTTTTTTTCTGTATATGACACTTTCTGGATGACATATGTATGTTCTATCATCCAATATCATCCAATATCACTATGACTTACAATTTGCACCATGTGTTGCATTTAATACACTATTGTAATTGTTACTTTCTTGATTTGTGTCACACAGTTTGATAAAGGCCGTTTTGGCCGAAACGTTACGTTGTTACGCCGCATTTTAAATAAACAAGCCTTGACGCACATTGCTGGAGTTATTTTCTATTTACAGCCTGAAATCAGCCATGACCCCCATTGTGCCCCTGATGTATCTTATGTTTTTACTGCCCCCTCATATGCCACCATTGTCCCCCAGATGCCCCTGCAGCCTGCTCTTATGTCCATGCAATGATGGCAGCGGCTCAGGAACAGAGCCACTGCCATTAGAAGAGAGTGTCAGCTGTAACTTACAGATGACACTTTGCTGCTACAGCCGAATCCAGTGCTGGCACCGTTCTCAGCTATTTAACCCCATAGAGGCCATGGTCACGGACGCGGACGTGGATGACAGTCGGATGTGCCTCCTCATTTTTTCACAGTCCCATTGACTTGAATGGTGGGAGTAATCACGGACCACAGACGGACCACAAACTGTGCATTTGACGACAATACAGTGTATTTCAATTCAAGACTATTGTATTGCACTGTGTAGCCATCAGGCCCACTGAATCATCAAGTGGGACGATAAAAAAAAGTGCAAAAAGAGTAAAAACTGAATAAATAAATAAAAAATAAGTTTAAATAAAAACTAAATAATAATTGTCTTTTTCCATAAACGTTCATTTATAAGTCATTAAAAATGAAAAAAATAAAATAAAAATCTTAACATATTTGGTATCGCATCTATAATGATCTTATAAAGTATCATATTACTAATCCTGTACGGTGAACGCCAAAAACAATACTGTTAAAAACAATGATGGAATTGCTGTTTTTGCCACCTCACCTCCACAAAAAATAACAAGTGATCAAAAAGTAATATGTACCCAAAAATGATAACAACAAAAGCTACAGCCTGTCCTGCAAAAAACAAGCTGCCACACATCTACATTGGTGAAAAAATTATAAAAATGTTATGGATTTATATAATAATGCACAATATAATTAATTTTTAACACAAAAGTGATTTTATGCAAAAAAAATAGTAAAACATAAACTATCATATCATATTTACTGTGAGAGGAACCCCATAAAAATAAAAATAAACACTGACAAGAATTGCCATTTTTTGCCCACTTCACCTCCACAAAAATGGTATAAAAAGTGATCAACAAGACAGATGAACCGCAAAATGATACCAATAAAAAGTACAGCCTGTCCTGCAGAAAACAAGCCCTTACACAGCTACATTTATGAAAAAATAAAAATGTTATGTGCCCTAATTTGCTTAATTTCCAAAATGGCACCTGAAAACTATTACAGCAAAATCTGCCCTTTGCTAACAATAAGGCGCTCCTTTCCTTCTGTGCCCTGTCATGTGCCCATACAGCATGTTACAACCACATATGGGGTGTATCTGTAAACTGCAGAATCAGGATAATAAATATTGAGGTTTCTTTGGCTGTTAACCCTTGCTGTGTTACAGAAATAATGGATTTAAATGGAAATTCTTCACAAAAATGCATTAATTCTTGTATAAGTTTGTAATAAAGTTTGCAAAATCAGTTTTGAATAACTTGAGGGGTTTAGTTTCTAAAATGGGGTCATTTTGGATTTTTTTTATTCATAAAGGTAAAACGTATCAGCTTACAAGAAAACTGTTTCAGAATGGTTTGGACAAGTAAATGCGTTCCAGTTGTTACCAGATAAACTGATACATGGTTTCCGGCATTTTGTCCTAACTAGTGTTGATAGAGCACGTAAGTGCTCCGGTGCGCGGGAAGTCAGTGGGAGAACCCGAGAATTTAACCAGACACCCCCTGCTCTGAAGAGGGGAGGGTGCCTGATTCATAGGAAAAGGTCAGAAATTGATGAAAACACTATCAAAATGGTTCAGAAACAGCATGGGGAGGATGTCTGGATGCATCTTGGACTCATAGGTCACTGCCGGGAACGATCTTGTCCGAGTAGAACACCACTTTTACAGACTGACAATAATACGCACAAAACCAAAGATAAAATCGATTTTAGAGGAAAAATTGTTAGGAAACATTCTTTCCTTTCGGAGGCACTCTGATACAACCTCTATATCACATAAAGGGGGGCCTCATTCACATTTTGGTACAATTGTTCATGTAGTGGGACTCCTACACTCATAAAGCATATGCACTAAGTGAAAGGGCTGCCAAAAATTAAAAGGAACCGACACTCAAATACACTCTTTGTTACACATAAAGGAGGGCATCACGCACACCCTTGAAAAATTATGATTGATCAAAAACATTTGGAGCAAGGGCCTGCTAATCTGACCATCTAAAACATTAGGGGTGAGGGTCTGCTGGTGAGCTGACCCTGTTAAAGATTGTAGGTGAGGGCCTGCTGGTGAGCTGACCCTCTAAAAGGTTGTAGGTGAGGGTCTGCAGGTGAGCTGACCCTGTAAAACATTATATGCGAGGGCCTGCAGGTGAGCTGACCCTGTAAAACATTATATGCGAGGGCCTGCAGGTGAGCTGACCCTGTAAAACATTATATGCGAGGGCCTGCAGGTGAGCTGACCCTGTAAAACATATGTGAGGGCCTTGGCTACTGAGACCGGACTTGGTGGGAGACAGGGTGGTGCTTAACCGACTGTAAGCATTATCTGCTGCAATCCAACCGACCACCTGGTCGCACTAGTCTGACTTCAAGAGTGGTGACCTGTGCCGCCCTGCAAACTGGGACATGAAGCTAGGTATCGTGGATGATTGTTTTTCTTGTGCTCTTGCAGCAGGCACAGTTTCAACCGTCCCAGGGCCATGGCCTCTGCATGCACCATCAGCATCACGGCCACTTCTTCATCCCTTACTGCTCGCCTTCTTCATTTTAAATGTTATAGATTCTAGAAAGTATGTCACATACATACAGGAGAGGTACCACCGGTAATGTCACTGTCCGCAGGATCTACGGAAAAAGTACACTCTATGTCACAGATAAAAATTTTATGCGCACACGTTACACTTTAGATGTACCCCTGGCAATGTCACTGTCAGAAGTGGACACCGGCTATTGACAAAGTACGCTGTGTGTCACACCTACATTTTTTAAGCTCACACGTTACACTTTGGATGTGGCACTGGTAATGTCTAGTGATGAGCGGCAGGGGCAATATTTGAATTTGCGATATGTCACGAATAGTTGGGTGAATATTTGTCATATATTCACAAATTTGAGAATTCACGATTATTTTCTTGATTACGATAATCGGCAGTGTAAAATTTCCGTATTGCGCGTGAAATACAGGCATGGGTCACTTTTGCTAAATTTTTCAAGCTGCTAGAAGTTTCCTGAGACTGGAGAAAATGGTTGGTACGGCAGAACATTACAATAGCTTTATATGCAGTGTGGCAGTGGAGCTGCCAGAAGGCCATAGGAAGGCCATTCAAGTGGTGTATCTCACCCAGAGCAAGCTGGGTGAGAGCAAGAAAGGCTGGAAATATAGTTTTTTCCCACTGTCTGCAGCAGCCAGGCTGGTAATGGGGATAATTAGCTTGGATAAATGTGGGCTGAACTCCTCAATCAGGGCTTACAGTCTGGGAAAGGAGCAGGCTGTGCCAAGGCCTGTGGGAGCCGGGACCCTCTAACCCTGTGTGGGTAAGCACTGTGGTGTTTTAGGGAGCTGGGTGGTAGACTCGGATCCCGCTAGAACGGGAGTTTATACTGTGTAGTCAGTAGCCAGACGGCTGAGATTTATTTTTATGATTTCTTTGTACTACTGTTATGACAATAAAGCTGGTCGTGGCCAGTTTGCACCCGAATCTACAGTGTTGGAGTGGCTTCTTGATGTGTGCCAACCGTTTAAGGTGATAAGACGGCGATCTGGAAGAGCTAAATGACCCTGAGTTGTCACAGCAGATAGAGTGCTACAATATATTCGCGATTGAGCAAATCGGCAATTAATAATGTGCATCTTTTTGCGCAATACGGGCAAATTCACATTTTAGCAGGTCTGACTACATATTACTGATTGGTGCACTAAGTATTGTTGTGAACTTGTGACATCACAGCACTGTAGCATGTATCTCTGGACAGCTACACTATATCACTATCTAACCTACACTGACTATCTCCCACTAACTATCTGTATTATATCTATAAGCTAACTAGCTAACTAACTAAATAACTATCTAATATAAAATGACACAGGAAAGCACAGAGCACAGCAATGACACTGCTGTCTTTCTCAGAACTGTGAAAAAATTCAGAAAATGGCTGCTGGGGAGGTTCTTATATAGTAAGGGGTAGGCAACTTTCCTATTGGTTGCTAGGGATGTTGCTAAGCTCAGACAAAGACATATAGGTAATCCGTCTGCGAGTTCAAGGCCCCAGGGGGTGAAATATTCAATTTTTTTCTATAAAGTACCCCTGTGCTGCATATCTGACAGTGAAATCAATTCAGTAAATCCATCTGTTAGATTCTGGGGGGACAAATTCACTTTTCTTGGTGTTCATGTACCCCTGCGGCTTGCATTGTGTATCCTGCTGCACTGCATACCTAACAGTGAAAACAGAGGAGGAGGAAGAAGTCGCCAACGCAGCTGGGGCACCTCAGAAGGCAGGGTTAGCATGGCCGAAATGTGGAAAAGCACGTTGTCATGCCACAAGAATCAGCACCACCAGCTGAGCTGATATGGAACGTCTCAGCAGGAGGCAGCATTTCAGCAACATGGTGGAACAGTATGTGTTCACATGCTTACGTGTACTGACTGATGGGTCTGCCCCAGTCAACTTCTGGGTCTCCAAATTGGGCACATGGCCTGAGCTTGCCCTTTATGCCTTGAAGGTGCTGGCCTGCCCTGCAGCCAGTGTATTGTTTGAATGTGTGTTTAGTACGGCAGGGGGCATTATCACAGACAAGCGCAGCCGTCTGTCAACAGCCAATGTGGACAAGCCCACGTTCATTAAAATGAACCAGGCATGGATCCCATAGGACTTATCCGTACCTTATGCAGAATTGACATGTATACCGGCCTCACCCAGCCTTTGTTATACTCCAGTGCACTTTCTTTTGTTTTCTTTTCTATATTTCTATATTCATGTTTTGGGGTCTACTCAAATTAAAAAAACAAAACAAAAACAAAAAACAGTGCTGTTGGCGACTACCTCCTCCACCACTGCTTTCACCTACACCGCCACGTCCACCGTCTTGTCAACCTCCTACTACATATGGACCACCCCCTCCTAGTTCAAGATTATTATTTTTAATTTTTATGAATTTTATGTTTATGTATTTTATGTTATTTAAAGTCATTTCCCTATCCACATTTGTTTGCAGGGCAATTGTCTAGCTCTTACCCCCATTTTGCTTTTGCAGCCCTCTAGCCCTTTCCATTACTTTTAGAGCCATTTTAGTAGCCGCAAAGATCGGGTCCCCATTGACTTCAATGGGGTTCGGGATCTAGTTTGGGTCCCGAATTCGAACTTTGCGAGAAAGGTCGCACAAACCTGGCGAACCCGAACTTCCAGGTGTTGGCTCAACTCTATTCACGAATTCTCGAAGTACCGATACTCGCAATAAATATTTGCGATTCGAATATTCGCACCCAAAACTAGTAATGTCACTGTCCGAAGTGTACACCGTCTATTGAAAAAGTATACCATATGTCACAGATAAATTTTTTCAGCGCACACGTTACACTGCAGATATGGCGCATTTAATGTCACTGTCTGCAGTGGACACCGTCTACGGAAAAAGCTCACTGGATGTCATAGATATTTTTGAGATGCGCTCACTTCACACTGGAGATGTGGCGCAGATAATTTAACTGTCCGCAGCAGCCTACGAGACGCTATTTAGCGCAGGATGCGCTAAAAATATATATTTCTGCTGCCACACACAATAGTCCTTAAAAGGACTTTTGGGTCTCTGAAAAGTTTTTCTAATAAATATAGTCCAATATCACTCCCTACAGTGTCTGACCCTTCCTATGCACAGCTCTCCCCGACTAAGACTGAGCCGAACACGCTCCTTCGGGTCCTATATAGCACCGGATGATGCGTTCCTGCCAGCCAATAGAGATGTCGCGAACATAAAATTTTCTATTCGCAAACGCGAATTTATGCAAATGTCCGCGAACGGGCGAACAGGGCGAACCACCATAGACTTCAATAGGCAGGCGAATTTTAAAACCCACAGGGACTCTTTCTGGCCACAATAGTGATGGAAAAGTTGTTTCAAGGGGACTAACACCTGTGGCATGCCGGAGTGGGATCCATTGCAAAACTCCTATTGAAAATTACGTAGTTGACACAGAGTGTGGTAAGTTACATTCGCAATGCGATTAATATGACCTGCATTAATCGCATTGCGAATTAAACTTAGAGCTGGGTTCCTAATGGTTGTATTGCTATAATATAACAAAGATTGAGAATATAGCGCTATATTCTCAATCTTCGTTATATTCTAGCAATACAACCATTAGGAACTCAGATCTAAGTTGTAATCACAATGTGATTAATATAACCTGTATTAATCACATTGTGATTACAACCTAGATCTGAGTTCCTAATTATTGTATTGCTAGAGTATAACGAAGATTGAGGAGTCGGGAAGGGGGTGTGGTCACTGCAACTTGAAGCAAGAAGGCCGCTGCCCCCTAGACTTCAAGCCTGGGCAGAGAATCGCGTCAGCCGTGGATTAAACATCGATTTTCTTACTACTGCCGCACCGGAATTTAGTAAGATATACTTGATCAGAATCCGACTGCTGTAGTCTTGAAGGTCCTGGTCCGCTGAAGGTTTAGGACCGCTGTTTGAGGTGACACCTTTAAAAGGTGTTGTCCAGGATTTGACATCGATGTCCTATCCTCAAGTCGGCAATATGAGATACAGGATTCCGACACCCACACCTCAGCCAGCTGTTTCCTTGTAGCTCGGATGATAATGGCAGTGGGAGAAGCTCTGCAGTTACTAGTTCCATCCACTACAAGCTGGAGCTGTTGGTTTAGGGCTCATGCACACAAACATATTTTGTTTTCATGCCCCTTCCATTTTTTTTTTTGCGGATAGGATGTGGACCCATTCATTTCAATGGGTCTGCATCTGTGTGCCCATTCCGTAGCACTGCAAAAAAGATAGAGCATGTCCTATTCTTGTCCGTTTTGAGGTGCAACTTGCAGGCAGCATGTTATAGAGCAGGAAGAGCTGAGCAGATTAATAGAGTTAGATTTGAGGGAAAAGATTCAGTAAAACTCAGTGATTAACTTAGCTTAGTCATGCAGAGTTAGCTGCCAGTGGCACCACCGAAAAGATTCTGATACATAAAAAGAGCAGAGGTTTAAATTAATAAATTACAAGTTTTAAGGGTACTTTCACACTAGCGTTTTGGATTCCGTTTGTGAGATCCGTTTCAGGGCTCTCACAAACGTTCCAAAACGGATCAGTTAAGCCCCAATGCATTCTGAATGGATAAGGATCCGTTCAGAATGCATCAGTTCGGCTCCGTTCCGCCTCTATTACGTTTTGGAGGCGGACACCAAAACGCAGCATGCAGCATTTTGGTGTCCGTCTGAAGAAGCGGAGCCTAACGGATCCGTTTTTTTTTACAATGTAAGTCAATGGGGACGGATCCGTTGTCAGTGACACAATATGGTGCATTTGAAAACGGATCCGTTCCCCATTGACTTTCAATGTAATCCAAAACGGATCCGTTTTGGACTTTGTCATTTTTCTTTAAACCTAATGGAAACAGATCCGTTCTGAACGGATACAAACGTTTGCATTAGAGGTGCGGATCCGTCTGTGAAAATAAACAGACAGATCCGCATCAACGCTAGTGTGACTGAATCAAAATAACATATCAATCTTCTCAGCTCCTCCTGCTCCATAACATGCTGCCTGCAGATTGCACTGCATTTCGCAGTGACAGATTCCCTTTAATGTGTTTAATTACAATAAAAACTGAAAAAAAGCCACCATGATATTCACACTGGCGGTTTTATAGATACGTATGGAAACTGTTTATGACATTTTCCAACAGAGATTTTACAAAAAAATAAAATCACAGCAGGAAATTGGCGGTGTCATTTTCAAGTATGCAGTTGCATCCAATATTAGGAATGCACAGTGTGGTGAACCTGGAATAAATGCACAAGATGACATGAGGTTAGACCATAAAAGATAGTAGCAAGATGCATAAGTGGTAACACCACTCTAAGGTGTTACGTATACAAGCCCATAATCCCTCTAGAGATTTTCTACCTGAACAAGTTGTCTGCATACAAAAGACCACTTACCGTAAATGTGAAGAAGAGCAGAAAGCTCTGGTATAACATAGATATTCAATTTTAAATACCACTTCTTATCGACTAAGCCCTAAAATGCTAGAATGTTTCTTCATCAGCAATGCATTTTTAAGCATATTCCTTTACTTGAATATTGGCTTCTGTACAATAAACTCAAAGAGGCGCCATCCCACAACGACTTCAAAGGCTGACACTTCTGAGATCAGCAAACAGCAGATGTAATCAGTCATCTACAAAACCTTAAGTTACACAGCAGCACACATAACATTAACTTGCCGAGACCCTGATAGCTTTTATATTTTGATGTCTAAAAATAAAGAATGGTAAATAGAAATCTCTGGCCAATTCCTATGAAAGTGAAAGGCTTTTTGGTAAAAAAAAAATAAAAATCTAAGGGCATGTTCTCAAAGATTTGCTGGCAGCATTGTAGTTCAATGGTTGAGAGCCTCTCTGAATCGTTCTTCTATCTGGATAAGCCTCTGATGATGTAACATGGAAATGCTGTATGCTGGGCACTGTGATCTGTGTGAGCAGTGTGTATAATGACACTTAATAATGAGGATATGCTTTTCTTCCCTGCTATCATTGGCTGCCTGGGTCATTTATCAGAAGAATATGGCCTTTGATTAAACAACATGCCATGAATGTTACAAAATCATTTCAAAATTGACCTGGAAACTATCTATCTATCTATCTATCTATCTATCTATCTATCCAATAATGAATAAAAAGATTTAGCCAATATGAGTGCATTGACTCAGATGAGTGCAGACAGAATTCAGATGTTTTGTTCAGTCCAATTGTCACAGGTGAATACAATCCAGCCCCTAGCAATGCAGTCTACCTTCACAAGCATTTGTGAAGAATATTTTTCTAAAGAGATCACTGAATTAAAGCATGGTCCTGTAACAGATTAAATTTCCTTCCTTGTAAATATTCCACAATCAACTGTGAGTGGTAGCATTACAAAATTGAAGTGTTTAGGAACCACAGTAACTCAGCCACAAAGTGGCGGACCACATAAAGTTCCAGAGTGGGATTGTCGAGTGCTGGGGTTTATAGTGCATAAAAGTTATTTTCTATAGCATTAAAGGGGTTTTCTGAGATTTTGATACTGATGACCTATCCTCAGGATCATCAGTATCTGATCGGTGCTTAGTAAGCTGCAAGAAGGCTACGGCACTCACAGGAGCGTCGGTGTCTCCTCAAACAGCTGGTCAACAGGAGTCCCAGTTGTTGATGTTGAATGGGTTTTCCGAGATTTTGATACTGATGACCTATTCTCAGGATAGGTCATTAGTATCTGATCAGTGGGGGTCAGGCACCTGGGACTTCTTCCAATCAGCTATTTGAGAAGACACCAATTCTCCTGTGAGTGCCACGGCTTTCTCGCAGCTTACTAAGCACCAATCAGATACTGATGATCCTTAGAATAGGTCATCAGTATCAAAATCTCAGAAAACCCCTTTAAGCATTAAAGCATTAAACTGCGCCAGGAGCTTTACTGCTTGGGTTTTCATGGCTGAGCAAATCAATGCAAGCCTTACATCACCAAGCAGAATGACAAGTATTGCATGGGGTAGTGTAAAGTACGTCATCACTGAACTCTAGAGAAGTGGAAATGTTTTCCGTGAAGTTAAGAATTATAGTTCCACATCTGGCAGTCTGATGGATGAGTCTGGCTTTGGAAAGCGACGTTACTTGACTCACTGCAAGGTGCCAACTGTAAAGTTTGCTGGAGGAGGGACAATGCTTTGGGGTTGTTTTTCAAGGGTTGGTCAAGTCCGCTTAGTTTCCAGTGAAGGGAAATCTCAAGAGATTTTGGACAAGTGTATATTTCCAACTGTGGGAACAGTTTGGGGAAAGCTCTTTTCTGTTCCAGCATGACTGAGCCCAAGTACACATAGCAAGGTTCATAAAGGCATGGTTTGGTGAGTTAGATTTGAGCTAGATTGAGCTGCATAAAGCCCTGACCTCAACCCCACTGAATACCTTTGGAATAAACTAGAACAGAGAGAGTGAGTCAGGCCCTCTCATGCCACATCAATACATGACCTCACAAATGCTCTTCTTGATGAATGGGCCAAAATTCCGACAGACACCCTACAAAATCTTGTAGAAAGCCTTCCCAGAAGAGTGGAGGTTGTTTTAGCTTCAAAGGGAGGACCAACTAGATATTAACTAGCGGCTGCCAGGTCTCTGAATAGCCACAGGAGTTGGAGTTCAAAAATTTGCTATGGGGCACACTCATTTCTATTTACGCCACTAGTTATATTTATATGTTGTGCTATTATTTCTAAATAAAACCCTGTTGTTTCTCATGCTAGGCCTTGATGGAGACCTGATTAATCCGCTGCCAACAGTACTTATTATTACTATTATTATATTTTATTATTTATTTCAAAGCATGATTAATTCCAGGGCTCCGTACATATGAAAAGGGTTTACATACAGGATACAAAAACAATTGCAACAAACATGAACCAGCTGTATCACAGTCTTACTATAATATATAACTTACATGACACTTGGACAGTGACATTTGTTAAAATATAAATTCCAAAAATCTCTGAACATAAGATACAACACACAGTAACAGAAGCTACAGTACATGGATTTTTTTCCTGTAAACATAACCTTTACACAGGCTGTTATTCAAAGGTATTAATAGCATCAAAATGATCCAGGTTTTTGTCAATGGACACCCAGACCGATCTATTTGTATAAGACATCAATGACACCCTATTTGCTCTAATTCAGAATGACAGTTTCAGGCCAGGCTCAACATCTCAAGAAAGATTCAGCAGTAGTTATTGATTACTGTGTTATTGCTAGTGATTTACTGCCTCACTCCTTCTGTCATGATACAATGAGGGTGAAAAGAACACTTAAATACACAGTGAGTTATATGATTTGGTGACCCTATTTATAGTTAATCACTTGTATTTTAGGCACTTTTATCTTAATGCTAAAAAAATTCAGAATAATGTTATATTAACCGCTTCCTGCACAGTGCGGTAATAGTAAGTGGTGGCAAGCAGCTAATTAGCACAAACCGCCTTACTATTATGGAGTTGTTCTTGCATCATTGCTTGTGGCTGCTGGATGTTTGGATTTGACCTGGCTCTGCCTTGAGGTTCGTGCAAGCAGTGACCTGTATCGTTTTGCCAGGGGATTTGGCATTTCTGGGGCTACAAGAAAAGTTATGTCTGGGGTACCTGTTGCACAACTACGCCCATCCTGTTGCGCACTGCTAAGCAATGCTCATGGTGCCTCTATACTCTGCCTCCATCAGGTCGCCAAACCCAGCCCCTGTCAGCCCACTAAGCCACAGTCTCAACTTATTGGTGCAGCCTAAGCACTTCTGCTACTAAAGCTGGAAAGAGCCTTCCCTGTGCCCCTCTGCAGCTGAACCAGCTGCACATGTAGTAAATCTGCTCCTTTAGCCAGTATTTTCAGCCAACTACTTGTGCCCAGCAAGGGGCCTCCTGTTTTCTGGTGGAACAAGAATTTTCTTGGTTTGTATTCTCATAAAGTCAACTACTATGTGTTGCATGAACTGTGCCTTAACCTTGGATTTGTACAATGACTTCTGTTTTTTGGTTCTGGTACTGTGCTTTAAAAGTTCACTGTTAGTATAAAGCCCTAGGATTTGAAGGATGTTTTAAAGTAGAAACTTCAAAATCCCTTAGACTTCACCCACCAGTGAAGTGCTAAAGCAAATCCATTAGTAACACAGTGGGTCCACGCTGATGTGCACAGGCTGACTGTGACAAATAAATGCCTTTAGCAAGTAAATATGATTCAAGGAGGCAACCTCTATGACTGTTGGGGCTTTGGTGATGTCTCATCCACCTTCATTATTGGTGCATTGCTTTCACTTTCAATTAGTTCAGTAGAAAATGGTTTTATTCTTTGCTATGTCTGTATGGAGAAGCTGTAGAACTACGACAGCAACCTCTGGCACAGATGGGAGTAAAAGTGACTAAGTCACAGTGATGGGATGGGAGTAGTAGTGGCATAGGTGATAGCAGTGTGCTGGGGGCAGATGGGAGGATAATGTTGAGCTTGGGGAATGAGGGAAGCATTGTGACTAATTTGGGAGTGGATGTAGGATGGTGAGTCTGCATTTGATTCCCGGAGGATAGGGGGACAATGTGGAGCAAGCTTTTGACAACTTCTGGGGGTGGGAGGATGGTAAGCCTGCATGTTACTGCTGGGGGTTATGGGGAACAAGCTTGTGGCAACTTTGGGGGTTATTGGAAGATAGCAAGCCTTCATGTGATTGCTAATATTGGATGGGGACCATGAAGAGCAAGCTTCTGACAACTTTGGGGGATGGGAGGAAGGTGAGCATGCACGTGATTGCTGGAGGGGATGGGGGTACAGTGTTGGGCAAGCTTCGGACAACTTTGGGGGGTGTTGGATGAGGAGCTTGCATGTGACTACCTGGTGTGATCCATAATGGATCAGCAAAAACGCTTCCGTCACGATAATACAACCATCTGCATTCGTTATGAACAGAACTGGTTGTATTATCTTTAAAATAGCCATGACCATTCTGTTATGAACACCATTGAAAGTCAATGGAGGATGGATCTATTGTGTCAGAGAAAACGGATCTATTGACTAACATTGTGAATCATGACTGATCCATCTTACTCCGCACCACATCGCGGACAGAAAAATGCTGCATTCTGGTGCATTCCGTTTCATTCAGTTCAGTTTTGTCTCCATTGACAATAAATGGGGACAAAATGGAAGAGTTTTCCCCTGCTATTGAGATCCTATTACGGATCTCAATAGCGGAAAGGGAAAGCGCAGATGTGAAAGTAGCCTTATTTGGTTTATTTAATATACAGTTTGTGTTATATGACTTTCTTGTATTGCATGGCACACTGAGCCCTTTTGCTTTGATTTTTCTTTTAAGTGGCACGCCATCCAAAAAAGGTTGCCAACCCCTGGTGTGGAATATGGAGTTACTAATATTCCATGGGGTGTTCACATTCCTGTTACTCTGTGTGCAAATTTATTTTAGTATTCAGCATGTTCTATTGAATGCCATTTTATGTGGTCTATTTCCCATAGAAGCACTATTTTGAATTCATCTAGAAGGTAAAACTGTATCCCTACAGAACCCCACTGACTGTAAATGGTGCACATTATGGTTCAAGTGTAAATGATGCCTAAAGATCATTCCACCATTTTTAACTATAGGAAACAAGAAGACCAGGATTATCTTTTCCTGAGATGGTGTATAAGACAGTTCCGGAGGAGTGTATTATTTAGATTTTTGTTATAGAGCCTTCATTTTCTATTGATACTGTTGATGTGTTCATCATTTTTGTATCGACTCGAGTAATAGAATTGTGTATATTGGTTTAGCACTTTCATCAGTTATCTCTACTCGCTTATCTATATTTCTTGAATTACTAGAAGGCTCAAAAGCCTGTCAGATCACAGGAAAGTATCATGTTCTGAAGAAAAAGATATCAACTTATGAGCCACAGAAAATGGTGGGAGAAGCAGAGTAGCAGTGCTATAGAGCAAAATCAGAATTTTGCCCAATTGATGTTAGTAAGATTAGAATGTTAAATGTACATGTTTTAAGAACTGAAATTTACATCCAGCTGGAATGTTTTTTTAATGTCCACCAATAAAACAGGTGGCAAAAGCTGCAATAAATATTGTCCATCATAAAGACAGCAGAGCTAGTACTGCATAGAAGCAATTCCATCTTGTATTGCAATTTTCAGTCTTTTTCATTAAAGAAGATCTATCTGACACATAAAACCATGCTGGAGCCTTCTAACAATCAAATAGATTTATCTAGCTGAACTTGTGGTAAACATGGGAAGTTGGAACTCCTGCAATGCAGCCATCTTGTTTTATAAACTGATAAATTGTCTGCTCAACATTTCTTGTTCCTTGCCTTCTCAAGTATAGTAATTAGGGGATGAACACAGTATATGTGTACTGTATATATTGCTTCCTTATAAAAGGAGAAGATACAGCTACTGTAAAAATGGCAGGAAGATACCAATATTCCTTAACTTAATGTTATCTTCAGTGAAAACCTCTTTGATATAACTAATGAAAAAGTCTGTAAAAAATGTCTTTAGAGGGGAGGAGTAACACAACAGATTTGGCTTGGGGCCAAGGGTGTTATCAAGGTGTACCCCTTTCACTCCCATACAGAGATCTCGACTTCACTGCAGGGGCAACCAAGCTGATACCTCTGACAGTAGTTTCTGTTCACAGACAGCTGATCCAGGCAGGTTAAGAAATATCGGTGTGTGGCACCAAGGAAACTGGCAAAAGTGTCATCAATAGACAAGCAGGGGTCAAGACTGGCAGAGTTTGTGCTATACAGCAGTCAGGCCATAGATCAGCTCAAGTGGCACAGGGTTAATATGGAGATCAGGCAGGGGTCTGGACAGGCAGCATATGGGCAGTCCAATAAACAGAGTTTGTGACCAGGAGGCTAGAACAAAACTAAAGAGCACCTTCACAGGACTTAACAAGCTAAAAACCTCTATATCAGGTACCTTCCTATATGGAAGCTGCCCTATATACCCCAGTGAATGCTGCAATCGGATGGGGGCAGATTAGCCTGTGTGTGTGCTGGTGCTTTAAGAGCTGCTAAAGGCTTCAAACGGCCAACATCACAGGAGGTTGTACTGAAAATATCCAATACGCATACAATATGGGAGTATTGAAAGTCCATCACAGAGATATTTGATCTAGATAAATGGTACTGGCAGTTATCTCAAAGAGGTGGTTTCATGGCATCAAATGATATCACAGGCATTTGCATATTTTCTATGCTTCTCCACCATCTATATAACCCTCTGCACATTAATTATGAACTCTGAGTCATGTCATTTTAAAAACATGATCCGTATAGGTCTGTGATGGCTAACCTCCGGCACTCCAGCTGTGGTAAAACTACCACTCCCAAGATGTGCACTTGCCTGGCTGTTCTCAGAACTCTATAGAAATGAATGGAGCATGCTGGGAGTTGTAGTTTCTCCACAGTTGGAGTGCAAAGGGTTAGCCATCACTGATATAGGTGCTTGTGGAGGGGGTAATGTCTCCTTTTGGCTCAGATGATAAAATAATAGCATTCTTCTTTTACATTATAGATGCTACAGCAACGCTGTATGCACCCTGCTGTATTCATAAAAGAGTCAACAACACAGATTGTATGGAGCCAGGATTGATTATTTCTCCTCTCTCTCTGTTAGATTATTTTATTATTTTCCATGTTGTTTGTCTTTCAGCACTAATTAAAACTCTGAATTTCATGTATAAAATTTAGAAAAGCAAACAAGTCAAACATTGCTGCCAATCAATAAACTCTTATTCCCAGAAAAGTCATCATTTATATCTTTAATGATCAACAGGAGTATCCATCATGCACGTCTTCAATGATTAATGATATCAGGTGCTGAAGTAGACTCTAGTTGTCTGTAAATGCAAAATAAAAAGCCGAATCTTTCAAAGTCAATATGATTTCATACAAAACTTGTTTATGAACATTTGCAATGTTCTCTTATACATTAAGGAATAGAGATTAAAGTTTCAATGAGTTGCACAACTGCAATTTAGTCTTCCCAGTACACAATGTTCCAAAATGAGAGCAGAGTGTTGAGCGGCAGTAAAATCAAACACTTAAGGTCAGGTGTGCTGGAGATGACTCATACTGAATTTCTATAAGGAATTTTCCACTCGTACAATTTGTAGTCTCTATGCTCTGTTTTAGTGTATGATGATGTGCCCTGATAAACAATGTGAGCCTGGGAATATTGAAAGGATTTGCGTGCTCGGAATGACAATTTTTTCCCCTCAAATTTTAGTCAAGTATTGTAGGAACAGGATATAATATACTAAGCACTAATGTACCATAAGGTAACAATCTATTATGTCATATTAATACTTTGTACAAATTCCTGCAAATAAAACTTTAATATTACACACATTTGAAGGGCAGAAATAGTCAGGTTTCTAATCAACACATATGGATAATTAGACATCAGACTGAACTTGAACGAGCAATGTATCAACAGTTTCATCTTATAGATCTTTCCTGAAGGTCATAAGAAGCAAATATCAGTGTATCCATCTCTATTAGAAAAGAGAACATGTAATTATTTCACTATATTCAGTAAGCTGTGGGATAGCCTATGTTATACAGATACATACTCTAGTAACATAGTAACATAGTACATAAGGCCAAAAAAAGACATCTGTCCATCCAGTTCGGCCTGAACATCCTGCTAGTTGATCCAGAGGAAGGCTAAAAAAAAAACTCTGTGAGGTAGAAGCCAATTTTTCCCACTTAAAGGGAATAAAAAATTCCTTCCCGACTCCAATCAGGCAATCAGAATAACTCCCTGTATCACGACCCATTTCTAGTAGCTATAGCCTGCAATATTATTATACTCCAGAAATACATCCAGGCCCCTCTTGAATTCCTTTATTGTACTCACGATTACCATCTCCTCAGGCAGAGAGTTCCATAGTCTCACTGCTCTTACCGTAAAGAATCCTCTTCTATGTTTGTGTGCAAACCTTCTTTCCCCAGAAGCAGAGGATGTCCCCTCAGCACAGTCACAGTCCTGGGGATAAATAGATGATGGGAGAGATCTCTGTACTGACCCCGGATATATTTATACATAGTTATTAGATCTCCCCTGAGTCGTCTTTTTTCTGAATAACCCTAGTTTTGATAATCTTTCAGGGTACTGTAGTTGCCCCATTCCAGTTATTACTTTAGTTGCCCCCCTCTGAACCCTCTCCAGCTCTGCTATGTCTGCCTTGTTCACAGGAGCCCATAACTGTACACAGTACTCCATGTGTGGTCTGACTAGCGATTTGTAAAGTGGTAGGACTATGTTCTCATCATGGGAGTCTATGCCCCTTTTGATGCAACCCATTATCTAATTGGCCTTGGCGTCAGCTGCCTGACACTGGTATTTGCAGCTTAGTTTGCTGCTTATTAAAATTCCTAGATCCTTTTTCATGTCAGTGTTACCAAGTGTTTTATCATTTAGTATGTACTGGTGACTTGCATTATTCCTTCCCATGTGCATAGCTTTAAATTTGTCAGTGTTAAACCTCATCTGCCAGTTCTCTGCCCAAGTCTCCAATCTATCCAGATCCCTCTGTAGCCGTATATTGTGTTAATTACTTTACACACTTTAGTGTCATCTGCAAAAATTGATATTTTACTATGCAAGCCTTCTAGAAGATCATTAATAAATATATTGAAAAGAATAGGGCCCAGTACTGACCCCTGAGGTACCCCACTAGTGACAGTGACCCAATCTGACTGTGTACCGTTAATAACCACCCACTGTTTTCTATCACTCAGCCAGTTATTTACCCACTTACAGACATTTTCTCCCAGTCTGAGCATTCTCATGAAGCCATGCTGATATGGCATTATTTGCTTATTTCCATTGAGGTCCTCTAAGATAGCATCTCTCAGAAAACCTTCAAACAGTTTACCCACAACAGGTATTAAACTTACTGTCCTATAGTTTCCGGGTTCTGTTTTTGGACCCTTTTAGAATATTGGCACCACATTTGCTGTGCGCCAATCCTGTGGAACATTCTTTGTCAGTATAGAGTCCGCAAATATCAGAAATAAGGGTCTGGCCATGACATTACTTAATTCCTTTAGGATACGGGGGTGTATGCCATCTGGTCCTGGCGATTTGTCTATTTTAATCTTTTTAAGTCGCTGTTGTACTTCTTCTTGGGTCAGACAGGACACTTTTAATGGGGAATATATTTTTACATTTACCTTTCATCCGATAGTTTATTTTCCTCAGTAAATACATTGGAGAAAAAAATAATTAACAGCTTTGCTTTCTCCTCGTTGCTCACTGCAACTCCCCCCTCATTACTCTTTAAAGGGCCGACACCTTCAGATTTATACTTTTTAACATTTATATAATTGAAGAACATTTTATGGTTAGTTTTACTCTCTTTGTCAATTAATCTCTCAGTCTCTAGTTTGACTGCTTTTATTTGTTTTTTACATGTTCTATTTCTTTCCTTATAGTTTTTTGTCATTTATTGCTTTCTTTACAGTTCAATTTATTTATCCACATTGGTTTCTTTTTGTTCCTTAACCTTTTATTCTCATACGGAAAGTACCCCTCACAATGAGATTTTAGGATGCTTTTAAAGATATCCCATTTTGTGGCTGTATTTTTAATTTTGAGGACTTTGTCCCAGTTAGTTAGGCCTATGGTCTCTCTCTTAGTTGGCTAAATTTAGATTTTTGGTATTTTTGTTCCTCCCTGTAGAAATGCTCTTTTGAATGATAATTGGAAGGTTGTTACTTTATGGTCATTATTTCCCAGGTGTCCCCCAACCTGCACGTCTGTTGTTCTGTCAGATGTTGTACATACTTACTAGCCCCAGTCAGTGTCTACATAACTTTAATATTTAAAAACAAAGTTCTCTTTACATTGTCAGCCATAGTCAGTTTGGACATAATTTGTGCTCATATAACAGACCCAATAAAAGTATCAACTAATAGAGTCAGACAGTGTTCCTATATTTAAGTGAGTTGTCAACCATGCTATTCACGTTCAACCAGTGGGAGAGGATTAATTTCCTGATTTTGGGGCGTGAGAAAATTGGAGAGCTTTGACACTATGTACACCCTCCTAAAAACAAAGTAGGATGTAAGTGAAAGGACGTCACAGTAGTTAAGTGCTAGCAGACTTTTATAAATGGGATATGTCCCCTGCTTCTGAGTGAAATGCATTTAGCTGTGTAGCTGAATCAGGGCATAATATGACTAAAAAACATTAGGGAAGCCCAGACTGTTTCTTCACAGGCAAAAAGGCACAGCCATTATGCAAACCTTTTTTTAAACTCAGGTACACTTTAAGGAATCTATTTTCCCAATACACAGTGGAGCACAGTTACTAATACTGTCCAATATTTAGATGTTTGAAGGTGACCTTAATTTATCAGTGGCTGATGCTGGATAATACATTTGGTCCCTCTTCACACTTTCTAGTCTAAATTTTATATCACCAATAAATAGGCTCACTTTGCGCCAGAATTTGGCGCCAATATATTGGTGCAAGTTTAGCACATTCCTTTCTCAGACATGTCAGAAAAATAGTGTCTAAAACACTGATGTAAAGCATGTACTGTACACCAGTTTTGTGGTACAAATTGTGCTAGAATAATTGTGCATTTAGATTAATAAATTTCACCCAGTGTGTAACATTTATGAGAACTATTAGAAATACATAAAAAAGATTTTAATATGGTATAGCAGCTATATGCTAAAGCTGCCTACCCAACCAGCGAGTGCATGGTTTTCATATCTAGCTCTGATGAAAACTAACAACAGCCATAAAAGACATAGAATAAATATATAATTTTAATATGTTTGTGAACTCTTCCTTGGAGAATAAGTGATGGAAGTAATGACATTCAAATGCCTTCTTGCTTAAGCTGGAATCACACATTTTTACATAGTTTTTGGAACAATTTTTTTACCCAAACACGGAAGTGGAAACAAAAAACAAATATCAGTTTTTTATTTATAGTACTGTAGTACCCCAGAGTGGTACTACCATTCCTAAACCCCTGCTACTGTCTCTAATAGACTAACCATAGTGTAATCTGTGTATTTATTCCAGGACCTCCTACACTGTGCATTCATAATATTGCTATGAAACTGTTATGCACATGTAATGTGCCTGGTCCACCAGCAGGTGGCAGTACATCTGTCAGAGAGAGAGAAGAAAAAGTGGGCTAATCCTGCTTCCTACCAAGGGAATGGTTGTAGGAAGCCACAGTGAGAGTTTATATTCAACAGTGGAGCTGAGAAGACATGAAAGATGGAGCAGTGAGGGGAAGGGCTCTCTTCTACAGCCAGGGTCTCCCCAGGAAAGAAGCATAGATCACCATGATGACTCCTTACAGATTAAGAGACAGAGTATCACAAGGACATCATCTGCCTCCTCACTAGCGGCCCTGAAACTGACCGGACGGCTCAGTGTTCATCATACACTGGGGCTCCTCTGGTCTCTTGTAAGCCTGCATCTTTAGGTTTTGTTTTACTGTATGCCTGCACTCTTGGGCATCTTCTATTTGACCCCTAGTATTTTTATGATGGTCAGAATGTACATCTCTATGTGACCAATGCTCTATTATAACAAACTTCATGTTTAGCTTTGGTTTGCATGATACTGCTGACTGACTCTATGCTGCTTCTATTTTGTCTGTCTCCCTGTGCACTTGTGTCCCCCTGATGATTCTTGAATGATGAAACATGCATGTAGGGTCTAGCTGCACTAGGGTTTAACAGGATCTCTAACCGCTGAGGGTCAGGTTCCGGACGGGGTCGTTCTTTTCAGGGCGGTTACCCTGTGGTTAGGCTTACAGGGAAAGGGTAGTCGCATATATTGTAGGGACGTCTAGGTGTATATACATCTTATTGCACCCCTCTCCTTTCCCTTGCCTTTCCCCGCCCACCTCGTCTAGCCCTGTACTGCTCCACATCTCCTACCACCATACGTGTCATCACAAAGGTAGGACTAACGGTTTTGTTTTGTTTAGTGCCGCTGAGCACTTATTTTCATTCGAATAAGCAGGTATTTAATCATTGTCCTGAATATTCCCTTTTTGCTAGTATTATGTTTTTTTGTTATTGTAAAGGGATTATGTTTTAAATTGATTACTGAGTAAAGGTTATGTTTTAACTTTCTGAAATACTCCCACGTTCTATTGTCTATATTGGATTCTCGTGGTTGAACAAGCCACCAGGTTGATTCTTATCTGGTTGATACGTTTTGTTGTTAGTATCACAAGGGAGTCAAAAGCCAAAAGCACCCCTTTCCAAAGGTACCAGAACTGCTACAGAGTTCAGTAATCAGACTAAAGCCTGAGTTTAGCACAGCAGAGAGATAAAGCAGAATATTCAAGTTTGCCTGACAGTTTTTCCCAAAACCTGCTGGAACCAAGAGAAAGACGTAATATTGTCTGAATGCAAGTTTATTCAAGTAAAGCTGTTGAACTTTCACCAAGTCTGGACTCCACTTATTCTCCACCTCCTACAACACTCCTCTTTATTGCTCCAGAGCCTAACCCTGGGGATCGACAGTATGCTGGAGCACCGTGACACACGGAAACTATTAGGACCACACCACACCACTTGGCATTCCTATAAACCTGGGACATGATCGGCCCTGGGGGGCAACATGTTACAGTACCAGACCTAAGAAGATTGGTTGCTTAAAGGGATTGCAAATGATTAAATACAGCACAGTTCATTTCCAAAGGTGGTTTGTAGTATTGCAGCTCATCTCTATTTAAGTGAATTAGGTTTTTCTTGTCATATACATTCCTGTAATGAATGATATACATCTGGCTGAGAGATAGCAAAACCATCTATATTTTTGTTACTTCTAGGAGATAGTGATTATTTCCCCATTTACATCTTAAGTATATTTATACCCTCTGTGAGAACATTGCAGAGCAGATATTGATCATGGTTATAGTAATAAAATAAGCCAGATGTGTGCTCTTTTTCCTGTTCCCATGTTAGTCTAATAAGATCATCTGTAAATATTGCTGCTGCTTTTAGACATACAGTACGTGTAGTATTTGCAGATTTTGTTTTCTTTCATCATACTGACCTCTAGTGTTACTAGGACAAATACAGCTATAATATACATGCAACATTCTATACTCCTGCAGGGAGGCTATAGTGCAAATTAAAAATGGAAGAGCTGCTTGTAGTAATTAGTCAGATTTCTATAATTTTATAGGGCCTGTTAGAAAATTAGAGACTTAATTGGTTATTTTGGTCATTTTTTCTGATTTTGTCAGTACTTTTTAAACTTGGGGTCCAAAATCTCTCTATCTATTTAGAAGGCATGCTCCAGTGATGAGAACTGACAGCTATCTTACGGCTGTTTCACACTAAAGGTAAAACAGATCTGACAGGCTGTTTGGGACTCGAACAGCCTTCCGGATCTGTTTTACCTTTACTGTGAAACAGGCCTTATCTTGTTAAAAGCAAGAAGGCAGTACTGCTTTGGTTTACAGACCCTCACAAGGGCAGTCTCTGGCGGTGTTATCTAGCCATTATTTCGATTTATTATTTCAGCACCTTATGGCACTGTTATCAGTGAACTATGGTGACATAATGGCCAATTTACGGTAGTATTATGTGGTCACTTTATGGTAGTGTTGTTGAGTTATTTGTAAATTGTAAAGACAAATATTAAATTACTGCATTATGTAAATTTTCAGTTGGAATACATTTTAAACAATGCTCCTGTTTTTAGACCTTGCTGTTACTTGCTTATTATGAAACCCCTAATATTTTTTATTCCTTCTCCGAAGTTTCACGTAAAGTGTCCAATGATGGTGGTGGTCACCACTGCCCTGGTCGTCTGATACATTGACAGTGGAGTGATACTTCTTTTTGTCCAGGCCATCCAATAAGAGCGCCAGTGCTATTTTCTCACAGCATTAAACAGATTTGGTGGAAATCCTGAGGGGGAATCACAAGAACAGCAGGGGGCACTGCAACAACTGAGTAACAGCAAAAGAGGGTCTTTTGTATGTGATTCCACTTGAATACTTTTTTTTTTTTCATGATCTTACTGTACATAGTAAATTATTATTTATTTGTGGGACAACCCTTTTAATAGCATTGTATTGTCTCTCTTGAAGGAACTGTTGTAATCTTTGTGTTACTGTTTACAATGTTTTACTTTACTACAAATCATAGTTATTCTCCTTTCTCTAGTTGCTTTCTTTTGTTTTCTCCATATGACCTCTGATCACTGGAAGTAGCTATAGCATATGGCAGTAACTTATGATTAATCTATTTGCCTTATAACTTGAATGGACTGAAATGGATCATTCATCTGTCTTCCTATTTTTTTCTGTAAGGTCCTTTTATTCCAGGCAGTCTATACAGGCATGCAGTTTAAAATATGTAAATTATTATTTGTTCAGGTATGAACAAATAGGGCATATTCTCCAAAGGGGATTTTCACTATAGATTACTGTGGATGAGTTGTGATTCTGTGGCAAAACCCACTACAATTCCACAGGAAAATTGCTGACTGTTCCAAATTTGCTGAAGATTTTACACTAATCATTGCAAAATCAAAAAATCTGCAATACTGTGGATTTAAAATCTCATTCACTTTGCTGATAGCGTAATATGTAATATTTTCTGCCCGCAATTCTATTGTGAAAAGTCCTCTGTGTCTTACATATTAGGTATTCCAATATTCCATATGTCACCATTCCATACAATTAGGGGACAGATTGAATTGTCCTAGCTCCAGGGCAGTTAACAGTGTCATATTACCACAACATGATGACATCCTCCACTGTGCATTTGGTTAACGTGATCTGAATGCAAATATAAGCAGTAAAAATCTCTATATCTAAGGTTAAAAATAAAAAAGTACAACAATTCAGCTGTGTGAAATTCAGCTATGTCAAATAACAGGTTAGAATAATTATCTAAAATCCTAAAACTGTAGAGATTCTTCAGACACTGCACGGATCACTTTAGGTGCTATCTCAAAATAGACCAATTAAGTCTAAGTGTCAGTCATTTTTCTTTCTCCCGGACTGCCTGCTTTCCTCCTTCAATGTGCTTTCCTGAGCTGAGAACAATTCTTTCCAGAGGTATGTTTATTTGTCTTAATTGGGTTTGCATACCAAACCTATATTTTGTATATCACATTTCCATTTTTTAGCAGATATCAGCCTAGCTATGCACACATAACACAAATAACACATAGTTCAGACAATATGACCAGTCTTTGTGATCATAGTAAAAAAAATAAAAAAATATTTTGTTAATCTGCTAAAAAAAAAAAATTCTACAGATTTATGCCTGATGAGAACGGATGTATTGGGGCTCCAAAAAACAAGCTCTGATTTCAATGAATTTATGACACCCATAAAAGCCCCATTCTGTGCCTCATAGCAAGAAATGTTACTGTTGCAGCTAATACTATATTATGGATATACAGTATCCTTTGTTGAAAAAACTGTTAGTTCTCATCTTTTTTTTTCTACATATAAGGTACTGATATACTGTATGTATGTATATAAAGGCGCATAATGCCTGTGAAGTAGAATAGTACAAAGGTATAGATAGGACAAGCAAATCCTATAGTGTTTCTACCTCCCATACAGCAGTTCGTGAAATGAATACCCGCCAAAAAACTGGTAAAAACAGAAGGCTGAAAAATAAGTAGTGATGGATTCATCAAGCAGCAACACACACATGTAGTTTTCCCAACCATCCTGTGCAAGGGCTCATTCACACGGCCATAGGTAGGCTGTTCCGTGCATTAGGGACCGCAATTTGCGGTCCCCAATGCACAGGCAACCTCCGTACGGCCGCCGGGATGAATCCAGACCCATTCAAATTGAATGGGTCTGCATTTGTCTGTTCCGCAAAAAGATAGAGCAAGTTCTATCTTTTTGCAGAACGGAAGTAGTGCTTTCATAGTGTTCCATAGTGCTTCCATAGTGTTCCGTGATGCAGAATGCACACGGAACGTTGCCCGTGTATTGCAAATCCTCAAATGCGGTCCGCAATACGGCAACGGGCAGCACGCGTTCGTGTGGATGAGCCCTAAGAGATACACCACAAGACATGGAAATGAAGGGCAGAGAGCAGCATATTATCTGATCTTGCTGGTTTATGGAAACCAGTGCTATATCCAAGTAGCAAATGCTATCCCCAGTAGGCATACTCTTTAGTACATAGATCATGCAGTGTCAATGCTATAATAAAGCTCTGTATTTAGGGGGTCTGAATTTGTTTATAGGGGTCTGGGTCTGTATTTATTATGTCTAGTATGGGGGTCTGTGCTTATTGAGGGGGTCTGTGAATGGGTCTGTATGTGTTCAGTAGGATTTGGGCTAGGGACTGTGATAGTTTAGGTGGCTTATTCTGGCCCTGGTCTCTGAATTTATTTGTGTTGCTATAGAGAACATAGATAGCTATAGAAGCAAGGGGCAAAATATGTTTTAATAGAAAGCTCTGTAGTCGCCAGGAGACATCATCATAGTGGTACTGGCCAGGTGGAGAAGAAAAGGAAAGCAATCAGAGAACACGTTACCTATGAATCACTGGATTTATAGAGGATCTATAATCTCTCCTGACATTACTGTCATAGAGTAGCCATTCCCCTTGTCAAGAACTGTGTCCATACACAGTTTGACACTGTCAGCGATGGTTGGACATTGTCAATATCTAGTTTAAGAGACTGTTGAGAGAGGGAATGGTAACACACAGTTGTCAATACTAGCACATAAAGGTGACGTTGTCTATAAACACAGAGCGGCAGAGCAGTGGTAGGGAAAGGAAGGCATCAAGTGTTATGAAAATCCATGGTCTACATAATGTATTCTATGGTCTACTTAAGCTACCACTTTCTGGCACCAAGTCTGGAGGTAGCTAAAAGCCTGTATTGGTATGTATATAAGCACATTAAATACCTTTTTTTTTATTGCACTTGCTTGTAAGTCAGTATAAGAAGAAGTGAAATTTAATGCCTGAAGAAAAGCAACAATAATAATACTAATAACAATGACAACAGTAATAATAAAATACAAGACCTTTTTTTGTGAAATCTGTTTGGTAGTCCATTAAAAAATAAGAAACAATAATACCAAGACTAAGCTGTCAATTGTAATAATAATTTCAATTACATCTAAAAGAAAGAATGTGAAAAATATGTAATAATTTTATATGAAAGGAAATAGAGACATCTAGTGTTGAAAAAGGAAGAATGCCTGAAAAATGCCGCTGCCAACGTGTGAAAAAATTGAGACAGAAGTTATTTCCAAGGCAACTGAATAACTGGTGAGGCTGCATTCACATCTCCATCAGATGCAGAAGCCTAATCCAGCATAAATGTCAGCTGTCGGACAGACTAAAAACGCTGCATGCAGGGGAATTTGTCCGGCCGAAACCTGGCATGTTTGCTGGAAATGAACGAGATGACCACCGGACCTCATTAAAGACAATGGGGAATCCATGTTGAACGAGTGAATTTGGCAATGCTGGATCCAGTGAACTCTCTGCCTGAACAGCCTGCATAAAAATTCACCAGAAATGTGAACGTAGCCTTACTGAATTTATTACGCAGTCTTTATTATGTGTTGTGACTCGTTATATTTTTTTGTGTAAATGTGGGAATCTCTATGTCTCACAAAGCTGTATTATGTTTCATAAGGGTTTGATGAAAGATCACAGCATTTGAATGAAGGCATATTTAAACTTTATTTCATGATTTATTAATTCTCATAGCAATACTAGAAAAACAATTTCCAAAATAAACCCTTGATAGTATATCTCAAGAAAACAAGATTAGGGTAGCATGGCATATCTGCCAGGGTAGCAGACATAGCAGCTGCTATGGGGCCCAAAAAATAAGGGGGCCATATCAACTCCAATATTTGGTGCAGTTAGGAAGCATTCACATCATTGTTTTGTTTTCCATTCTTCTGATGTGTCAGAAGAACAGAAAGCTTTTTTGTCATTTCAGTTAGAGATCTGTTATTTTACAGAGTGCTTAAAGGGGTATTCCCATCTTAATGATCACTGTTAAATCTGTTAATGATTTAACAGTGATCATTTTTCTAAGTATGTTTAATTAACTAATTCCCACCCCTTAGAAGAAAATGAAGATATACTTACCTGACTGTTGTCTTCCGTCTCCCCTGGCTCTCCTCCCGAATCGCGGTGGCCGCACTTCCACAGACGACTTCTTCTTTTCTCACGGCCGGGCCGCGCATGCGCTATGGTGACTTCTTCCTGGCCAGTATAGTATACTTGCCAGGAAGAAGTCACCAGGGCGCATGCACGGCGACGCGCACGTTCAGTCCAGCACACGGCCCGGTCGGGAGAAGACATCAATCAAGATGGAGCCCGCCCCCAGCCAGAATCCAGAAGGTGAACGGCGCGCTGGCAGCAGGTAAGCATGAAAAGGCGTCGTGGGACAACCACTTTAATATATCAAGAGACAATTTTCCTGGTTAGCTGAGTGGCCTTGGGTGTGCTTTCTCATCAGGGAGACACCTAGTATGCATGAGGAGTATTGCAGTCCAGCCAATGCTGCTCTGTGTTTTGGGAAACATATATGTAAATTACCATCTGCTGGCATCAGGTAAGCTCAGGGTAGGTTTTCAGTGGTTATTTTTGGAAGAGGTTTTCCTTAATATATCTGATTCCTTTTGAATCTACTTTGGCTAAAAACCTATAGGAAGATCTGCATCAAAACCTTCCCAAAAAAATGCTGTGGCAACCTACTCTTAGTGTTCTTTTTTTTTTTTTGGAAGGAAATCTAATTTGAAACATATATCCAAAATAAAAAGAACATTAAGCCCATCTGATGCCCAATGACAGTGGTCATCCTAAAAAAGAAAGAGCACCCCTAAGGCCACTCAGCTAACCAGGGCGATTTTTTTTTGAGACACTCAGGGGTTAATTTATTACTCTATGCACTCTAGAATTCTGAGTTTAAAAAGTAACAAAATAGAGGTCTTGCTACTTTTTGAGGTCACTTTTACACCACTCCAGTTTTGAAAAATGCATGGAAAAATGGCTGTGGTTAACGAGTTTCACTCCAGATTTATCAATGAGAGTTTTGCAAAAGTTGCCAAAAAGTTGCAACCTCACTGCAGTAGGAGGGTGCCGTAGGAAAACTGGACTAGAATTTATAGACAGAAATGTTAGGTTTAACCCTTAGAGGACTTTTCCTTTTTTGCATTTTCATTTTTCACTCCCCACCTTCCCAACTTCCTTATTTTTCTATTCACATAGCTTAATGAGGGCTTGTTTTTTGCAGGACTAATAATAACGGCACTACTTGTTTTTTCATATTATGTAGTGGGGAGCAAGATTGCATATGATGTAGTGGGGAGCAGGAAAAAAAATTCCAAATGGGGTGAAATAGGAAAAATAAATGCTTTTTATCTTTTTTTTTTATATGGCGTTCCCTATGTGGTAAAATTGACCTGTTACCTTCATTCTGCAGGACAAGTACCCCTGGTATTTCATTCTAAACATGCCCGACTGGCCAATAACCCGCACATTAACCTCATGGCCAGTTATTACAGTTGACTTTGCCTGGTGCGCCTTACTGCTGTATGTTCTGTTATTTGCAATTGTCGTATGTATAGTTTTACATTTATAGGGCTTATGCACACGACAGTATTTTCTTTCCGTTTCCGTTGGTTTTTTCTGCGGACCGTATGCGGAACCATTCACTTCAATGGGGCTGGAGAAAATACTGAAGGTACTCCGTGTGCATTCCATTTCCATATTTCCGTATGTCCGTTCCGCAAAAAAGTAGTGCATGTCCTATTATTGTCCGCAAATCACGGTCTGAGGCCCCATTCAAGTCAATGGGTCCGCAAAAAATACGGAATGCACACGCAACACATCTGTATGTCATCTGTATTTCATCCGTATATTGCGGATCCATACTGTAGAAATGCTATTCCCAGCCCATATTGCTCATGTGTTTGGTGATTAATAAGTTACTGTTTCAGTATACGATCCGCAAAAAACGGATCAAATACAGAAACAATACGGATATGTTTTGTGCAATAACGGAACGGAAGAGGACTTAAATTAGAGGGAAAAAACCTCAGATACTGAACAACGGATCCGTAAAAAACGGACCGCAAAACAGCAACGGTCGTGTGCATGAGCCCATAGGCAGTATAGTCCTGATACAGGAAATCATTAAAAGCTTTACAGAAGGAGACGTCTGAAAACACCAAAAAACGTTCCATTCTCAGAATGACTAGAGGCCTATTATTAATGTGAAGACAAAGATGGCTGTACAGTACACCTTCCCTGCCGCTTTAGGTCTAAGGGAGGCTTACTCCTACCACAGCAATCACACTTGGTGTTATTTACAGAGTTGCCACTTGTACAGTATGGGATGCCCAGCACCTCCAGGAGTGTCTGTAACTGCTGTAACACTACCCTTTCTTAAAATCCAGCTGGCCTAAAGAAAGTGGACATATCCTTGCCTTTAAACTCTTCTCCCCAACATTTAGGGCCTTTTTACACAGGCCAACAGAACAGCAGTGATCAAGATTGAGGAAGATCATGTACAATCATTGCCTGCTCATTCGCTACATTTATCGTCACTGTGTATAAGGATGAATGAACAATCATATCTCCATAAGTTCCATTGTCATAGCTGTTTACATGTTTTTCTGACAAACAAAGATTTTTGTTACTGCAGAAAGATGCGATCACTTGACAAATGAGCATTTCCGGTCAGGTGATTAGCTTAACCTTTACACTGCCCAATTTTCATGAATGTTTGCTCATACGAATGTTTGCTCCTGATAATTGCCCGTGCCTTTGCACATGTAGAAGAGCATTTTAGTCATGTTCATATGAGGCTGATTCATTTTAACAGGGTTGTTTGGCGGCAAATGCATGAGTATCTGTGCGTTCCATTCATATAACTGGTACAGTCTCCGAAATGTCTATAACTAATTATGCATACCTGTGAGTGAGTGAGTATATCCTTATGGTATGTTCACATATGGCAGGTACACAGTGAATTTACCATTGTGCATTATACAGTACCAGCAAAATGAATGAGATTTTAAGAAATCTCATCCAACAATTTGCGACAAATCCACAGTGCAAATTAAAATCTGTATCATATTAATTTATGTTGTGGATCTCCATCACAGATTTCACCCTTTTCAATTTCTGCAGCAAAAAAACCTGTGTAATACATGTTGTTTTTGTCGTCATTTTTGCCACAGATTCACGGTAAAATCCACAGTGGACTGTATTTTCCATCCTGTGTGAATGTTTAAAGGGTATCTGTCACCAGTTTTATTCTGCTAGGTTCTAACAGCTCCAGCGCATGCCAACAAGTCCTGACATTCATAAACTTCGGGAATTCTCCGCTCCCCTTCCATTGATTGACAGTTTTTTTCCATTAGGCAGTGGAGAAAATCAGGAGCTCATGAATTTTCAGGACTTAATGGGATGCACTGGGTTTAATACAAGATGTTAGCAAAATGGCTTAGTCAATTAAAGAAAGTGACCCAGGTCTTTTTGGCCCCGAGTGGTATGTGTGGTAACAAGATTATCACTACAACAGTCTTCACAGTCAACAGGCTTAGTAGTTACGATCCCTCATTGCGGGCACAGGCTTAGTTACAGCAGCAAAATACTCTTGGCAAACTGTCCCTTTAAGCGAAATTGGACAAATATGATATTGTCCCTTTAACCCCTTCCCAACATGTGATCTACTATTACGTCATGGAAGTCAGTGACTTTCCATATTTTTACGTAATAGTACATCATGGTGATCGGGTGGGCATCTGAGCGGTGCGCGCCCAATCACTGCAGGGGTCCGGCAGTCCCTGGCAGCCGGGCCCCTGCTGTATCCGCCAGCATCACTGTTAAGAGCGATCCCGGCAGATTAACCTCTTCTATGCCACGGTCAGTGCTAACCGCGACATAGTAGTGGTTTGCGGTGGGTGAAGGATCACATAGAGTCCCCGCGCTGCTGTGGCGGGGACCCGATGCGTGATAATGCAGCCTCATGCTGTGCAGAGGCTGCCCAATGCCTTGCACGGCAGCAGGACCTGCCTTCTACGGGTGCCCAGGAGATCCAGCCTCAGGCTGGGTCTCCTAGGCAACCTGTTAGTGTATGACTCAGTGTCATACACTAAGGCCTCTTTCACACGGGCGGTCCGTATTTTCTCTGGATGCGTCCCGGGTGAATTGCGGGATACCCGCGCGAGTGGGCACGCAATTTCAGTCAGTTTTGACTGTGATTGCGTTGTTCAGTTTTTTCTGCGCGAGTGCAATGCATTTTGCACACACGTGAGAAAAAACTGAATGTGGTACCCAGACCCGAACCAGAACTTCTTCAATGAAGTTTGGGATCGGAGTTCTGTATACTTTATTATTTTTCATTATAACATGGTTCTAAGGGAAAATAATAGCATTCTTTAATTCAGAATGCTAAGTAAAAGATCCATTGTGGGGTTAAACATTTTTAAAAAATGTAACTCACCTCATGTACTTGATCCCACAGCCGGGCTCGTCTTCCTACTTCTTCTTCTTGCAGGACCTTGCTGGAAAAGGACCCTCTTGTGACATCCTCACGCTCACCACGTGGTGAGCGCGGTGGCG